>CM077928.1:24048032-24509954 GCA_039797435.1 Crotalus adamanteus
CCTGGGCATATATCGCATTTGTTTGAAAATGGCCAATCAAGCATGAAAACTCAAAATGTGAAACTGACCTCAAATTCGAAATGCATGCATATACTCAGGTTCCCCACAGGTTGGGGAACCCGAAAAACACGTGTTTTCCGTATCCGACCATTCCTTCAAAAGATAGGCCTGGGCATATATAGCATTTGTTGGCAAATGGCCAATTAAGCATGAAAATTCAAAATGTGAAACTGACCTCAAATTCGAAATGTATGCATATACTCAGGTTACCCACAGGTTGGGGAAGCCGAAAAAACATGTGTTTTCCGTAACTGACCTTTCCTTCAAAAGGTAGGCCTGGGCCAATATCACAATTGTTGGCAAATGGCCAATTAAGCATGAAAATTCAAAATGTGAAACTGACCGCAAATTCGAAATGTATGCATATACTCAGGTTCCCCACAGGTTGGGGAACCCGAAAAAACATGTGTTTTCCGTAACTGACCTTTCCTTCAAAAGCTATGCCTGGGCCTATATCGTATTTGTTTGCAAATGGCCAATCAAGCATGAAAACTCAAAATGTGAAACTGACCTCAAATTCGAAATGTATGCATATATTCAGGTTCCCCACAGGCTGGGGAACCCAAAAAAACATGTGTTTTCCGTAACTGACCTTTCCTTCAAAAGGTAGGCCTGGGCCAATATCACAATTGTTGGCCAATTACTCAATTAAGCATGAAAACTCAAAATGTGAAACTGACCTCAAATTCGAAATGTATGCATATACTCAGATTGCCCACAGGCTGGGGAACCCGAAAAAACATGTGTTTTACGTAACTAACCTTTCCTTCAAAAGATAGGCCTGGGCCAATGTCACAATTGTTGGCCAATTGCTCAATTAAGCATGAAAACTCAAAATGTGAAACTGACCTCAAATTCGAAATGTATGCATATACTCAGGTTCCCCACAGTCTGGGGAACCCGAAAGAACATGTATTTTCCGTATCCGACTTTTCCTTCAAAAGATAGGCCTGGGCATATATCGCATATGTTGGCAAATGGCCAATTAAGCATGAAAATTCAAAATGTGAAACTGACCTCAAATTCGAAATGTATGCATATACTCAGGTTCCCTACAGGTTGGGGAACCCGAAAAAACACGTGTTTTCCGTATCTGAATTTTCCTTCAAAAGCTAGGCCTGGGCCTATATCGCATTTGTTTGCAAATGGCCAATCAAGCATGAAAACTCAAAATGTGAAACTGACCTCAAATTCGAAATGTATGCATATACTCAGGTTCCCCACAGGTTGGGGAACCCGAAAAAACATGTGTTTTCCGTATCCGACATTTCCTTCAAAAGATAGGCCTGGGAAATATATCGCATTTGTTGGCAAATGGCCATTCAAGCATGAAAACTCAAAATGTGAAATTGACCTCAAATTCGAAATGTATGCATATACTCAGGTTCCCCACAAGCTGGGGAACTCGAAAAAACATGTGTTTTCCGTATCCGACCTTTCCTTCCAAAGATAGGCCTGGGCATATATCGCATTTGTTGGCAAATGGCCAATTAAGCATGAAAACTCAAAATGTGAAACTGACGTCAAATTCGAAATGTATGCATATACTCAGATTGCCCAAAGGCTGGGGAAGGCGAAAAAACATGTGTTTTCCGTAACTGACCTTTCCTTCAAAAGGTAGTCCTGGGCCAATATCACAATTGTTGGCAAATGGCCAATTTAGCATGAAAACTAAAAATGTGAAACTGACGTCAAATTCGAAATTAATGCATATACTCAGATTGCCCAAAGGCTGGGGAAGGCGAAAAAACATGTGTTTTCCGTAACTGACCTTTCCTTCAAAAGGTAGGCCTGGGCCAATATCACAATTGTTGGCAAATGGCCAATTAAGCATGAAAACTAAAAATGTGAAACTGACCTCAAATTCGAAATGTATGCATATACTCAGGTTCCCCACAGGTTGGGGAACCCGAAAAAACATGTGTTTTCCGTAACTGACCTTTCCTTCAAAAGCTATGCCTGGGCCTATATCGTATTTGTTTGCAAATGGCCAATTAAGCATGAAAACTAAAAATGTGAAACTGACCTCAAATTCGAAATGTATGCATATACTCAGATTGCCCACAGGCTGGGGAACCCGAAAAAACATGTGTTTTACGTAACTAACCTTTCCTTCAAAAGATAGGCCTGGGCCAATATCACAATTGTTGGCCAATTGCTCAATTAAGCATGAAAACTCAAAGTGTGAAACTGACCTCAAATTCGAAATGTATGCATATATTCAGGTTCCCCACAGGCTGGGGAACCCAAAAAAACATGTGTTTTACGTAACTGACCTTTCCTTCAAAAGGTAGGCCTGGGCCAATATAACAATTGTTGGCAAATGGCCAATTAAGCATGAAAACTAAAAATGTGAAACTGACCTCAAATTCGAAATGTATGCATATACTCAGGTTCCCCACAGGTTGGGGAACCCGAAAAAACACGTGTTTTCCGTATCCGACCTTTCCTTCAAAAGATAGGCCTGGGCCTATATCGCATTTGTTTGCAAATGGCCAATCAAGCATGAAAACTCAACATGTGAAACTGACCTCAAATTCGAAATGTATGCATATACTCAGATTGCCCAAAGGCTGGGGAACCCGAAAAAACATGTGTTTTCCGTAACTGACCTTTCCTTGAAAAGGTAGTCCTGGGCCAATATCACAATTGTTGGCAAATGGCCAATTAAGCATGAAAACTAAAAATGTGAAACTGACGTCAAATTCGAAATTAATGCATATACTCAGATTGCCCAAAGGCTGGGGAAGGCGAAAAAACATGTGTTTTCCGTAACTGACCTTTCCTTCAAAAGGTAGGCCTGGGCCAATATCACAATTGTTGGCAAATGGCCAATTAAGCATGAAAACTAAAAATGTGAAACTGACCTCAAATTCGAAATGTATGCATATACTCAGGTTCCCCACAGGTTGGGGAACCCGAAAAAACATGTGTTTTCCGTAACTGACCTTTCCTTCAAAAGCTATGCCTGGGCCTATATCGTATTTGTTTGCAAATGGCCAATTAAGCATGAAAACACAAAATGTGAAACTGACCTCAAATTCGAAATGTATGCATATACTCAGGTTCCCCACAGGTTGGGGAACCCGAAAAAACACGTGTTTTCCGTATCTGAATTTTCCTTCAAAAGCTAGGCCTGGGCCTATATCGCATTTGTTTGCAAATGGCCAATCAAGCATGAAAACTCAAAATGTGAAACTGACCGCAAATTCGAAATTTATGCATATACTCAGGTTCCCCACAGTCTGGGGAACCCGAAAAAACATGTATTTTCCGTATGCGACCTTTCCTTCGAAAGATAGGCCTGGGCATATATCGCATTTGTTTGAAAATGGCCAATCAAGCATGAAAACTCAAAATGTGAAACTGACCTCAAATTCGAAATGCATGCATATACTCAGGTTCCCCACAGGTTGGGGAACCCGAAAAACACGTGTTTTCCGTATCCGACCATTCCTTCAAAAGATAGGCCTGGGCATATATCGCATTTGTTGGCAAATGGCCAATTAAGCATGAAAATTCAAAATGTGAAACTGACCTCAAATTCGAAATGTATGCATATACTCAGGTTACCCACAGGTTGGGGAAGCCGAAAAAACATGTGTTTTCCGTAACTGACCTTTCCTTCAAAAGGTAGGCCTGGGCCAATATCACAATTGTTGGCAAATGGCCAATTAAGCATGAAAATTCAAAATGTGAAACTGACCGCAAATTCGAAATGTATGCATATACTCAAGTTCCCCACAGGTTGGGGAACCCGAAAAAACATGTGTTTTCCGTAACTGACCTTTCCTTCAAAAGCTATGCCTGGGCCTATATCGTATTTGTTTGCAAATGGCCAATCAAGCATGAAAACTCAAAATGTGAAACTGACCTCAAATTCGAAATGTATGCATATATTCAGGTTCCCCACAGGCTGGGGAACCCAAAAAAACATGTGTTTTACGTAACTGACCTTTCCTTCAAAAGGTAGGCCTGGGCCAATATCACAATTGTTGGCAAATGGCCAATTAAGCATGAAAACTCAAAATGTGAAACTGACCTCAAATTCGAAATGTATGCATATACTCAGATTGCCCACAGGCTGGGGAACCCGAAAAAACATGTGTTTTACGTAACTAACCTTTCCTTCAAAAGATAGGCCTGGGCCAATGTCACAATTGTTGGCCAATTGCTCAATTAAGCATGAAAACTCAAAATGTGAAACTGACCTCAAATTCGAAATGTATGCATATACTCAGGTTCCCCACAGTCTGGGGAACCCGAAAGAACATGTATTTTCCGTATCCGACTTTTCCTTCAAAAGATAGGCCTGGGCATATATCGCATATGTTGGCAAATGGCCAATTAAGCATGAAAATTCAAAATGTGAAACTGACCTCAAATTCGAAATGTATGCATATACTCAGGTTCCCCACAGGTTGGGGAACCCGAAAAAACATGTGTTTTCCGTAACTGACCTTTCCTTCAAAAGCTATGCCTGGGGCTATATCGTATTTTTTTGCAAATGGCCAGTTAAGCATGAAAACTCAAAATGTGAAACTGACGTCAAATTCGAAATGTATGCATATACTCAGATTGCCCAAAGGCTGGGGAAGGCGAAAAAACATGTGTTTTCCGTAACTGACCTTTCCTTCAAAAGGTAGTCCTGGGCCAATATCACAATTGTTGGCAAATGGCCAATTAAGCATGAAAACTAAAAATGTGAAAGTGACCTCAAATTCGAAATGTATGCATATACTCAGATTGCCCACAGGCTGGGGAACCCGAAAAAACATGTGTTTTACGTAACTAACCTTTCCTTCAAAAGATAGGCCTGGGCCAATATCACAATTGTTGGCCAATTGCTCAATTAAGCATGAAAACTCAAAATGTGAAACTGACCTGAAATTCGAAATGTATGCATATACTCAGGTTCCCCACAGGTTGGGGAACCCGAAAAAACATGTGTTTTCCGTATCCGACATTTCCTTCAAAAGATAGGCCTGGGCATATATCGCATTTGTTGGCAAATGGCCAATCAAGCATGAAAACTCAAAATGTGAAACTGACCTCAAATTCGAAATGTATGCATATACTCAGGTTCCCCACAGGTTGGGGAACCCGAAAAAACATGTGTTTTCCGTAACTGACCTTTCCTTCAAAAGCTATGCCTGGGCCTATATCGTATTTGTTTGCAAATGGCCAATTAAGCATGAAAACTAAAAATGTGAAACTGACCTCAAATTCGAAATGTATGCATATACTCAGATTGCCCACAGGCTGGGGAACCCGAAAAAACATGTGTTTTACGTAACTAACCTTTCCTTCAAAAGATAGGCCTGGGCCAATATCACAATTGTTGGCCAATTGCTCAATTAAGCATGAAAACTCAAAGTGTGAAACTGACCTCAAATTCGAAATGTATGCATATATTCAGGTTCCCCACAGGCTGGGGAACCCAAAAAAACATGTGTTTTACGTAACTGACCTTTCCTTCAAAAGGTAGGCCTGGGCCAATATAACAATTGTTGGCAAATGGCCAATTAAGCATGAAAACTAAAAATGTGAAACTGACCTCAAATTCGAAATGTATGCATATACTCAGGTTCCCCACAGGTTGGGGAAGGCGAAAAAACATGTGTTTTCCGTAACTGACCTTTCCTTCAAAAGGTAGGCCTGGGCCAATATCACAATTGTTGGCCAATTACTCAATTAAGCATGAAAACTCAAAATGTGAAACTGACCTCAAATTCGAAATGTATGCATATACTCAGATTGCCCACAGGCTGGGGAACCCGAAAAAACATGTGTTTTACGTAACTAACCTTTCCTTCAAAAGATAGGCCTGGGCCAATGTCACAATTGTTGGCCAATTGCTCAATTAAGCATGAAAACTCAAAATGTGAAACTGACCTCAAATTCGAAATGTATGCATATACTCAGGTTCCCCACAGTCTGGGGAACCCGAAAGAACATGTATTTTCCGTATCCGACTTTTCCTTCAAAAGATAGGCCTGGGCATATATCGCATATGTTGGCAAATGGCCAATTAAGCATGAAAATTCAAAATGTGAAACTGACCTCAAATTCGAAATGTATGCATATACTCAGGTTCCCTACAGGTTGGGGAACCCGAAAAAACACGTGTTTTCCGTATCTGAATTTTCCTTCAAAAGCTAGGCCTGGGCCTATATCGCATTTGTTTGCAAATGGCCAATCAAGCATGAAAACTCAAAATGTGAAACTGACCTCAAATTCGAAATGTATGCATATACTCAGATTGCCCAAAGGCTGGGGAACCCGAAAAAACATGTGTTTTCCGTAACTGACCTTTCCTTGAAAAGGTAGTCCTGGGCCAATATCACAATTGTTGGCAAATGGCCAATTAAGCATGAAAACTAAAAATGTGAAACTGACGTCAAATTCGAAATTAATGCATATACTCAGATTGCCCAAAGGCTGGGGAAGGCGAAAAAACATGTGTTTTCCGTAACTGACCTTTCCTTCAAAAGGTAGGCCTGGGCCAATATCACAATTGTTGGCAAATGGCCAATTAAGCATGAAAACTAAAAATGTGAAACTGACGTCAAATTCGAAATTAATGCATATACTCAGATTGCCCAAAGGCTGGGGAAGGCGAAAAAACATGTGTTTTCCGTAACTGACCTTTCCTTCAAAAGGTAGGCCTGGGCCAATATCACAATTGTTGGCAAATGGCCAATTAAGCATGAAAACTAAAAATGTGAAACTGACCTCAAATTCGAAATGTATGCATATACTCAGGTTCCCCACAGGTTGGGGAACCCGAAAAAACACGTGTTTTCCGTATCTGAATTTTCCTTCAAAAGCTAGGCCTGGGCCTATATCGCATTTGTTTGAAAATGGCCAATCAAGCATGAAAACTCAAAATGTGAAACTGACCTCAAATTCGAAATGTATGCATATACTCAGGTTCCCCACAGGTTGGGGAACCCGAAAAAACACGTGTTTTCCGTATCCGACCTTTCCTTCAAAAGATAGGCCTGGGCCTATATCGCATTTGTTTGCAAATGGCCAATCAAGCATGAAAACTCAACATGTGAAACTGACCTCAAATTCGAAATGTATGCATATACTCAGATTGCCCAAAGGCTGGGGAACCCGAAAAAACATGTGTTTTCCGTAACTGACCTTTCCTTGAAAAGGTAGTCCTGGGCCAATATCACAATTGTTGGCAAATGGCCAATTAAGCATGAAAACTAAAAATGTGAAACTGACGTCAAATTCGAAATTAATGCATATACTCAGATTGCCCAAAGGCTGGGGAAGGCGAAAAAACATGTGTTTTCCGTAACTGACCTTTCCTTCAAAAGCTATGCCTGGGCCTATATCGTATTTGTTTGCAAATGGCCAAATAAGCATGAAAACACAAAATGTGAAACTGACCTCAAATTCGAAATGTATGCATATACTCAGGTTCCCCACAGGTTGGGGAACCCGTAAAAACACGTGTTTTCCGTATCTGAATTTTCCTTCAAAAGCTAGGCCTGGGCCTATATCGCATTTGTTTGCAAATGGCCAATCAAGCATGAAAACTCAAAATGTGAAACTGACCGCAAATTCGAAATGTATGCATATACTCAGGTTCCCCACAGGTTGGGGAACCCGAAAAAACACGTGTTTTCCGTATCTGAATTTTCCTTCAAAAGCTAGGCCTGGGCCTATATCGCATTTGTTTGCAAATGGCCAATCAAGCATGAAAACTCAAAATGTGAAACTGACCTCAAATTCGAAATGTATGCATATATTCAGGTTCCCCACAGGCTGGGGAACCCAAAAAAACATGTGTTTTACGTAACTGACCTTTCCTTCAAAAGGTAGGCCTGGGCCAATATCACAATTGTTGGCAAATGGCCAATTAAGCATGAAAACTAAAAATGTGAAACTGACCTGAAATTCGAAATGTATGCATATACTCAGATTGCCAACAGGCTGGGGAACCCGAAAAAACATGTGTTTTACGTAACTAACCTTTCCTTCAAAAGATAGGCCTGGGCATATATCGCATATGTTGGCAAATGGCCAATTAAGCATGAAAATTCAAAATGTGAAACTGACCTCAAATTCGAAATGTATGCATATACTCAGGTTCCCCACAGGTTGGGGAACCCGAAAAAACATGTGTTTTCCGTAACTGACCTTTCCTTCAAAAGCTATGCCTGGGGCTATATCGTATTTTTTTGCAAATGGCCAGTTAAGCATGAAAACTCAAAATGTGAAACTGACGTCAAATTCGAAATGTATGCATATACTCAGATTGCCCAAAGGCTGGGGAAGGCGAAAAAACATGTGTTTTCCGTAACTGACCTTTCCTTCAAAAGGTAGTCCTGGGCCAATATCACAATTGTTGGCAAATGGCCAATTAAGCATGAAAACTAAAAATGTGAAAGTGACCTCAAATTCGAAATGTATGCATATACTCAGATTGCCCACAGGCTGGGGAACCCGAAAAAACATGTGTTTTACGTAACTAACCTTTCCTTCAAAAGATAGGCCTGGGCCAATATCACAATTGTTGGCCAATTGCTCAATTAAGCATGAAAACTCAAAATGTGAAACTGACCTCAAATTCGAAATGTATGCATATACTCAGGTTCCCCACAGGTTGGGGAACCCGAAAAAACACGTGTTTTCCGTATCTGAATTTTCCTTCAAAAGCTGGGCCTGGGCCTATATCGCATTTGTTTGCAAATGGCCAATCAAGCATGAAAACTCAAAATGTGAAACTGACCTCAAATTCGAATTGTATGCATATACTCAGGTTCCCCACAGTCTGGGGAACCCGAAAAAACATGTATTTTCCGTATCCGACCTTTCCTTCAAAAGGTAGGCCTGGGCCTATATCGCATTTGTTGGCAAATGGCCAATTAAGCATGAAAATTCAAAATGTGAAACTGACCTCAAATTCGAAATGTATGCATATACTCAGGTTCCCCACAGGTTGGGGAACCCGAAAAATCACGTGTTTTCCGTATCCGACCTTTCCTTCAAAAGATAGGCCTGGGCATATATCGCATTTGTTGGCAAATGGCCAATTAAGCATGAAAACACAAAATGTGAAAGTGACCTCAAATTCGAAATGTATGCATATACTCAGGTTCCCCACAGGTTGGGGAACCCGAAAAAACACGTGTTTTCCGTATCTGAATTTTCCTTCAAAAGCTAGGCCTGGGCCTATATCGTATTTGTTTGCAAATGGCCAATCAAGCATGAAAACTCAAAATGTGAAACTGACCTCAAATTCGAAATGTATGCATATATTCAGGTTCCCCACAGGTTGGGGAACCCGAAAAAACATGTGTTTTCCGTAACTGACCTTTCCTTCAAAAGGTAGGCCTGGGCCAATATCACAATTGTTGGCAAATGGCCAATTAAGCATGAAAACTCAAAATGTGAAACTGACCTCAAATTCGAAATGTATGCATATACTCAGGTTCCCCACAGGTTGGGGAACCCGAAAAAACACGTGTTTTCCGTATCTGAATTTTCCTTCAAAAGCTAGGCCTGGGCCTATATCGCATTTGTTTGCAAATGGCCAATCAAGCATGAAAACTCAAAATGTGAAACTGACCGCAAATTCGAAATGTATGCATATACTCAGGTTCCCCACAGGTTGGGGAACCCGAAAAAACACGTGTTTTCCGTATCTGAATTTTCCTTCAAAAGCTAGGCCTGGGCCTATATCGCATTTGTTTGCAAATGGCCAATCAAGCATGAAAACTGAAAATGTGAAACTGACCTCAAATTCGAAATGTATGCATATACTCAGGTTCCCCACAGGTTGGGGAACCCGAAAAAACACGTGTTTTCCGTATCTGAATTTTCCTTCAAAAGCTAGGCCTGGGCCTATATCGCATTTGTTTGCAAATGGCCAATCAAGCATGAAAACTCAAAATGTGAAACTGACCGCAAATTCGAAATGTATGCATATACTCAGGTTCCCCACAGGTTGGGGAACCCGAAAAAACACGTGTTTTCCGTATCTGAGTTTTCCTTCAAAAGCTAGGCCTGGGCCTATATCGCATTTGTTTGCAAATGGCCAATCAAGCATGAAAACTCAAAATGTGAAACTGACCTCAAATTCGAAATGTATGCATATATTCAGGTTCCCCACAGGCTGGGGAACCCAAAAAAACATGTGTTTTACGTAACTGACCTTTCCTTCAAAAGGTAGGCCTGGGCCAATATCACAATTGTTGGCAAATGGCCAATTAAGCATGAAAACTAAAAATGTGAAACTGACCGCAAATTCGAAATGTATGCATATACTCAGATTGCCAACAGGCTGGGGAACCCGAAAAAACATGTGTTTTACGTAACTAACCTTTCCTTCAAAAGATAGGCCTGGGCATATATCGCATATGTTGGCAAATGGCCAATTAAGCATGAAAATTCAAAATGTGAAACTGACCTCAAATTCGAAATGTATGCATATACTCAGGTTCCCCACAGGTTGGGGAACCCGAAAAAACATGTGTTTTCCGTAACTGACCTTTCCTTCAAAAGCTATGCCTGGGGCTATATCGTATTTTTTTGCAAATGGCCAGTTAAGCATGAAAACTCAAAATGTGAAACTGACGTCAAATTCGAAATGTATGCATATACTCAGATTGCCCAAAGGCTGGGGAAGGCGAAAAAACATGTGTTTTCCGTAACTGACCTTTCCTTCAAAAGGTAGTCCTGGGCCAATATCACAATTGTTGGCAAATGGCCAATTAAGCATGAAAACTAAAAATGTGAAAGTGACCTCAAATTCGAAATGTATGCATATACTCAGATTGCCCACAGGCTGGGGAACCCGAAAAAACATGTGTTTTACGTAACTAACCTTTCCTTCAAAAGATAGGCCTGGGCCAATATCACAATTGTTGGCCAATTGCTCAATTAAGCATGAAAACTCAAAATGTGAAACTGACCTCAAATTCGAAATGTATGCATATACTCAGGTTCCCCACAGGTTGGGGAACCCGAAAAAACACGTGTTTTCCGTATCTGAATTTTCCTTCAAAAGCTGGGCCTGGGCCTATATCGCATTTGTTTGCAAATGGCCAATCAAGCATGAAAACTCAAAATGTGAAACTGACCTCAAATTCGAATTGTATGCATATACTCAGGTTCCCCACAGTCTGGGGAACCCGAAAAAACATGTATTTTCCGTATCCGACCTTTCCTTCAAAAGGTAGGCCTGGGCCTATATCGCATTTGTTGGCAAATGGCCAATTAAGCATGAAAATTCAAAATGTGAAACTGACCTCAAATTCGAAATGTATGCATATACTCAGGTTCCCCACAGGTTGGGGAACCCGAAAAATCACGTGTTTTCCGTATCCGACCTTTCCTTCAAAAGATAGGCCTGGGCATATATCGCATTTGTTGGCAAATGGCCAATTAAGCATGAAAACACAAAATGTGAAAGTGACCTCAAATTCGAAATGTATGCATATACTCAGGTTCCCCACAGGTTGGGGAACCCGAAAAAACACGTGTTTTCCGTATCTGAATTTTCCTTCAAAAGCTAGGCCTGGGCCTATATCGTATTTGTTTGCAAATGGCCAATCAAGCATGAAAACTCAAAATGTGAAACTGACCTCAAATTCGAAATGTATGCATATATTCAGGTTCCCCACAGGTTGGGGAACCCGAAAAAACATGTGTTTTCCGTAACTGACCTTTCCTTCAAAAGGTAGGCCTGGGCCAATATCACAATTGTTGGCAAATGGCCAATTAAGCATGAAAACTCAAAATGTGAAACTGACCTCAAATTCGAAATGTATGCATATACTCAGGTTCCCCACAGGTTGGGGAACCCGAAAAAACACGTGTTTTCCGTATCTGAATTTTCCTTCAAAAGCTAGGCCTGGGCCTATATCGCATTTGTTTGCAAATGGCCAATCAAGCATGAAAACTCAAAATGTGAAACTGACCGCAAATTCGAAATGTATGCATATACTCAGGTTCCCCACAGGTTGGGGAACCCGAAAAAACACGTGTTTTCCGTATCTGAATTTTCCTTCAAAAGCTAGGCCTGGGCCTATATCGCATTTGTTTGCAAATGGCCAATCAAGCATGAAAACTGAAAATGTGAAACTGACCTCAAATTCGAAATGTATGCATATACTCAGGTTCCCCACAGGTTGGGGAACCCGAAAAAACACGTGTTTTCCGTATCTGAATTTTCCTTCAAAAGCTAGGCCTGGGCCTATATCGTATTTGTTTGCAAATGGCCAATCAAGCATGAAAACTCAAAATGTGAAACTGACCTCAAATTCGAAATGTATGCATATATTCAGGTTCCCCACAGGTTGGGGAACCCGAAAAAACATGTGTTTTCCGTAACTGACCTTTCCTTCAAAAGGTAGGCCTGGGCCAATATCACAATTGTTGGCAAATGGCCAATTAAGCATGAAAACTCAAAATGTGAAACTGACCTCAAATTCGAAATGTATGCATATATTCAGGTTCCCACAGGCTGGGGAACCCAAAAAAACATGTGTTTTACGTAACTGACCTTTCCTTCAAAAGGTAGGCCTGGGCCAATATCACAATTGTTGGCAAATGGCCAATTAAGCATGAAAACTAAAAATGTGAAACTGACCTGAAATTCGAAATGTATGCATATACTCAGATTGCCCACAGGCTGGGGAACCCGAAAAAACATGTGTTTTACGTAACTAACCTTTCCTTCAAAAGATAGGCCTGGGCCAATGTCACAATTGTTGGCCAATTGCTCAATTAAGAATGAAAACTCAAAATGTGAAACTGACCTCAAATTCGAAATGTATGCATATACTCAGGTTCCCCACAGTCTGGGGAACCCGAAAGAACATGTATTTTCCGTATCCGACTTTTCCTTCAAAAGATAGGCCTGGGCATATATCGCATATGTTGGCAAATGGCCAATTAAGCATGAAAATTCAAAATGTGAAACTGACCTCAAATTCGAAATGTATGCATATACTCAGGTTCCCCACAGGTTGGGGAACCCGAAAAAACATGTGTTTTCCGTAACTGACCTTTCCTTCAAAAGCTATGCCTGGGGCTATATCGTATTTTTTTGCAAATGGCCAGTTAAGCATGAAAACTCAAAATATGAAACTGACGTCAAATTCGAAATGTATGCATATACTCAGATTGCCCAAAGGCTGGGGAAGGCGAAAAAACATGTGTTTTCCGTAACTGACCTTTCCTTCAAAAGGTAGTCCTGGGCCAATATCACAATTGTTGGCAAATGGCCAATTAAGCATGAAAACTAAAAATGTGAAAGTGACCTCAAATTCGAAATGTATGCATATACTCAGATTGCCCACAGGCTGGGGAACCCGAAAAAACATGTGTTTTACGTAACTAACCTTTCCTTCAAAAGATAGGCCTGGGCCAATATCACAATTGTTGGCCAATTGCTCAATTAAGCATGAAAACTCAAAATGTGAAACTGACCTCAAATTCGAAATGTATGCATATACTCAGGTTCCCCACAGGTTGGGGAACCCGAAAAAACACGTGTTTTCCGTATCTGAATTTTCCTTCAAAAGCTGGGCCTGGGCCTATATCGCATTTGTTTGCAAATGGCCAATCAAGCATGAAAACTCAAAATGTGAAACTGACCTCAAATTCGAAATGTATGCATATACTCAGGTTCCCCACAGTCTGGGGAACCCGAAAGAACATGTATTTTCCGTATCCGACTTTTCCTTCAAAAGATAGGCCTGGGCATATATCGCATATGTTGGCAAATGGCCAATTAAGCATGAAAATTCAAAATGTGAAACTGACCTCAAATTCGAAATGTATGCATATACTCAGGTTCCCCACAGGTTGGGGAACCCGAAAAAACATGTGTTTTCCGTAACTGACCTTTCCTTCAAAAGCTATGCCTGGGGCTATATCGTATTTTTTTGCAAATGGCCAGTTAAGCATGAAAACTCAAAATATGAAACTGACGTCAAATTCGAAATGTATGCATATACTCAGATTGCCCAAAGGCTGGGGAAGGCGAAAAAACATGTGTTTTCCGTAACTGACCTTTCCTTCAAAAGGTAGTCCTGGGCCAATATCACAATTGTTGGCAAATGGCCAATTAAGCATGAAAACTAAAAATGTGAAAGTGACCTCAAATTCGAAATGTATGCATATACTCAGATTGCCCACAGGCTGGGGAACCCGAAAAAACATGTGTTTTACGTAACTAACCTTTCCTTCAAAAGATAGGCCTGGGCCAATATCACAATTGTTGGCCAATTGCTCAATTAAGCATGAAAACTCAAAATGTGAAACTGACCTCAAATTCGAAATGTATGCATATACTCAGGTTCCCCACAGGTTGGGGAACCCGAAAAAACACGTGTTTTCCGTATCTGAATTTTCCTTCAAAAGCTGGGCCTGGGCCTATATCGCATTTGTTTGCAAATGGCCAATCAAGCATGAAAACTCAAAATGTGAAACTGACCTCAAATTCGAAATGTATGCATATACTCAGGTTCCCCACAGTCTGGGGAACCCGAAAAAACATGTATTTTCCGTATCCGACCTTTCCTTCAAAAGGTAGGCCTGGGCCTATATCGCATTTGTTGGCAAATGGCCAATTAAGCATGAAAATTCAAAATGTGAAACTGACCTCAAATTCGAAATGTATGCATATACTCAGGTTCCCCACAGGTTGGGGAACCCGAAAAAACACGTATTTTCCGTATCCGACCTTTCCTTCAAAAGATAGGCCTGGGCATATATCGCATTTGTTGGCAAATGGCCAATTAAGCATGAAAACACAAAATGTGAAAGTGACCTCAAATTCGAAATGTATGCATATACTCAGGTTCCCCACAGGTTGGGGAACCCGAAAAAACACGTGTTTTCCGTATCTGAATTTTCCTTCAAAAGCTAGGCCTGGGCCTATATCGCATTTGTTTGCAAATGGCCAATCAAGCATGAAAACTCAAAATGTGAAACTGACCTCAAATTCGAAATGTATGCATATACTCAGATTGCCCAAAGGCTGGGGAACCCGAAAAAACATGTGTTTTCCGTAACTGACCTTTCCTTGAAAAGGTAGGCCTGGGCCAATATCACAATTGTTGGCAAATGGCCAATTAAGCATGAAAACTCAAAATATGAAACTGACCTGAAATTCGAAATGTATGCATATACTCAGGTTCCCCACAGGTTGGGGAAGCCGAAAAAACATGTGTTTTCCGTAACTGACCTTTCCTTCAAAAGGTAGGCCTGGGCCAATATCACAATTGTTGGCAAATGGCCAATTAAGCATGAAAACTCAAAATGTGAAACTGACCTCAAATTCGAAATGTATGCATATACTCAGGTTCCCCACAGGTTGGGGAAGCCGAAAAAACATGTGTTTTACGTAACTGACCTTTCCTTCAAAAGGTAGGCCTGGGCCAATATCACAATTGTTGGCAAATGGCCAATTAAGCATGAAAACTAAAAATGTGAAACTGACCTCAAATTCGAAATGTATGCATATACTCAGATTGCCCACAGGCTGGGGAACCCGAAAAAACATGTGTTTTACGTAACTAACCTTTCCTTCAAAAGATAGGCCTGGGCCAATGTCACAATTGTTGGCCAATTGCTCAATTAAGAATGAAAACTCAAAATGTGAAACTGACCTCAAATTCGAAATGTATGCATATACTCAGGTTCCCCACAGTCTGGGGAACCCGAAAGAACATGTATTTTCCGTATCCGACTTTTCCTTCAAAAGATAGGCCTGGGCATATATCGCATATGTTGGCAAATGGCCAATTAAGCATGAAAATTCAAAATGTGAAACTGACCTCAAATTCGAAATGTATGCATATACTCAGGTTCCCCACAGGTTGGGGAACCCGAAAAAACATGTGTTTTCCGTAACTGACCTTTCCTTCAAAAGCTATGCCTGGGGCTATATCGTATTTTTTTGCAAATGGCCAGTTAAGCATGAAAACTCGAAATGTGAAACTGACGTCAAATTCGAAATGTATGCATATACTCAGATTGCCCAAAGGCTGGGGAAGGCGAAAAAACATGTGTTTTCCGTAACTGACCTTTCCTTCAAAAGGTAGTCCTGGGCCAATATCACAATTGTTGGCAAATGGCCAATTAAGCATGAAAACTAAAAATGTGAAAGTGACCTCAAATTCGAAATGTATGCATATACTCAGATTGCCCACAGGCTGGGGAACCCGAAAAAACATGTGTTTTACGTAACTAACCTTTCCTTCAAAAGATAGGCCTGGGCCAATATCACAATTGTTGGCCAATTGCTCAATTAAGCATGAAAACTCAAAATGTGAAACTGACCTCAAATTCGAAATGTATGCATATACTCAGGTTCCCCACAGGTGGGGGAACCCGAAAAAACACGTGTTTTCCGTATCTGAATTTTCCTTCAAAAGCTGGGCCTGGGCCTATATCGCATTTGTTTGCAAATGGCCAATCAAGCATGAAAACTCAAAATGTGAAACTGACCTCAAATTCGAAATGTATGCATATACTCAGGTTCCCCACAGTCTGGGGAACCCGAAAAAACATGTATTTTCCGTATGCGACCTTTCCTTCAAAAGGTAGGCCTGGGCCTATATCGCATTTGTTGGCAAATGGCCAATTAAGCATGAAAATTCAAAATGTGAAACTGACCTCAAATTCGAAATGTATGCATATACTCAGGTTCCCCACAGGTTGGGGAACCCGAAAAAACACGTGTTTTCCGTATCCGACCTTTCCTTCAAAAGATAGGCCTGGGCATATATCGCATTTGTTGGCAAATGGCCAATTAAGCATGAAAACACAAAATGTGAAAGTGACCTCAAATTCGAAATGTATGCATATACTCAGGTTCCCCACAGGTTGGGGAACCCGAAAAAACACGTGTTTTCCGTATCTGAATTTTCCTTCAAAAGCTAGGCCTGGGCCTATATCGCATTTGTTTGCAAATGGCCAATCAAGCATGAAAACTCAAAATGTGAAACTGACCTCAAATTCGAAATGTATGCATATACTCAGATTGCCCAAAGGCTGGGGAACCCGAAAAAACATGTGTTTTCCGTAACTGACCTTTCCTTGAAAAGGTAGGCCTGGGCCAATATCACAATTCTTGGCAAATGGCCAATTAAGCATGAAAACTCAAAATGTGAAACTGACCTGAAATTCGAAATGTATGCATATACTCAGGTTCCCCACAGGTTGGGGAAGCCGAAAAAACATGTGTTTTCCGTAACTGACCTTTCCTTCAAAAGGTAGGCCTGGGCCAATATCACAATTGTTGGCAAATGGCCAATTAAGCATGAAAACTCAAAATGTGAAACTGACCTCAAATTCGAAATGTATGCATATACTCAGGTTCCCCACAGGTTGGGGAACCCGAAAAAACACGTGTTTTCCGTATCTGAATTTTCCTTCAAAAGCTAGGCCTGGGCCTATATCGCATTTGTTTGCAAATGGCCAATCAAGCATGAAAACTCAAAATGTGAAACTGACCGCAAATTCGAAATGTATGCATATACTCAGGTTCCCCACAGGTTGGGGAACCCGAAAAAACACGTGTTTTCCGTATCTGAATTTTCCTTCAAAAGCTAGGCCTGGGCCTATATCGCATTTGTTGGCAAATGGCCAATCAAGCATGAAAACTCAAAATGTGAAACTGACCTCAAATTCGAAATGTATGCATATATTCAGGTTCCCCACAGGCTGGGGAACCCAAAAAAACATGTGTTTTACATAACTGACCTTTCCTTCAAAAGGTAGGCCTGGGCCAATATCACAATTGTTGGCAAATGGCCAATTAAGCATGAAAACTAAAAATGTGAAACTGACCTCAAATTCGAAATGTATGCATATACTCAGATTGCCCACAGGCTGGGGAACCTGAAAAAACATGTGTTTTACGTAACTAACCTTTCCTTCAAAAGATAGGCCTGGGCCAATGTCACAATTGTTGGCCAATTGCTCAATTAAGAATGAAAACTCAAAATGTGAAACTGACCTCAAATTCGAAATGTATGCATATACTCAGGTTCCCCACAGGTTGGGGAACCCGAAAAAGCATGTGTTTTCCGTAACTGACCTTTCCTTCAAAAGCTATGCCTGGGGCTATATCGTATTTTTTTGCAAATGGCCAGTTAAGCATGAAAACTCAAAATGTGAAACTGACGTCAAATTCGAAATGTATGCATATACTCAGATTGCCCAAAGGCTGGGGAAGGCGAAAAAACATGTGTTTTCCGTAACTGACCTTTCCTTCAAAAGGTAGGCGTGGGCCAATATCACAATTGTTGGCAAATGGCCAATTAAGCATGAAAACTAAAAATGTGAAACTGACCTCAAATTCGAAATGTATGCATATACTCAGATTGCCCACAGGCTGGGGAACCCGAAAAAACATGTGTTTTACGTAACTAACCTTTCCTTCAAAAGATAGGCCTGGGCCAATATCACAATTGTTGGCCAAATGCTCAATTAAGCATGAAAACTCAAAGTGTGAAACTGACCTCAAATTCGAAATGTATGCATATATTCAGGTTCCCCACAGGTTGGGGAACCCGAAAAAACACGTGTTTTCCGTATCCGAATTTTCCTTCAAAAGCTGGGCCTGGGCATATATCGCATATGTTGGCAAATGGCCAATTAAGCATGAAAATTCAAAATGTGAAACTGACCTCAAATTCGAAATGTATGCATATACTCAGGTTCCCCACAGGTTGGGGAACCCGAAAAAGCATGTGTTTTCCGTAACTGACCTTTCCTTCAAAAGCTATGCCTGGGGCTATATCGTATTTTTTTGCAAATGGCCAGTTAAGCATGAAAACTCAAAATGTGAAACGGACGTCAAATTCGAAATGTATGCATATACTCAGATTGCCCAAAGGCTGGGGAAGGCGAAAAAACATGTGTTTTCCGTAACTGACCTTTCCTTCAAAAGGTAGTCCTGGGCCAATATCACAATTGTTGGCAAATGGCCAATTAAGCATGAAAACTAAAAATGTGAAAGTGACCTCAAATTCGAAATGTATGCATATACTCAGATTGCCCACAGGCTGGGGAACCCGAAAAAACATGTGTTTTACGTAACTAACCTTTCCTTCAAAAGGTAGGCCTGGGCCAATGTCACAATTGTTGGCCAATTGCTCAATTAAGCATGAAAACTCAAAATGTGAAACTGACCTCAAATTCGAAATGTATGCATATACTCAGGTTCCCTACAGGTTGGGGAACCCGAAAAAACACGTGTTTTCCGTATCTGAATTTTCCTTCAAATCTAGGCCTGGGCCTATATCGCATTTGTTTGCAAATGGCCAATCAAGCATGAAAACTCAAAATGTGAAACTGACCTCAAATTCGAAATGTATGCATATACTCAGATTGCCCAAAGGCTGGGGAACCCGAAAAAACATGTGTTTTCCGTAACTGACCTTTCCTTGAAAAGGTAGTCCTGGGCCAATATCACAATTGTTGGCAAATGGCCAATTAAGCATGAAAACTAAAAATGTGAAACTGACGTCAAATTCGAAATTAATGCACATACTCAGATTGCCCAAAGGCTGGGGAAGGCGAAAAAACATGTGTTTTCCGTAACTGACCTTTCCTTCAAAAGGTAGGCCTGGGCCAATATCACAATTGTTGGCAAATGGCCAATTAAGCATGAAAACTAAAAATGTGAAACTGACCTCAAATTCGAAATGTATGCATATACTCAGGTTCCCCACAGGTTGGGGAAGCCGAAAAAACATGTGTTTTCCGTAACTGACCTTTCCTTCAAAAGCTATGCCTGGGCCTATATTGTATTTGTTTGCAAATGGCCAATTAAGCATGAAAACACAAAATGTGAAACTGACCTCAAATTCGAAATGTATGCATATACTCAGGTTCCCCACAGGTTGGGGAACTCGAAAAAACACGTGTTTTCCGTATCTGAATTTTCCTTCAAAAGCTAGGCCTGGGCCTATATCGCATTTGTTTGAAAATGGCCAATCAAGCATGAAAACTCAAAATGTGAAACTGACCTCAAATTCGAAATGTATGCATATACTCAGGTTCCCCACAGGTTGGGGAACCCGAAAAAACACGTGTTTTCCGTATCCGACCTTTCCTTCAAAAGATAGGCCTGGGCCTATATCGCATTTGTTTGCAAATGGCCAATCAAGCATGAAAACTCAACTTGTGAAACTGACCTCAAATTCGAAATGTATGCATATACTCAGATTGCCCAAAGGCTGGGGAACCCGAAAAAACATGTGTTTTCCGTAACTGACCTTTCCTTGAAAAGGTAGTCCTGGGCCAATATCACAATTGTTGGCAAATGGCCAATTAAGAATGAAAACTAAAAATGTGAAACTGACGTCAAATTCGAAATTAATGCATATACTCAGATTGCCCAAAGGCTGGGGAAGGCGAAAAAACATGTGTTTTCCGTAACTGACCTTTCCTTCAAAAGGTAGGCCTGGGCCAATATCACAATTGTTGGCAAATGGCCAATTAAGCATGAAAACTAAAAATGTGAAACTGACCTCAAATTCGAAATGTATGCATATACTCAGGTTCCCCACAGGTTGGGGAACCCGAAAAAACACGTGTTTTCCGTATCTGAATTTTCCTTCAAAAGCTAGGCCTGGGCCTATATCGCATTTGTTTGAAAATGGCCAATCAAGCATGAAAACTCAAAATGTGAAACTGACCTCAAATTCGAAATGTATGCATATACTCAGGTTCCCCACAGGTTGGGGAACCCGAAAAAACACGTGTTTTCCGTATCTGAATTTTCCTTCAAAAGCTAGGCCTGGGCCTATATCGCATTTGTTTGCAAATGGCCAATCAAGCATGAAAACTCAAAATGTGAAACTGACCGCAAATTCGAAATTTATGCATATACTCAGGTTCCCCACAGTCTGGGGAACCCGAAAAAACATGTATTTTCCGTATGCGACCTTTCCTTCAAAAGATAGGCCTGAGCATATATCGCATTTGTTTGAAAATGGCCAATCAAGCATGAAAACTCAAAATGTGAAACTGACCTCAAATTCGAAATGCATGCATATACTCAGGTTCCCCACAGGTTGGGGAACCCGAAAAACACGTGTTTTCCGTATCCGACCATTCCTTCAAAAGATAGGCCTGGGCATATATCGCATATGTTGGCAAATGGCCAATTAAGCATGAAAATTCAAAATGTGAAACTGACCTCAAATTCGAAATGTATGCATATACTCAGGTTCCCCACAGGTTGGGGAACCCGAAAAAGCATGTGTTTTCCGTAACTGACCTTTCCTTCAAAAGCTATGCCTGGGGCTATATCGTATTTTTTTGCAAATGGCCAGTTAAGCATGAAAACTCAAAATGTGAAACGGACGTCAAATTCGAAATGTATGCATATACTCAAATTGCCCAAAGGCTGGGGAAGGCGAAAAAACATGTGTTTTCCGTAACTGACCTTTCCTTCAAAAGGTAGTCCTGGGCCAATATCACAATTGTTGGCAAATGGCCAATTAAGCATGAAAACTAAAAATGTGAAAGTGACCTCAAATTCGAAATGTATGCATATACTCAGATTGCCCACAGGCTGGGGAACCCGAAAAAACATGTGTTTTACGTAACTAACCTTTCCTTCAAAAGATAGGCCTGGGCCAATGTCACAATTGTTGGCCAATTGCTCAATTAAGCATGAAAACTCAAAATGTGAAACTGACCTCAAATTCGAAATGTATGCATATACTCAGGTTCCCTACAGGTTGGGGAACCCGAAAAAACACGTGTTTTCCGTATCTGAATTTTCCTTCAAATCTAGGCCTGGGCCTATATCGCATTTGTTTGCAAATGGCCAATCAAGCATGAAAACTCAAAATGTGAAACTGACCTCAAATTCGAAATGTATGCATATACTCAGATTGCCCAAAGGCTGGGGAACCCGAAAAAACATGTGTTTTCCGTAACTGACCTTTCCTTGAAAAGGTAGTCCTGGGCCAATATCACAATTGTTGGCAAATGGCCAATTAAGCATGAAAACTAAAAATGTGAAACTGACGTCAAATTCGAAATTAATGCATATACTCAGATTGCCCAAAGGCTGGGGAAGGCGAAAAAACATGTGTTTTCCGTAACTGACCTTTCCTTCAAAAGGTAGGCCTGGGCCAATATCACAATTGTTGGCAAATGGCCAATTAAGCATGAAAACTAAAAATGTGAAACTGACCTCAAATTCGAAATGTATGCATATACTCAGGTTCCCCACAGGTTGGGGAAGCCGAAAAAACATGTGTTTTCCGTAACTGACCTTTCCTTCAAAAGCTATGCCTGGGCCTATATCGTATTTGTTTGCAAATGGCCAATTAAGCATGAAAACACAAAATGTGAAACTGACCTCAAATTCGAAATGTATGCATATACTCAGGTTCCCCACAGGTTGGGGAACTCGAAAAAACACGTGTTTTCCGTATCTGAATTTTCCTTCAAAAGCTAGGCCTGGGCCTATATCGCATTTGTTTGAAAATGGCCAATCAAGCATGAAAACTCAAAATGTGAAACTGACCTCAAATTCGAAATGTATGCATATACTCAGGTTCCCCACAGGTTGGGGAACCCGAAAAAACACGTGTTTTCCGTATCCGACCTTTCCTTCAAAAGATAGGCCTGGGCCTATATCGCATTTGTTTGCAAATGGCCAATCAAGCATGAAAACTCAACTTGTGAAACTGACCTCAAATTCGAAATGTATGCATATACTCAGATTGCCCAAAGGCTGGGGAACCCGAAAAAACATGTGTTTTCCGTAACTGACCTTTCCTTGAAAAGGTAGTCCTGGGCCAATATCACAATTGTTGGCCAATTGCTCAATTAAGCATGAAAACTCAAAATGTGAAACTGACCTCAAATTCGAAATGTATGCATATACTCAGGTTCCCCACAGTCTGGGGAACCCGAAAGAACATGTATTTTCCGTATCCGACTTTTCCTTCAAAAGATAGGCCTGGGCATATATCGCATATGTTGGCAAATGGCCAATTAAGCATGAAAATTCAAAATGTGAAACTGACCTCAAATTCGAAATGTATGCATATACTCAGGTTCCCCACAGGTTGGGGAACCCGAAAAAACATGTGTTTTCCGTAACTGACCTTTCCTTCAAAAGCTATGCCTGGGGCTATATCGTATTTTTTTGCAAATGGCCAGTTAAGCATGAAAACTCAAAATGTGAAACTGACGTCAAATTCGAAATGTATGCATATACTCAGATTGCCCAAAGGCTGCGGAAGGCGAAAAAACATGTGTTTTCCGTAACTGACCTTTCCTTCAAAAGGTAGTCCTGGGCCAATATCACAATTGTTGGCAAATGGCCAATTAAGCATGAAAACTAAAAATGTGAAAGTGACCTCAAATTCGAAATGTATGCATATACTCAGGTTCCCCACAGGTTGGGGAAGCCGAAAAAACATGTGTTTTCCGTAACTGACCTTTCCTTCAAAAGATAGGCCTGGGCCAATATCACAATTGTTGGCAAATGGCCAATTAAGCATGAAAACTCAAAATGTGAAACTGACCTCAAATTCGAAATGTATGCATATACTCAGGTTCCCCACAGGTTGGGGAACCCGAAAAAACACGTGTTTTCCGTATCTGAATTTTCCTTCAAAAGCTAGGCCTGGGCCTATATCGCATTTGTTTGCAAATGGCCAATCAAGCATGAAAACTCAAAATGTGAAACTGACCTCAAATTCGAAATGTATGCATATACTCAGGTTCCCCACAGGTTGGGGAACCCGAAAAAACATGTGTTTTCCGTATCCGACATTTCCTTCAAAAGATAGGCCTGGGCATATATCGCATTTGTTGGCAAATGGCCAATCAAGCATGAAAACTCAAAATGTGAAATTGACCTCAAATTCGAAATGTATGCATATACTCAGGTTCCCCACAAGCTGGGGAACTCGAAAAAACATGTGTTTTCCGTATCCGACCTTTCCTTCAAAAGTTAGGCCTGGGCATATATCGCATTTGTTGGCAAATGGCCAATTAAGCATGAAAACTCAAAATGTGAAACTGACGTCAAATTCGAAATGTATGCATATACTCAGATTGCCCAAAGGCTGGGGAAGGCGAAAAAACATGTGTTTTCCGTAACTGACCTTTCCTTCAAAAGGTAGTCCTGGGCCAATATCACAATTGTTGGCAAATGGCCAATTAAGCATGAAAACTAAAAATGTGAAACTGACGTCAAATTCGAAATTAATGCATATACTCAGATTGCCCAAAGGCTGGGGAAGGCGAAAAAACATGTGTTTTCCGTAACTGACCTTTCCTTCAAAAGGTAGGCCTGGGCCAATATCACAATTGTTGGCAAATGGCCAATTAAGCATGAAAACTAAAAATGTGAAACTGACCTCAAATTCGAAATGTATGCATATACTCAGGTTCCCCACAGGTTGGGGAACCCGAAAAAACATGTGTTTTCCGTAACTGACCTTTCCTTCAAAAGCTATGCCTGGGCCTATATCGTATTTGTTTGCAAATGGCCAATTAAGCATGAAAACACAAAATGTGAAACTGACCTCAAATTCGAAATGTATGCATATACTCAGGTTCCCCACAGGTTGGGGAACCCGTAAAAACACGTGTTTTCCGTATCTGAATTTTCCTTCAAAACCTAGGCCTGGGCCTATATCGCATTTGTTTGAAAATGGCCAATCAAGCATGAAAACTCAAAATGTGAAACTGACCTCAAATTCGAAATGTATGCATATACTCAGGTTCCCCACAGGTTGGGGAACCCGAAAAAACACGTGTTTTCCGTATCCGACCTTTCCTTCAAAAGATAGGCCTGGGCATATATCGCATTTGTTGGCAAATGGCCAATTAAGCATTAAAATTCAAAATGTGAAACTGACCTCAAATTCGAAATGTATGCATATACTCAGGTTCCCCACAGGTTGGGGAAGCCGAAAAAACATGTGTTTTCCGTAACTGACCTTTCCTTCAAAAGGTAGGCCTGGGCCAATATCACAATTGTTGGCAAATGGCCAATTAAGCATGAAAATTCAAAATGTGAAACTGACCGTAAATTCGAAATGTATGCATATACTCAAGTTCCCCACAGGTTGGGGAACCCGAAAAAACATGTGTTTTCCGTAACTGACCTTTCCTTCAAAAGCTATGCCTGGGCCCATATCGTATTTGTTTGCAAATGGCCAATTAAGCATGAAAATACAAAATGTGAAAGTGACCTCAAATTCGAAATGTATGCATATACTCAGGTTCCCCACAGGTTGGGGAACCCGAAAAAACACGTGTTTTCCGTATCTGAATTTTCCTTCAAAAGCTAGGCCTGGGCCTATATCGCATTTGTTTACAAATGGCCAATCAAGCATGAAAACTCAAAATGTGAAACTGACCTCAAATTCGAAATGTATGCATATACTCAGATTGCCCACAGGCTGGGGAACCCGAAAAAACATGTGTTTTACGTAACTAACCTTTCCTTCAAAAGATAGGCCTGGGCCAATGTCACAATTCTTGGACAATTGCTCAATTAAGCATGAAAACTCAAAATGTGAAACTGACGTCAAATTCGAAATGTATGCATATACTCAGGTTCCCCACAGTCTGGGGAACCCGAAAAAACATGTATTTTCCGTATCCGACTTTTCCTTCAAAAGATAGGCCTGGGCATATATCGCATATGTTGGCAAATGGCCAATTAAGCATGAAAATTCAAAATGTGAAACTGACCTCAAATTCGAAATGTATGCATATACTCAAGTTCCCCACAGGTTGGGGAACCCGAAAAAACATGTATTTTCCGTATCCAACCTTTCCTTCAAAAGCTAGGCCTGGGCCTATATCGCATTTGTTTACAAATGGCCAATCAAGCATGAAAACTCAAAATGTGAAACTGACCTCAAATTCGAAATGTATGCATATATTCAGGTTCCCCACAGGCTGGGGAACCCAAAAAAACATGTGTTTTACGTAACTGACCTTTCCTTCAAAAGGTAGGCCTGTTCCAATATCACAATTCTTGGCAAATGGCCAATTAAGCATGAAAACTCAAAATGTGAAACTGACCTCAAATTCGAAATGTATGCATATACTCAGATTGCCCACAGGCTGGGGAACCCGAAAAAACATGTGTTTTACGTAACTAACCTTTCCTTCAAAAGATAGGCCTGGGCCAATGTCACAATTGTTGGCCAATTGCTCAATTAAGCATGAAAACTCAAAATGTGAAACTGACCTCAAATTCGAAATGTATGCATATACTCAGGTTCCCCACAGTCTGGGGAACCCGAAAGAACATGTATTTTCCGTATCCGACTTTTCCTTCAAAAGATAGGCCTGGGCATATATCGCATATGTTGGCAAATGGCCAATTAAGCATGAAAATTCAAAATGTGAAACTGACCTCAAATTCGAAATGTATGCATATACTCAGGTTCCCCACAGGTTGGGGAACCCGAAAAAACATGTGTTTTCCGTAACTGACCTTTCCTTCAAAAGCTATGCCTGGGGCTATATCGTATTTTTTTGCAAATGGCCAGTTAAGCATGAAAACTCAAAATGTGAAACTAACGTCAAATTCGAAATGTATGCATATACTCAGATTGCCCAAAGGCTGGGGAAGGCGAAAAAACATGTGTTTTCCGTAACTGACCTTTCCTTCAAAAGGTAGTCCTGGGCCAATGTCACAATTCTTGGACAATTGCTCAATTAAGCATGAAAACTCAAAATGTGAAACTGACCTCAAATTCGAAATGTATGCATATACTCAGGTTCCCCACAGTCTGGGGAACCCGAAAAAACATGTATTTTCCGTATCCGACTTTTCCTTCAAAAGATAGGCCTGGGCATATATCGCATATGTTGGCAAATGGCCAATTAAGCATGAAAATTCAAAATGTGAAACTGACCTCAAATTCGAAATGTATGCATATACTCAGGTTCCCCACAGGTTGGGGAACCCGAAAAAACATGTATTTTCCGTATCCAACCTTTCCTTCAAAAGCTAGGCCTGGGCCTATATCGCATTTGTTGGCAAATGGCCAATCAAGCATGAAAACTCAAAATGTGAAATTGACCTCAAATTCGAAATGTATGCATATACTCAGGTTCCCCACAAGCTGGGGAACTCGAAAAAACATGTGTTTTCCGTATCCGACCTTTCCTTCAAAAGATAGGCCTGGGCATATATCGCATTTGTTGGCAAATGGCCAATCAAGCATGAAAACTCAAAATGTGAAACTGACGTCAAATTCGAAATGTATGCATATACTCAGATTGCCCAAAGGCTGGGGAAGGCGAAAAAACATGTGTTTTCCGTAACTGACCTTTCCTTCAAAAGGTAGTCCTGGGCCAATATCACAATTGTTGGCAAATGGCCAATTAAGCATGAAAACTAAAAATGTGAAACTGACGTCAAATTCGAAATTAATGCATATACTCAGATTGCCCAAAGGCTGGGGAAGGCGAAAAAACATGTGTTTTCCGTAACTGACCTTTCCTTCAAAAGGTAGGCCTGGGCCAATATCACAATTGTTGGCAAATGGCCAATTAAGCATGAAAACTAAAAATGTGAAACTGACCTCAAATTCGAAATGTATGCATATACTCAGGTTCCCCACAGGTTGGGGAACCCGAAAAAACATGTGTTTTCCGTAACTGACCTTTCCTTCAAAAGCTATGCCTGGGCCTATATCGTATTTGTTTGCAAATGGCCAATTAAGCATGAAAACACAAAATGTGAAACTGACCTCAAATTCGAAATGTATGCATATACTCAGATTGCCCACAGGCTGGGGAACCCGAAAAAACATGTGTTTTACGTAACTAACCTTTCCTTCAAAAGATAGGCCTGGGCCAATGTCACAATTGTTGGCCAATTGCTCAATTAAGCATGAAAACTCAAAATGTGAAACTGACCTCAAATTCGAAATGTATGCATATACTCAGGTTCCCCACAGTCTGGGGAACCCGAAAGAACATGTATTTTCCGTATCCGACTTTTCCTTCAAAAGCTATGCCTGGGGCTATATCGTATTTTTTTGCAAATGGCCAGTTAAGCATGAAAACTCAAAATGTGAAACTGGCGTCAAATTCGAAATGTATGCATATACTCAGATTGCCCAAAGGCTGGGGAACCCGAAAAAACATGTGTTTTCCGTAACTGACCTTTCCTTCAAAAGGTAGTCCTGGGCCAATATCACAATTGTTGGCAAATGGCCAATTAAGCATGAAAACTAAAAATGTGAAAGTGACCTCAAATTCGAAATGTATGCATATACTCAGATTGCCCACAGGCTGGGGAACCCGAAAAAACATGTGTTTTAGGTAACTAACCTTTCCTTCAAAAGATAGGCCTGGGCCAATATCACAATTGTTGGCCAATTGCTCAATTAAGCATGAAAACTCAAAATGTGAAACTGACCTGAAATTCGAAATGTATGCATATACTCAGGTTCCCCACAGGTTGGGGAAGCCGAAAAAACATGTGTTTTCCGTAACTGACCTTTCCTTCAAAAGGTAGGCCTGGGCCAATATCACAATTGTTGGCAAATGGCCAATCAAGCATGAAAACTCAAAATGTGAAAGTGACCTCAAATTCGAAATGTATGCATATACTCAGATTGCCCAAAGGCTGGGGAAGGCGAAAAAACATGTGTTTTCCGTAACTGACCTTTCCTTCAAAAGGTAGTCCTGGGCCAATATCACAATTGTTGGCAAATGGCCAATTAAGCATGAAAACACAAAATGTGAAACTGACCTCAAATTCGAAATGTATGCATATACTCAGGTTCCCCACAGTCTGGGGAACCCGAAAAAACATGTATTTTCCGTATCCGACTTTTCCTTCAAAAGATAGGCCTGGGCATATATCGCATATGTTGGCAAATGGCCAATTAAGCATGAAAACTCAAAATGTGAAACTGACCTCAAATTCGAAATGTATGCATATACTCAGGTTCCCCACAGTCTGGGGAACCCGAAAAAACATGTATTTTCCGTATCCAACCTTTCCTTCAAAAGCTAGGCCTGGGCCTATATCGCATTTGTTTACAAATGGCCAATCAAGCATGAAAACTCAAAATGTGAAAGTGACCTCAAATTCGAAATGTATGCATATACTCAGATTGCCCAAAGGCTGGGGAAGGCGAAAAAACATGTGTTTTCCGTAACTGACCTTTCCTTCAAAAGGTAGTCCTGGGCCAATATCACAATTGTTGGCAAATGGCCAATTAAGCATGAAAACTAAAAATGTGAAAGTGACCTCAAATTAGAAATGTATGCATATACTCAGATTGCCCACAGGCTGGGGAACCCGAAAAAACATGTGTTTTACGTAACTAACCTTTCCTTCAAAAGATAGGCCTGGGCCAATATCACAATTGTTGGCCAATTGCTCAATTAAGCATGAAAACTCAAAATGTGAAACTGACCTGAAATTCGAAATGTATGCATATACTCAGGTTCCCCACAGGTTGGGGAAGCCGAAAAAACATGTGTTTTCCGTAACTGACCTTTCCTTCAAAAGGTAGGCCTGGGCCAATATCACAATTGTTGGCAAATGGCCAATTAAGCATGAAAACTCAAAATGTGAAACTGACCTCAAATTCGAAATGTATGCTTATACTCAGGTTCCCCACAGGTTGGGGAACCCGAAAAAACATGTGTTTTCCGTATCCGACATTTCCTTCAAAAGATAGGCCTGGGCATATATCGCATTTGTTGGCAAATGGCCAATCAAGCATGAAAACTCAAAATGTGAAATTGACCTCAAATTCGAAATGTATGCATATACTCAGGTTCCCCACAAGCTGGGGAACTCGAAAAAACATGTGTTTTCCGTATCCGACCTTTCCTTCAAAAGATAGGCCTGGGCATATATCGCATTTGTTGGCAAATGGCCAATCAAGCATGAAAACTCAAAATGTGAAACTGACGTCAAATTCGAAATGTATGCATATACTCAGATTGCCCAAAGCCTGGGGAAGGCGAAAAAACATGTGTTTTCCGTAACTGACCTTTCCTTCAAAAGGTAGTCCTGGGCCAATATCACAATTGTTGGCAAATGGCCAATTAAGCATGAAAACTAAAAATGTGAAACTGACATCAAATTCGAAATTAATGCATATACTCAGATTGCCCAAAGGCTGGGGAAGGCGAAAAAACATGTGTTTTCCGTAACTGACCTTTCCTTCAAAAGGTAGGCCTGGGCCAATATCACAATTGTTGGCAAATGGCCAATTAAGCATGAAAACTAAAAATGTGAAACTGACCTCAAATTCGAAATGTATGCATATACTCAGGTTCCCCACAGGTTGGGGAACCCGAAAAAACATGTGTTTTCCGTAACTGACCTTTCCTTCAAAAGCTATGCCTGGGCCTATATCGTATTTGTTTGCAAATGGCCAATTAAGCATGAAAACACAAAATGTGAAACTGACCTCAAATTCGAAATGTATGCATATACTCAGATTGCCCACAGGCTGGGGAACCCGAAAAAACATGTGTTTTACGTAACTAACCTTTCCTTCAAAAGATAGGCCTGGGCCAATGTCACAATTGTTGGCCAATTGCTCAATTAAGCATGAAAACTCAAAATGTGAAACTGACCTCAAATTCGAAATGTATGCATATACTCAGGTTCCCCACAGTCTGGGGAACCCGAAAGAACATGTATTTTCCGTATCCGACTTTTCCTTCAAAAGCTATGCCTGGGGCTATATCGTATTTTTTTGCAAATGGCCAGTTAAGCATGAAAACTCAAAATGTGAAACTGGCGTCAAATTCGAAATGTATGCATATACTCAGATTGCCCAAAGGCTGGGGAACCCGAAAAAACATGTGTTTTCCGTAACTGACCTTTCCTTCAAAAGGTAGTCCTGGGCCAATATCACAATTGTTGGCAAATGGCCAATTAAGCATGAAAACTAAAAATGTGAAAGTGACCTCAAATTAGAAATGTATGCATATACTCAGATTGCCCACAGGCTGGGGAACCCGAAAAAACATGTGTTTTAGGTAACTAACCTTTCCTTCAAAAGATAGGCCTGGGCCAATATCACAATTGTTGGCCAATTGCTCAATTAAGCATGAAAACTCAAAATGTGAAACTGACCTGAAATTCGAAATGTATGCATATACTCAGGTTCCCCACAGGTTGGGGAAGCCGAAAAAACATGTGTTTTCCGTAACTGACCTTTCCTTCAAAAGGTAGGCCTGGGCCAATATCACAATTGTTGGCAAATGGCCAATTAAGCATGAAAACTCAAAATGTGAAACTGACCTCAAATTCGAAATGTATGCATATACTCAGGTTCCCCACAGGTTGGGGAACCCGAAAAAACATGTGCTTTCCGTATCCGACATTTCCTTCAAAAGATAGGCCTGGGCATATATCGCATTTGTTGGCAAATGGCCAATCAAGCATGAAAACTCAAAATGTGAAATTGACCTCAAATTCGAAATGTATGCATATACTCAGATTGCCCAAAGGCTGGGGAAGGCGCAAAAACATGTGTTTTCCGTAACTGACCTTTCCTTCAAAAGGTAGTCCTGGGCCAATATCACAATTGTTGGCAAATGGCCAATTAAGCATGAAAACTAAAAATGTGAAACTGACGTCAAATTCGAAATTAATGCATATACTCAGATTGCCCAAAGGCTGGGGAAGGCGAAAAAACATGTGTTTTCCGTAACTGACCTTTCCTTCAAAAGGTAGGCCTGGGCCAATATCACAATTGTTGGCAAATGGCCAATTAAGCATGAAAACTAAAAATGTGAAACTGACCTCAAATTCGAAATGTATGCATATACTCAGGTTCCCAACAGGTTGGGGAACCCGAAAAAACATGTGTTTTCCGTAACTGACCTTTCCTTCAAAAGCTATGCCTGGGCCTATATCGTATTTGTTTGCAAATGGACAATTAAGCATGAAAACACAAAATGTGAAACTGACCTCAAATTCGAAATGTATGCATATACTCAGGTTCCCCACAGTCTGGGGAACCCGAAAAAACATGTATTTTCCGTATCCGACTTTTCCTTCAAAAGATAGGCCTGGGCATATATCGCATATGTTGGCAAATGGCCAATTAAGCATGAAAATTCAAAATGTGAAACTGACCTCAAATTCGAAATGTATGCATATAATCAAGTTCCCCACAGGTTGGGGAACCCGAAAAAACATGTATTTTCCGTATCCAACCTTTCCTTCAAAAGCTAGGCCTGGGCCTATATCGCATTTGTTTACAAATGGCCAATCAAGCATGAAAACTCAAAATGTGAAACTGACCTCAAATTCGAAATGTATGCATATATTCAGGTTCCCCACAGGCTGGGGAACCCAAAAAAACATGTGTTTTACGTAACTGACCTTTCCTTCAAAAGGTAGGCCTGGGCCAATATCACAATTCTTGGCAAATGGCCAATTAAGCATGAAAACTCAAAATGTGAAACTGACCTCAAATTCGAAATGTATGCATATACTCAGGTTCCCCACAGGTTGGGAAACCCGAAAAAACATGTGTTTTCCGTAACTGACCTTTCCTTCAAAAGCTATGCCTGGGGCTATATCGTATTTTTTTGCAAATGGCCAGTTAAGCATGAAAACTCAAAATGTGAAACTGACCTCAAATTCGAAATGTATGCATATACTCAGATTGCCCAAAGGCTGGGGAAGGCGAAAAAAACATGTGTTTTCCGTAACTGACCTTTCCTTCAAAAGGTAGTCCTGGGCCAATGTCACAATTCTTGGACAATTGCTCAATTAAGCATGAAAACTCAAAATGTGAAACTGACCTCAAATTCGAAATGTATGCATATACTCAGGTTCCCCACAGGTTGGGGAACCCGAAAAAACATGTATTTTCCGTATCCAACCTTTCCTTCAAAAGCTAGGCCTGGGCCTATATCGCATTTGTTTACAAATGGCCAATCAAGCATGAAAACTCAAAATGTGAAAGTGACCTCAAATTCGAAATGTATGCATATACTCAGATTGCCCAAAGGCTGGGGAAGGCGAAAAAACATGTGTTTTCCGTAACTGACCTTTCCTTCAAAAGGTAGTCCTGGGCCAATATCACAATTGTTGGCAAATGGCCAATTAAGCATGAAAACTAAAAATGTGAAAGTGACCTCAAATTAGAAATGTATGCATATACTCAGATTGCCCACAGGCTGGGGAACCCGAAAAAACATGTGTTTTACGTAACTAACCTTTCCTTCAAAAGATAGGCCTGGGCCAATATCACAATTGTTGGCCAATTGCTCAATTAAGCATGAAAACTCAAAATGTGAAACTGACCTGAAATTCGAAATGTATGCATATACTCAGGTTCCCCACAGGTTGGGGAAGCCGAAAAAACATGTGTTTTCCGTAACTAACCTTTCCTTCAAAAGATAGGCCTGGGCCAATGTCACAATTGTTGGCCAATTGCTCAATTAAGCATGAAAACTCAAAATGTGAAACTGACCTCAAATTCGAAATGTATGCATATACTCAGGTTCCCCACAGTCTGGGGAACCCGAAAGAACATGTATTTTCCGTATCCGACTTTTCCTTCAAAAGCTATGCCTGGGGCTATATCGTATTTTTTTGCAAATGGCCAGTTAAGCATGAAAACTCAAAATGTGAAACTGACGTCAAATTCGAAATGTATGCATATACTCAGATTGCCCAAAGGCTGGGGAACCCGAAAAAACATGTGTTTTCCGTAACTGACCTTTCCTTCAAAAGGTAGTCCTGGGCCAATATCACAATTGTTGGCAAATGGCCAATTAAGCATGAAAACTAAAAATGTGAAAGTGACCTCAAATTAGAAATGTATGCATATACTCAGATTGCCCACAGGCTGGGGAACCCGAAAAAACATGTGTTTTAGGTAACTAACCTTTCCTTCAAAAGATAGGCCTGGGCCAATATCACAATTGTTGGCCAATTGCTCAATTAAGCATGAAAACTCAAAATGTGAAACTGACCTGAAATTCGAAATGTATGCATATACTCAGGTTCCCCACAGGTTGGGGAAGCCGAAAAAACATGTGTTTTCCGTAACTGACCTTTCCTTCAAAAGGTAGGCCTGGGCCAATATCACAATTGTTGGCAAATGGCCAATTAAGCATGAAAACTAAAAATGTGAAACTGACGTCAAATTCGAAATTAATGCATATACTCAGATTGCCCAAAGGCTGGGGAAGGCGAAAAAACATGTGTTTTCCGTAACTGACCTTTCCTTCAAAAGGTAGGCCTGGGCCAATATCACAATTGTTGGCAAATGGCCAATTAAGCATGAAAACTAAAAATGTGAAACTGACCTCAAATTCGAAATGTATGCATATACTCAGGTTCCCAACAGGTTGGGGAACCCGAAAAAACATGTGTTTTCCGTAACTGACCTTTCCTTCAAAAGCTATGCCTGGGCCTATATCGTATTTGTTTGCAAATGGCCAATTAAGCATGAAAACACAAAATGTGAAACTGACCTCAAATTCGAAATGTATGCATATACTCAGATTGCCCACAGGCTGGGGAACCCGAAAAAACATGTGTTTTCCGTAACTGACCTTTCCTTCAAAAGCTATGCCTGGGCCTATATCGTATTTGTTTGCAAATGGCCAATTAAGCATGAAAACACAAAATGTGAAACTGACCTCAAATTCGAAATGTATGCATATACTCAGGTTCCCCACAGGTTGGGGAACCCGAAAAAACATGTGTTTTCCGTATCCAACCTTTCCTTCAAAAGCTAGGCCTGGGCCTATATCGCATTTGTTTACAAATGGCCAATCAAGCATGAAAACTCAAAATGTGAAACTGACCTCAAATTCGAAATGTATGCATATATTCAGGTTCCCCACAGGCTGGGGAACCCAAAAAAACATGTGTTTTACGTAACTGACCTTTCCTTCAAAAGGTAGGCCTGGGCCAATATCACAATTCTTGGCAAATGGCCAATTAAGCATGAAAACTCAAAATGTGAAACTGACCTCAAATTCGAAATGTATGCATATACTCAGATTGCCCACAGGCTGGGGAACCCGAAAAAACATCTGTTTTACGTAACTAACCTTTCCTTCAAAAGATAGGCCTGGGCCAATGTCACAATTGTTGGCCAATTGCTCAATTAAGCATGAAAACTCAAAATGTGAAACTGACCTCAAATTCGAAATGTATGCATATACTCAGGTTCCCCACAGTCTGGGGAACCCGAAAGAACATGTATTTTCCGTATCCGACTTTTCCTTCAAAAGATAGGCCTGGGCATATATCTCATATGTTGGCAAATGGCCAATTAAGCATGAAAATTCAAAATGTGAAACTGACCTCAAATTCGAAATGTATGCATATACTCAGGTTCCCCACAGGTTGGGGAACCCGAAAAAACATGTGTTTTCCGTAACTGACCTTTCCTTCAAAAGCTATGCCTGGGGCTATATCGTATTTTTTTGCAAATGGCCAATTAAGCATGAAAACTCAAAATGTGAAACTGACGTCAAATTCGAAATGTATGCATATACTCAGATTGCCCAAAGGCTGGGGAAGGCGAAAAAACATGTGTTTTCCGTAACTGACCTTTCCTTCAAAAGGTAGTCCTGGGCCAATGTCACAATTCTTGGACAATTGCTCAATTAAGCATGAAAACTCAAAATGTGAAACTGACCTCAAATTCGAAATGTATGCATATACTCAGGTTCCCCACAGTCTGGGGAACCCGAAAAAACATGTATTTTCCGTATCCGACTTTTCCTTCAAAAGATAGGCCTGGGCATATATCGCATATGTTGGCAAATGGCCAATCAAGCATGAAAACTCAAAATGTGAAATTGACCTCAAATTCGAAATGTATGCATATACTCAGATTGCCCAAAGGCTGGGGAAGGCGCAAAAACATGTGTTTTCCGTAACTGACCTTTCCTTCAAAAGGTAGTCCTGGGCCAATATCACAATTGTTGGCAAATGGCCAATTAAGCATGAAAACTAAAAATGTGAAACTGACGTCAAATTCGAAATTAATGCATATACTCAGATTGCCCAAAGGCTGGGGAAGGCGAAAAAACATGTGTTTTCCGTAACTGACCTTTCCTTCAAAAGGTAGGCCTGGGCCAATATCACAATTGTTGGCAAATGGCCAATTAAGCATGAAAACTAAAAATGTGAAACTGACCTCAAATTCGAAATGTATGCATATACTCAGGTTCCCAACAGGTTGGGGAACCCGAAAAAACATGTGTTTTCCGTAACTGACCTTTCCTTCAAAAGCTATGCCTGGGCCTATATCGTATTTGTTTGCAAATGGCCAATTAAGCATGAAAACACAAAATGTGAAACTGACCTCAAATTCGAAATGTATGCATATACTCAGATTGCCCACAGGCTGGGGAACCCGAAAAAACATGTGTTTTCCGTTACTGGCCTTTCCTTCAAAAGCTATGCCTGGGCCTATATCGTATTTGTTTGCAAATGGCCAATTAAGCATGAAAACACAAAATGTGAAACTGACCTCAAATTCGAAATGTATGCATATACTCAGATTGCCCACAGGCTGGGGAACCCGAAAAAACATGTGTTTTCCGTAACTGACCTTTCCTTGAAAAGGTAGGCCTGGGCCAATATCACAATTGTTGGCAAATGGCCAATTAAGCATGAAAACTCAAAATGTGAAACTGACCTCAAATTCGAAATGTATGCATATACTCAGGTTCCCCACAGGTTGGGGAACCCGAAAAAACATGTGTTTTCCGTATCCGACATTTCCTTCAAAAGATAGGCCTGGGCATATATCGCATTTGTTGGCAAATGGCCAATCAAGCATGAAAACTCAAAATGTGAAATTGACCTCAAATTCGAAATGTATGCATATACTCAGATTGCCCAAAGGCTGGGGAAGGCGCAAAAACATGTGTTTTCCGTAACTGACCTTTCCTTCAAAAGGTAGTCCTGGGCCAATATCACAATTGTTGGCAAATGGCCAATTAAGCATGAAAACTAAAAATGTGAAACTGACGTCAAATTCGAAATTAATGCATATACTCAGATTGCCCAAAGGCTGGGGAAGGCGAAAAAACATGTGTTTTCCGTAACTGACCTTTCCTTCAAAAGGTAGGCCTGGGCCAATATCACAATTGTTGGCAAATGGCCAATTAAGCATGAAAACTAAAAATGTGAAACTGACCTCAAATTCGAAATGTATGCATATACTCAGGTTCCCCACAGGTTGGGGAACCCGAAAAAACATGTGTTTTCCGTAACTGACCTTTCCTTCAAAAGCTATGCCTGGGCCTATATCGTATTTGTTTGCAAATGGCCAATTAAGCATGAAAACACAAAATGTGAAACTGACCTCAAATTCGAAATGTATGCATATACTCAGATTGCCCACAGGCTGGGGAACCCGAAAAAACATGTGTTTTACGTAACTAACCTTTCCTTCAAAAGATAGGCCTGGGCCAATGTCACAATTGTTGGCCAATTGCTCAATTAAGCATGAAAACTCAAAATGTGAAACTGACCTCAAATTCGAAATGTATGCATATACTCAGGTTCCCCACAGTCTGGGGAACCCGAAAGAACATGTATTTTCCGTATCCGACTTTTCCTTCAAAAGCTATGCCTGGGGCTATATCGTATTTTTTTGCAAATGGCCAGTTAAGCATGAAAACTCAAAATGTGAAACTGACGTCAAATTCGAAATGTATGCATATACTCAGATTGCCCAAAGGCTGGGGAACCCGAAAAAACATGTGTTTTCCGTAACTGACCTTTCCTTCAAAAGGTAGTCCTGGGCCAATATCACAATTGTTGGCAAATGGCCAATTAAGCATGAAAACTAAAAATGTGAAACTGACCTCAAATTCGAAATGTATGCATATACTCAGATTGCCCACAGGCTGGGGAACCCGAAAAAACATGTGTTTTCCGTAACTGACCTTTCCTTGAAAAGGTAGGCCTGGGCCAATATCACAATTGTTGGCAAATGGCCAATTAAGCATGAAAACTCAAAATGTGAAACTGACCTCAAATTCGAAATGTATGCATATACTCAGGTTCCCCACAGGTTGGGGAACCCGAAAAAACATGTGTTTTCCGTATCCGACATTTCCTTCAAAAGATAGGCCTGGGCATATATCGCATTTGTTGGCAAATGGCCAATCAAGCATGAAAACTCAAAATGTGAAATTGACCTCAAATTCGAAATGTATGCATATACTCAGATTGCCCAAAGGCTGGGGAAGGCGCAAAAACATGTGTTTTCCGTAACTGACCTTTCCTTCAAAAGGTAGTCCTGGGCCAATATCACAATTGTTGGCAAATGGCCAATTAAGCATGAAAACTAAAAATGTGAAACTGACGTCAAATTCGAAATTAATGCATATACTCAGATTGCCCAAAGGCTGGGGAAGGCGAAAAAACATGTGTTTTCCGTAACTGACCTTTCCTTCAAAAGGTAGGCCTGGGCCAATATCACAATTGTTGGCAAATGGCCAATTAAGCATGAAAACTAAAAATGTGAAACTGACCTCAAATTCGAAATGTATGCATATACTCAGGTTCCCCACAGGTTGGGGAACCCGAAAAAACATGTGTTTTCCGTAACTGACCTTTCCTTCAAAAGCTATGCCTGGGCCTATATCGTATTTGTTTGCAAATGGCCAATTAAGCATGAAAACACAAAATGTGAAACTGACCTCAAATTCGAAATGTATGCATATACTCAGATTGCCCACAGGCTGGGGAACCCGAAAAAACATGTGTTTTACGTAACTAACCTTTCCTTCAAAAGATAGGCCTGGGCCAATGTCACAATTGTTGGCCAATTGCTCAATTAAGCATGAAAACTCAAAATGTGAAACTGACCTCAAATTCGAAATGTATGCATATACTCAGGTTCCCCACAGTCTGGGGAACCCGAAAGAACATGTATTTTCCGTATCCGACTTTTCCTTCAAAAGCTATGCCTGGGGCTATATCGTATTTTTTTGCAAATGGCCAGTTAAGCATGAAAACTCAAAATGTGAAACTGACGTCAAATTCGAAATGTATGCATATACTCAGATTGCCCAAAGGCTGGGGAACCCGAAAAAACATGTGTTTTCCGTAACTGACCTTTCCTTCAAAAGGTAGTCCTGGGCCAATATCACAATTGTTGGCAAATGGCCAATTAAGCATGAAAACTAAAAATGTGAAAGTGACCTCAAATTAGAAATGTATGCATATACTCAGATTGCCCACAGGCTGGGGAACCCGAAAAAACATGTGTTTTAGGTAACTAACCTTTCCTTCAAAAGATAGGCCTGGGCCAATATCACAATTGTTGGCCAATTGCTCAATTAAGCATGAAAACTCAAAATGTGAAACTGACCTGAAATTCGAAATGTATGCATATACTAAGGTTCCCCACAGGTTGGGGAAGCCGAAAAAACATGTGTTTTCCGTAACTGACCTTTCCTTCAAAAGGTAGGCCTGGGCCAATATCACAATTGTTGGCAAATGGCCAATTAAGCATGAAAACTCAAAATGTGAAACTGACCTCAAATTCGAAATGTATGCATATACTCAGGTTCCCCACAGGTTGGGGAACCGGAAAAAACATGTGTTTTCCGTATCCGACATTTCCTTCAAAAGCTATGCCTGGGCCTATATCGTATTTGTTTGCAAATGGCCAATTAAGCATGAAAACACAAAATGTGAAACTGACCTCAAATTCGAAATGTATGCATATACTCAGATTGCCCACAGGCTGGGGAACCCGAAAAAACATGTGTTTTCCGTAACTGACCTTTCCTTCAAAAGCTATGCCTGGGCCTATATCGTATTTGTTTGCAAATGGCCAATTAAGCATGAAAACACAAAATGTGAAACTGACCTCAAATTCGAAATGTATGCATATACTCAGATTGCCCACAGGCTGGGGAACCCGAAAAAACATGTGTTTTCCGTAACTGACCTTTCCTTGAAAAGGTAGGCCTGGGCCAATATCACAATTGTTGGCAAATGGCCAATTAAGCATGAAAACTCAAAATGTGAAACTGACCTCAAATTCGAAATGTATGCATATACTCAGGTTCCCCACAGGTTGGGGAACCCGAAAAAACACGTGTTTTCCGTATCCGACATTTCCTTCAAAAGATAGGCCTGGGCATATATCGCATTTGTTGGCAAATGGCCAATCAAGCATGAAAACTCAAAATGTGAAATTGACCTCAAATTCGAAATGTATGCATATACTCAGGTTCCCCACAGGTTGGGGAAGCCGAGAAAACATGTGTTTTCCGTAACTGACCTTTCCTTCAAAAGGTAGTCCTGGGCCAATATCACAATTGTTGGCAAATGGCCAATTAAGCATGAAAACTAAAAATGTGAAACTGACGTCAAATTCGAAATTAATGCATATACTCAGATTGCCCAAAGGCTGGGGAAGGCGAAAAAACATGTGTTTTCCGTAACTGACCTTTCCTTCAAAAGGTAGGCCTGGGCCAATATCACAATTGTTGGCAAATGGCCAATTAAGCATGAAAATTCAAAATGTGAAACTGACCTCAAATTCGAAATGTATGCATATACTCAGGTTCCCCACAGGTTGGGGAACCCGAAAAAACATGTGTTTTCCGTAACTGACCTTTCCTTCAAAAGCTATGCCTGGGCCTATATCGTATTTGTTTGCAAATGGCCAATTAAGCATGAAAACACAAAATGTGAAACTGACCTCAAATTCGAAATGTATGCATATACTCAGATTGCCCACAGGCTGGGGAACCCGAAAAAACATGTGTTTTACGTAACTAACCTTTCCTTCAAAAGATAGGCCTGGGCCAATGTCACAATTGTTGGCCAATTGCTCAATTAAGCATGAAAACTCAAAATGTGAAACTGACCTCAAATTCGAAATGTATGCATATACTCAGGTTCCCCACAGTCTGGGGAACCCGAAAGAACATGTATTTTCCGTATCCAACTTTTCCTTCAAAAGATAGGCCTGGGCATATATCGCATATGTTGGCAAATGGCCAATGAAGCATGAAAATTCAAAATGTGAAACTGACCTCAAATTCGAAATGTATGCATATACTCAGGTTCCCCACAGTCTGGGGAACCCGAAAGAACATGTATTTTCCGTATCCGACTTTTCCTTCAAAAGATAGGCCTGGGCATATATCGCATATGTTGGCAAATGGCCAATTAAGCATGAAAATTCAAAATGTGAAACTGACCTCAAATTCGAAATGTATGCATATACTCAGGTTCCCCACAGGTTGGGGAACCCGAAAAAACACGTGTTTTCCGTATCTGAATTTTCCTTCAAAAGCTAGGCCTGGGCCTATATTGCATTTGTTTGCAAATGGCCAATCAAGCATGAAAACTCAAAATGTGAAACTGACCTCAAATTCGAAATGTATGCATATACTCAGATTGCCCACAGGCTGCGGAACCCGAAAAAACATGTGTTTTACGTAACTAACCTTTCCTTCAAAAGATAGGCCTGGGCCAATGTCACAATTCTTGGACAATTGCTCAATTAAGCATGAAAACTCAAAATGTGAAACTGACCTCAAATTCGAAATGTATGCATATACTCAGGTTCCCCACAGTTTGGGGAACCCGAAAGAACATGTATTTTCCGTATCCAACTTTTCCTTCAAAAGATAGGCCTGGGCATATATCGCATATGTTGGCAAATGGCCAATTAAGCATGAAAATTCAAAATGTGAAACTGACCTCAAATTCGAAATGTATGCATATACTCAGGTTCCCCACAGGCTGGGGAACCCGAAAAAACATGTGTTTTCCGTAACTGACCTTTCCTTCAAAAGCTATGCCTGGGCCTATATCGTATTTGTTTGCAAATGGCCAATTAAGCATGAAAACACAAAATGTGAAACTGACCTCAAATTCGAAATGTATGCATATACTCAGATTGCCCACAGGCTGGGGAACCCGAAAAAACATGTGTTTTCCGTAACTGACCTTTCCTTGAAAAGGTAGGCCTGGGCCAATATCACAATTGTTGGCAAATGGCCAATTAAGCATGAAAACTCAAAATGTGAAACTGACCTCAAATTCGAAATGTATGCATATACTCAGGTTCCCCACAGGTTGGGGAACCCGAAAAAACATGTGTTTTCCGTATCCGACATTTCCTTCAAAAGATAGGCCTGGGCATATATCGCATTTGTTGGCAAATGGCCAATCAAGCATGAAAACTCAAAATGTGAAATTGACCTCAAATTCGAAATGTATGCATATACTCAGATTGCCCAAAGGCTGGGGAAGGCGCAAAAACATGTGTTTTCCGTAACTGACCTTTCCTTCAAAAGGTAGTCCTGGGCCAATATCACAATTGTTGGCAAATGGCCAATTAAGCATGAAAACTAAAAATGTGAAACTGACGTCAAATTCGAAATTAATGCATATACTCAGATTGCCCAAAGGCTGGGGAAGGCGAAAAAACATGTGTTTTCCGTAACTGACCTTTCCTTCAAAAGGTAGGCCTGGGCCAATATCACAAATGTTGGCAAATGGCCAATTAAGCATGAAAACTAAAAATGTGAAACTGACCTCAAATTCGAAATGTATGCATATACTCAGATTGCCCACAGGCTGGGGAACCCGAAAAAACATGTGTTTTACGTAACTAACCTTTCCTTCAAAAGATAGGCCTGGGCCAATGTCACAATTCTTGGACAATTGCTCAATTAAGCATGAAAACTCAAAATGTGAAACTGACCTCAAATTCGAAATGTATGCATATACTCAGGTTCCCCACAGTCTGGGGAACCCGAAAAAACATGTATTTTCCGTATCCGACTTTTCCTTCAAAAGATAGGCCTGGGCATATATCGCATATGTTGGCAAATGGCCAATTAAGCATGAAAATTCAAAATGTGAAACTGACCTCAAATTCGAAATGTATGCATATACTCAGGTTCCCCACAGGTTGGGGAACCCGAAAAAACATGTATTTTCCGTATCCAACCTTTCCTTCAAAAGCTAGGCCTGGGCCTATATCGCATTTGTTTACAAATGGCCAATCAAGCATGAAAACTCAAAATGTGAAACTGACCTCAAATTCGAAATGTATGCATATATTCAGGTTCCCCACAGGCTGGGGAACCCAAAAAAACATGTGTTTTACGTAACTGACCTTTCCTTCAAAAGGTAGGCCTGGGCCAATATCACAATTCTTGGCAAATGGCCAATTAAGCATGAAAACTCAAAATGTGAAACTGACCTCAAATTCGAAATGTATGCATATACTCAGATTGCCCACAGGCTGGGGAACCCGAAAAAACATGTGTTTTACGTAACTAACCTTTCCTTCAAAAGATAGGCCTGGGCCAATGTCACAATTGTTGGCCAATTGCTCAATTAAGCATGAAAACTCAAAATGTGAAACTGACCTCAAATTCGAAATGTATGCATATACTCAGGTTCCCCACAGTCTGGGGAACCCGAAAGAACATGTATTTTCCGTATCCGACTTTTCCTTCAAAAGATAGGCCTGGGCATATATCTCATATGTTGGCAAATGGCCAATTAAGCATGAAAATTCAAAATGTGAAACTGACCTCAAATTCGAAATGTATGCATATACTCAGGTTCCCCACAGGTTGGGGAACCCGAAAAAACATGTGTTTTCCGTAACTGACCTTTCCTTCAAAAGCTATGCCTGGGGCTATATCGTATTTTTTTGCAAATGGCCAATTAAGCATGAAAACTCAAAATGTGAAACTGACGTCAAATTCGAAATGTATGCATATACTCAGATTGCCCAAAGGCTGGGGAAGGCGAAAAAACATGTGTTTTCCGTAACTGACCTTTCCTTCAAAAGGTAGTCCTGGGCCAATGTCACAATTCTTGGACAATTGCTCAATTAAGCATGAAAACTCAAAATGTGAAACTGACCTCAAATTCGAAATGTATGCATATACTCAGGTTCCCCACAGTCTGGGGAACCCGAAAAAACATGTATTTTCCGTATCCGACTTTTCCTTCAAAAGATAGGCCTGGGCATATATCGCATATGTTGGCAAATGGCCAATCAAGCATGAAAACTCAAAATGTGAAATTGACCTCAAATTCGAAATGTATGCATATACTCAGATTGCCCAAAGGCTGGGGAAGGCGCAAAAACATGTGTTTTCCGTAACTGACCTTTCCTTCAAAAGGTAGTCCTGGGCCAATATCACAATTGTTGGCAAATGGCCAATTAAGCATGAAAACTAAAAATGTGAAACTGACGTCAAATTCGAAATTAATGCATATACTCAGATTGCCCAAAGGCTGGGGAAGGCGAAAAAACATGTGTTTTCCGTAACTGACCTTTCCTTCAAAAGGTAGGCCTGGGCCAATATCACAATTGTTGGCAAATGGCCAATTAAGCATGAAAACTAAAAATGTGAAACTGACCTCAAATTCGAAATGTATGCATATACTCAGGTTCCCAACAGGTTGGGGAACCCGAAAAAACATGTGTTTTCCGTAACTGACCTTTCCTTCAAAAGCTATGCCTGGGCCTATATCGTATTTGTTTGCAAATGGCCAATTAAGCATGAAAACACAAAATGTGAAACTGACCTCAAATTCGAAATGTATGCATATACTCAGATTGCCCACAGGCTGGGGAACCCGAAAAAACATGTGTTTTCCGTTACTGGCCTTTCCTTCAAAAGCTATGCCTGGGCCTATATCGTATTTGTTTGCAAATGGCCAATTAAGCATGAAAACACAAAATGTGAAACTGACCTCAAATTCGAAATGTATGCATATACTCAGATTGCCCACAGGCTGGGGAACCCGAAAAAACATGTGTTTTCCGTAACTGACCTTTCCTTGAAAAGGTAGGCCTGGGCCAATATCACAATTGTTGGCAAATGGCCAATTAAGCATGAAAACTCAAAATGTGAAACTGACCTCAAATTCGAAATGTATGCATATACTCAGGTTCCCCACAGGTTGGGGAACCCGAAAAAACATGTGTTTTCCGTATCCGACATTTCCTTCAAAAGATAGGCCTGGGCATATATCGCATTTGTTGGCAAATGGCCAATCAAGCATGAAAACTCAAAATGTGAAATTGACCTCAAATTCGAAATGTATGCATATACTCAGATTGCCCAAAGGCTGGGGAAGGCGCAAAAACATGTGTTTTCCGTAACTGACCTTTCCTTCAAAAGGTAGTCCTGGGCCAATATCACAATTGTTGGCAAATGGCCAATTAAGCATGAAAACTAAAAATGTGAAACTGACGTCAAATTCGAAATTAATGCATATACTCAGATTGCCCAAAGGCTGGGGAAGGCGAAAAAACATGTGTTTTCCGTAACTGACCTTTCCTTCAAAAGGTAGGCCTGGGCCAATATCACAATTGTTGGCAAATGGCCAATTAAGCATGAAAACTAAAAATGTGAAACTGACCTCAAATTCGAAATGTATGCATATACTCAGGTTCCCCACAGGTTGGGGAACCCGAAAAAACATGTGTATTCCGTAACTGACCTTTCCTTCAAAAGCTATGCCTGGGCCTATATCGTATTTGTTTGCAAATGGCCAATTAAGCATGAAAACACAAAATGTGAAACTGACCTCAAATTCGAAATGTATGCATATACTCAGATTGCCCACAGGCTGGGGAACCCGAAAAAACATGTGTTTTACGTAACTAACCTTTCCTTCAAAAGATAGGCCTGGGCCAATGTCACAATTGTTGGCCAATTGCTCAATTAAGCATGAAAACTCAAAATGTGAAACTGACCTCAAATTCGAAATGTATGCATATACTCAGGTTCCCCACAGTCTGGGGAACCCGAAAGAACATGTATTTTCCGTATCCGACTTTTCCTTCAAAAGCTATGCCTGGGGCTATATCGTATTTTTTTGCAAATGGCCAGTTAAGCATGAAAACTCAAAATGTGAAACTGACGTCAAATTCGAAATGTATGCATATACTCAGATTGCCCAAAGGCTGGGGAACCCGAAAAAACATGTGTTTTCCGTAACTGACCTTTCCTTCAAAAGGTAGTCCTGGGCCAATATCACAATTGTTGGCAAATGGCCAATTAAGCATGAAAACTAAAAATGTGAAAGTGACCTCAAATTAGAAATGTATGCATATACTCAGATTGCCCACAGGCTGGGGAACCCGAAAAAACATGTGTTTTAGGTAACTAACCTTTCCTTCAAAAGATAGGCCTGGGCCAATATCACAATTGTTGGCCAATTGCTCAATTAAGCATGAAAACTCAAAATGTGAAACTGACCTGAAATTCGAAATGTATGCATATACTAAGGTTCCCCACAGGTTGGGGAAGCCGAAAAAACATGTGTTTTCCGTAACTGACCTTTCCTTCAAAAGGTAGGCCTGGGCCAATATCACAATTGTTGGCAAATGGCCAATTAAGCATGAAAACTCAAAATGTGAAACTGACCTCAAATTCGAAATGTATGCATATACTCAGGTTCCCCACAGGTTGGGGAACCGGAAAAAACATGTGTTTTCCGTATCCGACATTTCCTTCAAAAGCTATGCCTGGGCCTATATCGTATTTGTTTGCAAATGGCCAATTAAGCATGAAAACACAAAATGTGAAACTGACCTCAAATTCGAAATGTATGCATATACTCAGATTGCCCACAGGCTGGGGAACCCGAAAAAACATGTGTTTTCCGTAACTGACCTTTCCTTCAAAAGCTATGCCTGGGCCTATATCGTATTTGTTTGCAAATGGCCAATTAAGCATGAAAACACAAAATGTGAAACTGACCTCAAATTCGAAATGTATGCATATACTCAGATTGCCCACAGGCTGGGGAACCCGAAAAAACATGTGTTTTCCGTAACTGACCTTTCCTTGAAAAGGTAGGCCTGGGCCAATATCACAATTGTTGGCAAATGGCCAATTAAGCATGAAAACTCAAAATGTGAAACTGACCTCAAATTCGAAATGTATGCATATACTCAGGTTCCCCACAGGTTGGGGAACCCGAAAAAACACGTGTTTTCCGTATCCGACATTTCCTTCAAAAGATAGGCCTGGGCATATATCGCATTTGTTGGCAAATGGCCAATCAAGCATGAAAACTCAAAATGTGAAATTGACCTCAAATTCGAAATGTATGCATATACTCAGGTTCCCCACAGGTTGGGGAAGCCGAGAAAACATGTGTTTTCCGTAACTGACCTTTCCTTCAAAAGGTAGTCCTGGGCCAATATCACAATTGTTGGCAAATGGCCAATTAAGCATGAAAACTAAAAATGTGAAACTGACGTCAAATTCGAAATTAATGCATATACTCAGATTGCCCAAAGGCTGGGGAAGGCGAAAAAACATGTGTTTTCCGTAACTGACCTTTCCTTCAAAAGGTAGGCCTGGGCCAATATCACAATTGTTGGCAAATGGCCAATTAAGCATGAAAACTAAAAATGTGAAACTGACCTCAAATTCGAAATGTATGCATATACTCAGGTTCCCCACAGGTTGGGGAACCCGAAAAAACATGTGTTTTCCGTAACTGACCTTTCCTTCAAAAGCTATGCCTGGGCCTATATCGTATTTGTTTGCAAATGGCCAATTAAGCATGAAAACACAAAATGTGAAACTGACCTCAAATTCGAAATGTATGCATATACTCAGATTGCCCACAGGCTGGGGAACCCGAAAAAACATGTGTTTTACGTAACTAACCTTTCCTTCAAAAGATAGGCCTGGGCCAATGTCACAATTGTTGGCCAATTGCTCAATTAAGCATGAAAACTCAAAATGTGAAACTGACCTCAAATTCGAAATGTATGCATATACTCAGGTTCCCCACAGTCTGGGGAACCCGAAAGAACATGTATTTTCCGTATCCAACTTTTCCTTCAAAAGATAGGCCTGGGCATATATCGCATATGTTGGCAAATGGCCAATTAAGCATGAAAATTCAAAATGTGAAACTGACCTCAAATTCGAAATGTATGCATATACTCAGGTTCCCCACAGTCTGGGGAACCCGAAAGAACATGTATTTTCCGTATCCGACTTTTCCTTCAAAAGATAGGCCTGGGCATATATCGCATATGTTGGCAAATGGCCAATTAAGCATGAAAATTCAAAATGTGAAACTGACCTCAAATTCGAAATGTATGCATATACTCAGGTTCCCCACAGGTTGGGGAACCCGAAAAAACACGTGTTTTCCGTATCTGAATTTTCCTTCAAAAGCTAGGCCTGGGCCTATATTGCATTTGTTTGCAAATGGCCAATCAAGCATGAAAACTCAAAATGTGAAACTGACCTCAAATTCGAAATGTATGCATATACTCAGATTGCCCACAGGCTGCGGAACCCGAAAAAACATGTGTTTTACGTAACTAACCTTTCCTTCAAAAGATAGGCCTGGGCCAATGTCACAATTCTTGGACAATTGCTCAATTAAGCATGAAAACTCAAAATGTGAAACTGACCTCAAATTCGAAATGTATGCATATACTCAGGTTCCCCACAGTTTGGGGAACCCGAAAGAACATGTATTTTCCGTATCCAACTTTTCCTTCAAAAGATAGGCCTGGGCATATATCGCATATGTTGGCAAATGGCCAATTAAGCATGAAAATTCAAAATGTGAAACTGACCTCAAATTCGAAATGTATGCATATACTCAGGTTCCCCACAGGTTGGGGAACCCGAAAAAACACGTGTTTTCCGTATCTGAATTTTCCTTCAAAAGCTAGGCCTGGGCCTATATTGCATTTGTTTGCAAATGGCCAATCAAGCATGAAAACTCAAAATGTGAAACTGACCTCAAATTCGAAATGTATGCATATACTCAGATTGCCCACAGGCTGCGGAACCCGAAAAAACATGTGTTTTACGTAACTAACCTTTCCTTCAAAAGATAGGCCTGGGCCAATGTCACAATTCTTGGACAATTGCTCAATTAACCATGAAAACTCAAAATGTGAAACTGACCTCAAATTCGAAATGTATGCATATACTCAGGTTCCCCACAGTCTGGGGAACCCGAAAGAACATGTATTTTCCGTATCCGACTTTTCCTTCAAAAGATAGGCCTGGGCATATATCGCATATGTTGGCAAATGGCCAATTAAGCATGAAAATTCAAAATGTGAAACTGACCTCAAATTCGAAATGTATGCATATACTCAGGTTCCCCACAGGTTGGGGAACCCGAAAAAACACGTGTTTTCCGTATCTGAATTTTCCTTCAAAAGCTAGGCCTGGGCCTATATTGCATTTGTTTGCAAATGGCCAATCAAGCATGAAAACTCAAAATGTGAAACTGACCTCAAATTCGAAATGTATGCATATACTCAGATTGCCCACAGGCTGCGGAACCCGAAAAAACATGTGTTTTACGTAACTAACCTTTCCTTCAAAAGATAGGCCTGGGCCAATGTCACAATTCTTGGACAATTGCTCAATTAAGCTTGAAAACTCAAAATGTGAAACTGACCTCAAATTCGAAATGGATGCATATACTCAGGTTCCCCACAGTCTGGGGAACCCGAAAGAACATGTATTTTCCGTATCCGACTTTTCCTTCAAAAGATAGGCCTGGGCATATATCGCATATGTTGGCAAATGGCCAATTAAGCATGAAAATTCAAAATGTGAAACTGACCTCAAATTCGAAATGTATGCATATACTCAGGTTCCCCACAGGTTGGGGAACCCGAAAAAACACGTGTTTTCCGTATCTGAATTTTCCTTCAAAAGCTAGGCCTGGGCCTATATTGCATTTGTTTGCAAATGGCCAATCAAGCATGAAAACTCAAAATGTGAAACTGACCTCAAATTCGAAATGTATGCATATACTCAGATTGCCCACAGGCTGCGGAACCCGAAAAAACATGTGTTTTACGTAACTAACCTTTCCTTCAAAAGATAGGCCTGGGCCAATGTCACAATTCTTGGACAATTGCTCAATTAAGCATGAAAACTCAAAATGTGAAACTGACCTCAAATTCGAAATGTATGCATATACTCAGGTTCCCCACAGTCTGGGGAACCCGAAAGAACATGTATTTTCCGTATCCGACTTTTCCTTCAAAAGATAGGCCTGGGCATATATCGCATATGTTGGCAAATGGCCAATTAAGCATGAAAATTCAAAATGTGAAACTGACCTCAAATTCAAAATGTATGCATATACTCAGGTTCCCCACAGGTTGGGGAACCCGAAAAAACATGTGTTTTCCGTAACTGACCTTTCCTTCAAAAGCTATGCCTGGGGCTATATCGTATTTTTTTGCAAATGGCCAGTTAAGCATGAAAACTCAAAATGTGAAACTGACGTCAAATTCGAAATGTATGCATATACTCAGATTGCCCAAAGGCTGGGGAAGGCGAAAAAACATGTGTTTTCCGTAACTGACCTTTCCTTCAAAAGGTAGTCCTGGGCCAATATCACAATTGTTGGCAAATGGCCAATTAAGCATGAAAACTAAAAATGTGAAAGTGACCTCAAATTAGAAATGTATGCATATACTCAGATTGCCCACAGGCTGGGGAACCCGAAAAAACATGTGTTTTACGTAACTAACCTTTCCTTCAAAAGATAGGCCTGGGCCAATATCACAATTGTTGGCCAATTGCTCAATTAAGCATGAAAACTCAAAATGTGAAACTGACCTCAAATTCGAAATGTATGCATATACTCAGGTTCCCCACAGGTTGGGGAACCCGAAAAAACACGTGTTTTCCGTATCTGAATTTTCCTTCAAAAGCTAGGCCTGGGCCTATATTGCATTTGTTTGCAAATGGCCAATCAAGCATGAAAACTCAAAATGTGAAACTGACCTCAAATTCGAAATGTATGCATATACTCAGATTGCCCACAGGCTGCGGAACCCGAAAAAACATGTATTTTACGTAACTAACCTTTCCTTCAAAAGATAGGCCTGGGCCAATGTCACAATTCTTGGACAATTGCTCAATTAAGCATGAAAACTCAAAATGTGAAACTGACCTCAAATTCGAAATGTATGCATATACTCAGGTTCCCCACAGTCTGGGGAACCCGAAAAAACATGTATTTTCCGTATCCGACTTTTCCTTCAAAAGATAGGCCTGGGCATATATCGCATATGTTGGCAAATGGCCAATTAAGCATGAAAATTCAAAATGTGAAACTGACCTCAAATTCGAAATGTATGCATATACTCAGGTTCCCCACAGGTTGGGGAACCCGAAAAAACATGTATTCTCCGTATCCGACCTTTCCTTCAAAAGCTAGGCCTGGGCCTATATCGCATTTGTTTACAAATGGCCAATCAAGCATGAAAACTCAAAATGTGAAACTGACCTCAAATTCGAAATGTATGCATATATTCAGGTTCCCCACAGGCTGGGGAACCCGAAAAAACATGTGTTTTACGTAACTAACCTTTCCTTCAAAAGATAGGCCTGGGCCAATGTCACAATTGTTGGCCAATTGCTCAATTAAGCATGAAAACTCAAAATGTGAAACTGACCTCAAATTCGAAATGTATGCATATACTCAGATTGCCCACAGGCTGGGGAACCCGAAAAAACATGTGTTTTACGTAACTAACCTTTCCTTCAAAAGATAGGCCTGGGCCAATGTCACAATTGTTGGCCAATTGCTCAATTAAGCATGAAAACTCAAAATGTGAAACTGACCTCAAATTCGAAATGTATGCATATACTCAGATTGCCCACAGGCTGGGGAACCCGAAAAAACATGTGTTTTACGTAACTAACCTTTCCTTCAAAAGATAGGCCTGGGCCAATGTCACAATTGTTGGCCAATTGCTCAATTAAGCATGAAAACTCAAAATGTGAAACTGACCTCAAATTCGAAATGTATGCATATATTCAGGTTCCCCACAGGCTGGGGAACCCAAAAAAACATGTGTTTTACGTAACTGACCTTTCCTTCAAAAGGTAGGCCTGGGCCAATATCACAATTCTTGGCCAATTGCTCAATTAAGCATGAAAACTCAAAATGTGAAACTGACCTGAAATTCGAAATGTATGCATATACTCAGGTTCCCCACAGGTTGGGGAAGCCGAAAAAACATGTGTTTTCCGTAACTGACCTTTCCTTCAAAAGGTAGGCCTGGGCCAATATCACAATTGTTGGCAAATGGCCAATTAAGCATGAAAACTCAAAATGTGAAACTGACCTCAAATTCGAAATGTATGCATATACTCAGGTTCCCCACAGGTTGGGGAACCCGAAAAAACATGTGTTTTCCGTAACTGACCTTTCCTTCAAAAGGTAGGCCTGGGCCAATATCACAATTGTTGGCAATTTGGCCAATTAAGCATGAAAATTCAAAATGTGAAACTGACCGCAAATTCGAAATGTATGCATATACTCAAGTTCCCCACAGGTTGGGGAACCCGAAAAAACATGTGTTTTCCGTAACTGACCTTTCCTTCAAAAGCTATGCCTGGGCCCATATCGTATTTGTTTGCAAATGGCCAATTAAGCATGAAAACTCAAAATGTGAAAGTGACCTCAAATTCGAAATGTATGCATATACTCAGGTTCCCCACAGGTTGGGGAACCCGAAAAAACACGTGTTTTCCGTATCTGAATTTTCCTTCAAAAGCTAGGCCTGGGCCTATATCGCATTTGTTTACAAATGGCCAATCAAGCATTAAAACTCAAAATGTGAAACTGACCTCAAATTCGAAATGTATGCATATATTCAGGTTCCCCACAGGCTAGGGAACCCAAAAAAACATGTGTTTTACGTAACTGACCTTTCCTTCAAAAGGTAGGCCTGGGCCAATATCACAATTGTTGGCAAATGGCCAATTAAGCATGAAAACTCAAAATGTGAAACTGACCTCAAATTCGAAATGTATGCATATACTCAGATTGCCCACAGGCTGGGGAACCCGAAAAAACATGTGTTTTACGTAACTAACCTTTCCTTCAAAAGATAGGCCTGGGCCAATGTCACAATTGTTGGCCAATTGCTCAATTAAGCATGAAAACTCAAAATGTGAAACTGACCTCAAATTCGAAATGTATGCATATACTCAGGTTCCCCACAGTCTGGGGAACCCGAAAGAACATGTATTTTCCGTATCCGACTTTTCCTTCAAAAGATAGGCCTGGGTATATATCGCATATGTTGGCAAATGGCCAATTAAGCATGAAAATTCAAAATGTGAAACTGACCTCAAATTCGAAATGTATGCATATACTCAGGTTCCCCACAGGTTGGGGAACCCGAAAAAACATGTGTTTTCCGTAACTGACCTTTCCTTCAAAAGCTATGCCTGGGGCTATATCGTATTTTTTTGCAAATGGCCAGTTAAGCATGAAAACTCAAAATGTGAAACTGACGTCAAATTCGAAATGTATGCATATACTCAGATTGCCCAAAGGCTGGGGAAGGCGAAAAAACATGTGTTTTCCGTAACTGACCTTTCCTTCAAAAGGTAGTCCTGGGCCAATATCACAATTGTTGGCAAATGGCCAATTAAGCATGAAAACTAAAAATGTGAAAGTGACCTCAAATTAGAAATGTATGCATATACTCAGATTGCCCACAGGCTGGGGAACCCGAAAAAACATGTGTTTTACGTAACTAACCTTTCCTTCAAAAGATAGGCCTGGGCCAATATCACAATTGTTGGCCAATTGCTCAATTAAGCATGAAAACTCAAAATGTGAAACTGACCTCAAATTCGAAATGTATGCATATACTCAGGTTCCCCACAGGTTGGGGAACCCGAAAAAACACGTGTTTTCCGTATCTGAATTTTCCTTCAAAAGCTAGGCCTGGGCCTATATCGCATTTGTTTGCAAATGGCCAATCAAGCATGAAAACTCAAAATGTGAAACTGACCTCAAATTCGAAATGTATGCATATACTCAGATTGCCCACAGGCTGGGGAACCCGAAAAAACATGTGTTTTACGTAACTAACCTTTCCTTCAAAAGATAGGCCTGGGCCAATGTCACAATTCTTGGACAATTGCTTAATTAAGCATGAAAACTCAAAATGTGAAACTGACCTCAAATTCGAAATGTATGCATATACTCAGGTTCCCCACAGGTTGGGGAACCCGAAAAAACATGTGTTTTCCGTAACTGACCTTTCCTTCAAAAGCTATGCCTGGGGCTATATCGTATTTTTTTGCAAATGGCCAGTTAAGCATGAAAACTCAAAATGTGAAACTGACGTCAAATTCGAAATGTATGCATATACTCAGATTGCCCAAAGGCTGGGGAAGGCGAAAAAACATGTGTTTTCCGTAACTGACCTTTCCTTCAAAAGGTAGTCCTGGGCCAATATCACAATTGTTGGCAAATGGCCAATTAAGCATGAAAACTAAAAATGTGAAAGTGACCTCAAATTAGAAATGTATGCATATAATCAGATTGCCCACAGGCTGGGGAACCCGAAAAAACATGTGTTTTACGTAACTAACCTTTCCTTCAAAAGATAGGCCTGGGCCAATATCACAATTGTTGGCCAATTGCTCAATTAAGCATGAAAACTCAAAATGTGAAACTGACCTCAAATTCGAAATGTATGCATATACTCAGGTTCCCCACAGGTTGGGGAACCCGAAAAAACACGTGTTTTCCGTATCTGAATTTTCCTTCAAAAGCTAGGCCTGGGCCTATATCGCATTTGTTTGCAAATGGCCAATCAAGCATGAAAACTCAAAATGTGAAACTGACCTCAAATTCGAAATGTATGCATATACTCAGATTGCCCACAGGCTGGGGAACCCGAAAAAACATGTGTTTTACGTAACTAACCTTTCCTTCAAAAGATAGGCCTGGGCCAATGTCACAATTCTTGGACAATTGCTTAATTAAGCATGAAAACTCAAAATGTGAAACTGACCTCAAATTCGAAATGTATGCATATACTCAGGTTCCCCACAGTCTGGGGAACCCGAAAAAACATGTATTTTCCGTATCCGACTTTTCCTTCAAAAGATAGGCCTGGGCATATATCGCATATGTTGGCAAATGGCCAATTAAGCATGAAAACTCAAAATGTGAAACTGACCTCAAATTCGAAATGTATGCATATACTCAGGTTCCCCACAGGTTGGGGAACCCGAAAAAACATGTATTTTCCGTATCCGACCTTTCCTTCAAAAGCTAGGCCAGGGCCTATATCGAATTTGTTTACAAATGGCCAATCAAGCATGAAAACTCAAAATGTGAAACTGACCTCAAATTCGAAATGTATGCATATATTCAGGTTCCCCACAGGCTGGGGAACACAAAAAAACATGTGTTTTACGTAACTGACCTTTCCTTCAAAAGGTAGGCCTGGGCCAATATCACAATTCTTGGCAAATGGCCAATTAAGCATGAAAACTCAAAATGTGAAACTGACCTCAAATTCGAAATGTATGCATATACTCAGATTGCCCACAGGCTGGGGAACCCGAAAAAACATGTGTTTTACGTAACTAACCTTTCCTTCAAAAGATAGGCCTGGGCCAATGTCACAATTGTTGGCCAATTGCTCAATTAAGCATGAAAACTCAAAATGTGAAACTGACCTCAAATTCGAAATGTATGCATATACTCAGGTTCCCCACAGTCTGGGGAACCCGAAAGAACATGTATTTTCCGTATCCGACTTTTCCTTCAAAAGATAGGCCTGGGCATATATCGCATATGTTGGCAAATGGCCAATTAAGCATGAAAATTCAAAATGTGAAACTGACCTCAAATTCGAAATGTATGCATATACTCAGGTTCCCCACAGGTTGGGGAACCCGAAAAAACATGTGTTTTCCGTAACTGACCTTTCCTTCAAAAGCTATGCCTGGGGCTATATCGTATTTTTTTGCAAATGGCCAGTTAAGCATGAAAACTCAAAATGTGAAACTGACGTCAAATTCGAAATGTATGCATATACTCAGATTGCCCAAAGGCTGGGGAAGGCGAAAAAACATGTATTTTCCGTAACTGACCTTTCCTTCAAAAGGTAGTCCTGGGCCAATATCACAATTGTTGGCAAATGGCCAATTAAGCATGAAAACTAAAAATGTGAAAGTGACCTCAAATTAGAAATGTATGCATATACTCAGATTGCCCACAGGCTGGGGAACCCGAAAAAACATGTGTTTTACGTAACTAACCTTTCCTTCAAAAGATAGGCCTGGGCCAATATCACAATTGTTGGCCAATTGCTCAATTAAGCATGAAAACTCAAAATGTGAAACTGACCTGAAATTCGAAATGTATGCATATACTCAGGTTCCCCACAGGTTGGGGAAGCCGAAAAAACATGTGTTTTCCGTAACTGACCTTTCCTTCAAAAGGTAGGCCTGGGCCAATATCACAATTGTTGGCAAATGGCCAATTAAGCATGAAAACTCAAAATGTGAAACTGACCTCAAATTCGAAATGTATGCATATACTCAGGTTCCCCACAGGTTGGGGAACCCGAAAAAACACGTGTTTTCCGTATCTGAATTTTCCTTCAAAAGCTAGGCCTGGGCCTATATCGCATTTGTTTGCAAATGGCCAATCAAGCATGAAAACTCAAAATGTGAAACTGACCGCAAATTCGAAATGTATGCATATACTCAGGTTCCCCACAGGTTGGGGAACTCGAAAAAACATGTGTTTTCCGTATCCGACATTTCCTTCAAAAGATAGGCCTGGGCATATATCGCATTTGTTGGCAAATGGCCAATCAAGCATGAAAACTCAAAATGTGAAATTGACCTCAAATTCGAAATGTATGCATATACTCAGGTTCCCCACAAGCTGGGGAACTCGAAAAAACATGTGTTTTCCGTATCCGACCTTTCCTTCAAAAGATAGGCCTGGGCATATATCGCATTTGTTGGCAAATGGCCAATTAAGCATGAAAACTCAAAATGTGAAACTGACGTCAAATTCGAAATGTATGCATATACTCAGATTGCCCAAAGGCTGGGGAAGGCGAAAAAACATGTGTTTTCCGTAACTGACCTTTCCTTCAAAAGGTAGTCCTGGGCCAATATCACAATTGTTGGCAAACGGCCAATTAAGCATGAAAACTAAAAATGTGAAACTGACGTCAAATTCGAAATTAATGCATATACTCAGATTGCCCAAAGGCTGGGGAAGGCGAAAAAACATGTGTTTTCCGTAACTGACCTTTCCTTCAAAAGGTAGGCCTGGGCCAATATCACAATTGTTGGCAAATGGCCAAATAAGCATGAAAACTAAAAATGTGAAACTGACCTCAAATTCGAAATGTATGCATATACTCAGGTTCCCCACAGGTTGGGGAACCCGAAAAAACATGTGTTTTCCGTAACTGACCTTTCCTTCAAAAGCTATGCCTGGGCCTATATCGTATTTGTTTGCAAATGGCCAATTAAGCATGAAAACACAAAATGTGAAAGTGACCTCAAATTCGAAATGTATGCATATACTCAGGTTCCCCACAGGTTGGGGAACCCGAAAAAACACGTGTTTTCCGTATCTGAATTTTCCTTCAAAAGCTAGGCCTGGGCCTATATCGCATTTGTTTGAAAATGGCCAATCAAGCATGAAAACTCAAAATGTGAAACTGACCTCAAATTCGAAATGTATGCATATACTCAGGTTCCCCACAGGTTGGGGAACCCGAAAAAACACGTGTTTTCCGTATCCGACCTTTCCTTCAAAAGATAGGCCTGGGCATATATCGCATTTGTTGGCAAATGGCCAATTAAGCATTAAAATTCAAAATGTGAAACTGACCTCAAATTCGAAATGTATGCATATACTCAGGTTCCCCACAGGTTGGGGAAGCCGAAAAAACATGTGTTTTCCGTAACTGACCTTTCCTTCAAAAGGTAGGCCTGGGCCAATATCACAATTGTTGGCAAATGGCCAATTAAGCATGAAAATTCAAAATGTGAAACTGACCGCAAATTCGAAATGTATGCATATACTCAAGTTCCCCACAGGTTGGGGAACCCGAAAAAACATGTGTTTTCCGTAACTGACCTTTCCTTCAAAAGCTATGCCTGGGCCCATATCGTATTTGTTTGCAAATGGCCAATTAAGCATGAAAACACAAAATGTGAAAGTGACCTCAAATTCGAAATGTATGCATATATTCTGGTTCCCCACAGGCTGGGGAACCCAAAAAAACATGTGTTTTACGTAACTGACCTTTCCTTCAAAAGGTAGGCCTGGGCCAATATCACAATTGTTGGCAAATGGCCAATTAAGCATGAAAACTCAAAATGTGAAACTGACCTCAAATTCGAAATGTATGCATATACTCAGATTGCCCACAGGCTGGGGAACCCGAAAAAACATGTGTTTTACGTAACTAACCTTTCCTTCAAAAGATAGGCCTGGGCCAATGTCACAATTGTTGGCCAATTGCTCAATTAAGCATGAAAACTCAAAATGTGAAACTGACCTCAAATTCGAAATGTATGCATATACTCAGATTGCCCAAAGGCTGGGGAACCCGAAAAAACATGTGTTTTCCGTAACTGACCTTTCCTTGAAAAGGTAGGCCTGGGCCAATATCACAATTGTTGGCAAATGGCCAATTAAGCATGAAAATTCAAAATGTGAAACTGACCTCAAATTCGAAATGTATGCATATACTCAGGTTCCCCACAGGTTGGGGAACCCGAAAAAACATGTGTTTTCTGTAACTGACCTTTCCTTCAAAAGCTATGCCTGGGGCTATATCGTATTTTTTTGCAAATGGCCAGTTAAGCATGAAAACTCAAATTGTGAAACTGACGTCAAATTCGAAATGTATGCATATACTCAGATTGCCCAAAGGCTGGGGAAGGCGAAAAAACATGTGTTTTCCGTAACTGACCTTTCCTTCAAAAGGTAGTCCTGGGCCAATATCACAATTGTTGGCAAATGGCCAATTAAGCATGAAAACTCAAAATGTGAAACTGACCTCAAATTCGAAATGTATGCATATACTCAGATTGCCCACAGGCTGGGGAACCCGAAAAAACACGTGTTTTCCGTATCTGAATTTTCCTTCAAAAGGTAGGCCTGGGCCTATATCTCATTTGTTTGCAAATGGCCAATCAAGCATGAAAACTCAAAATGTGAAACTGACCTCAAATTCGAAATGTATGCATATACTCAGATTGCCCACAGGCTGGGGAACCCGAACAAACATGTGTTTTACGTAACTAACCTTTCCTTTAAAAGATAGGCCTGGGCCAATGTCACAATTCTTGGACAATTGCTCAATTAAGCATGAAAACTCAAAATGTGAAACTGACCTCAAATTCGAAATGTATGCATATACTCAGGTTCCCCACAGTCTGGGGAACCCGAAAAAACATGTATTTTCCGTATCCGACTTTTCCTTCAAAAGATAGGCCTGGGCATATATCGCATATGTTGGCAAATGGCCAATTAAGCATGAAAATTCAAAATGTGAAACTGACCTCAAATTCGAAATGTATGCATATACTCAGGTTCTCCACAGGTTGGGGAACCCGAAAAAACATGTATTTTCCGTATCCGACCTTTCCTTCAAAAGGTAGGCCTGGGCCTATATCGCATTTGTTGGCAAATGGCCAATTAAGCATGAAAATTCAAAATGTGAAACTGACCTCAAATTCGAAATGTATGCATATACTCAGGTTCCGCACAGGTTGGGGAACCCGAAAAAACACGTGTTTTCCGTATCCGACCTTTCCTTCAAAAGATAGGCCTGGGCATATATCGCATTTGTTGGCAAATGGCCAATTAAGCATGAAAACACAAAATGTGAAAGTGACCTCAAATTCGAAATGTATGCATATACTCAGGTTCCCCACAGGTTGGGGAACCCGAAAAAACACGTGTTTTCCGTATCTGAATTTTCCTTCAAAAGCTAGGCCTGGGCCTATATCGCATTTGTTTGCAAATGGCCAATCAAGCATGAAAACTCAAAATGTGAAACTGACCTCAAATTCGAAATGTATGCAAATATTCAGGTTCCCCACAGGCTGGGGAACCCAAAAAAACATGTGTTTTACGTAACTGACCTTTCCTTGAAAAGGTAGGCCTGGGCCAATATCACAATTGTTGGCAAATGGCCAATTAAGCATGAAAACTAAAAATGTGAAACTGACCTCAAATTCGAAATGTATGCATATACTCAGGTTCCCCACAGGTTGGGGAAGCCGAAAAAACATGTGTTTTCCGTAACTGACCTTTCCTTCAAAAGGTAGGCCTGGGCCAATATCACAATTGTTGGCAAATGGCCAATTAAGCATGAAAACTCAAAATGTGAAACTGACCTCAAATTCGAAATGTATGCATATACTCAGATTGCCCACAGGCTGGGGAACCCGAAAAAACATGTGTTTTATGTAACTAACCTTTCCTTCAAAAGATAGGCCTGGGCCAATGTCACAATTGTTGGCCAATTGCTCAATTAAGCATGAAAACTCAAAATGTGAAACTGACCTCAAATTCGAAATGTATGCATATACTCAGGTTCCCCACAGGCTGGGGAACCCGAAAAAACACGTGTTTTCCGTATCTGAATTTTCCTTCAAAAGGTAGGCCTGGGCCTATATCTCATTTGTTTGCAAATGGCCAATCAAGCATGAAAACTCAAAATGTGAAACTGACCTCAAATTCGAAATGTATGCATATACTCAGATTGCCCACAGGCTGGGGAACCCGAAAAAACATGTGTTTTACGTAACTAACCTTTCCTTTAAAAGATAGGCCTGGGCCAATGTCACAATTCTTGGACAATTGCTCAATTAAGCATGAAAACTCAAAATGTGAAACTGACCTCAAATTCGAAATGTATGCATATACTCAGGTTCCCCACAGTCTGGGGAACCCGAAAAAACATGTATTTTCCGTATCCGACTTTTCCTTCAAAAGATAGGCCTGGGCATATATCGCATATGTTGGCAAATGGCCAATTAAGCATGAAAATTCAAAATGTGAAACTGACCTCAAATTCGAAATGTATGCATATACTCAGGTTCTCCACAGGTTGGGGAACCCGAAAAAACATGTATTTTCCGTATCCGACCTTTCCTTCAAAAGGTAGGCCTGGGCCTATATCGCATTTGTTGGCAAATGGCCAATTAAGCATGAAAATTCAAAATGTGAAACTGACCTCAAATTTGAAATGTATGCATATACTCAGGTTCCCCACAGGTTGGGGAACCCGAAAAAACACGTGTTTTCCGTATCCGACCTTTCCTTCAAAAGATAGGCCTGGGCATATATCGCATTTGTTGGCAAATGGCCAATTAAGCATGAAAACACAAAATGTGAAAGTGACCTCAAATTCGAAATGTATGCATATACTCAGGTTCCCCACAGGTTGGGGAACCCGAAAAAACACGTGTTTTCCGTATCTGAATTTTCCTTCAAAAGCTAGGCCTGGGCCTATATCGCATTTGTTTGCAAATGGCCAATCAAGCATGAAAACTCAAAATGTGAAACTGACCTCAAATTCGAAATGTATGCATATACTCAGATTGCCCACAGGCTGGGGAACCCGAAAAAACATGTGTTTTACGTAACTAACCTTTCCTTCAAAAGATAGGCCTGGGCCAATGTCACAATTGTTGGCCAATTGCTCAATTAAGCATGAAAACTCAAAATGTGAAACTGACCTCAAATTCGAAATGTATGCATATACTCAGGTTCCCCACAGTCTGGGGAACCCGAAAAAACATGTATTTTCCGTATCCGACTTTTCCTTCAAAAGATAGGCCTGGGCATATATCGCATATGTTGGCAAATGGCCAATTAAGCATGAAAATTCAAAATGTGAAACTGACCTCAAATTCGAAATGTATGCATATACTCAGGTTCCCCACAGGTTGGGGAACCCGAAAAAACATGTATTTTCCGTATCCGACCTTTCCTTCAAAAGGTAGGCCTGGGCCTATATCGCATTTGTTGGCAAATGGCCAATTAAGCATGAAAATTCAAAATGTGAAACTGACCTCAAATTCGAAATGTATGCATATACTCAGGTTCCGCACAGGTTGGGGAACCCGAAAAAACACGTGTTTTCCGTATCCGACCTTTCCTTCAAAAGATAGGCCTGGGCATATATCGCATTTGTTGGCAAATGGCCAATTAAGCATGAAAACACAAAATGTGAAAGTGACCTCAAATTCGAAATGTATGCATATACTCAGGTTCCCCACAGGTTGGGGAACCCGAAAAAACACGTGTTTTCCGTATCTGAATTTTCCTTCAAAAGCTAGGCCTGGGCCTATATCGCATTTGTTTGCAAATGGCCAATCAAGCATGAAAACTCAAAATGTGAAACTGACCTCAAATTCGAAATGTATGCAAATATTCAGGTTCCCCACAGGCTGGGGAACCCAAAAAAACATGTGTTTTACGTAACTGACCTTTCCTTGAAAAGGTAGGCCTGGGCCAATATCACAATTGTTGGCAAATGGCCAATTAAGCATGAAAACTAAAAATGTGAAACTGACCTCAAATTCGAAATGTATGCATATACTCAGGTTCCCCACAGGTTGGGGAAGCCGAAAAAACATGTGTTTTCCGTAACTGACCTTTCCTTCAAAAGGTAGGCCTGGGCCAATATCACAATTGTTGGCAAATGGCCAATTAAGCATGAAAACTCAAAATGTGAAACTGACCTCAAATTCGAAATGTATGCATATACTCAGATTGCCCACAGGCTGGGGAACCCGAAAAAACATGTGTTTTACGTAACTAACCTTTCCTTTAAAAGATAGGCCTGGGCCAATGTCACAATTCTTGGACAATTGCTCAATTAAGCATGAAAACTCAAAATGTGAAACTGACCTCAAATTCGAAATGTATGCATATACTCAGGTTCCCCACAGTCTGGGGAACCCGAAAGAACATGTATTTTCCGTATCCGACTTTTCCTTCAAAAGATAGGCCTGGGCATATATCGCATATGTTGGCAAATGGCCAATTAAGCATGAAAATTCAAAATGTGAAACTGACCTCAAATTCGAAATGTATGCATATACTCAGGTTCCCCACAGGTTGGGGAACCCGAAAAAACATGTGATTTCCGTAACTGACCTTTCCTTAAAAAGCTATGCCTGGGGCTATATCGTATTTTTTTGCAAATGGCCAGTTAAGCATGAAAACTCAAAATGTGAAACTGACGTCAAATTCGAAATGTATGAATATACTCAGATTGCCCAAAGGCTGGGGAAGGCGAAAAAACATATGTTTTCCGTAACTGACCTTTCCTTGAAAAGGTAGGCCTGGGCCAATATCACAATTGTTGGCAAATGGCCAATTAAGCATGAAAACTAAAAATGTGAAAGTGACCTCAAATTCGAAATGTATGCATATACTCAGATTGCCCACAGGCTGGGGAACCCGAAAAAACATGTGTTTTACGTAACTAACCTTTCCTTCAAAAGATAGGCCTGGGCCAATATCACAATTGTTGGCCAATTGCTCAATTAAGCATGAAAACTCAAAATGTGAAACTGACCTCAAATTCGAAATGTATGCATATACTCAGGTTCCCCACAGGTTGGGGAACCCGAAAAAACACGTGTTTTCCGTATCTGAATTTTCCTTCAAAAGCTAGGCCTGGGCCTATATCGCATTTGTTTGCAAATGGCCAATCAAGCATGAAAACTCAAAATGTGAAACTGACCTCAAATTCGAAATGTATGCATATACTCAGGTTCCCCACAGTCTGGGGAACCCGAAAAAACATGTATTTTGCGTATCCGACCTTTCCTTCAAAAGGTAGGCCTGGGCCTATATCGCATTTGTTGGCAAATGGCCAATTAAGCATGAAAATTCAAAATGTGAAACTGACCTCAAATTCGAAATGTATGCATATACTCAGGTTCCGCACAGGTTGGGGAACCCGAAAAAACATGTATTTTCCGTATCCGACCTTTCCTTCAAAAGGTAGGCCTGGGCCTATATCGCATTTGTTGGCAAATGGCCAATTAAGCATGAAAATTCAAAATGTGAAACTGACCTCAAATTCGAAATGTATGCATATACTCAGGTTCCGCACAGGTTGGGGAACCCGAAAAAACACGTGTTTTCCGTATCCGACCTTTCCTTCAAAAGATAGGCCTGGGCATATATCGCATTTGTTGGCAAATGGCCAATTAAGCATGAAAACACAAAATGTGAAAGTGACCTCAAATTCGAAATGTATGCATATACTCAGGTTCCCCACAGGTTGGGGAACCCGAAAAAACACGTGTTTTCCGTATCTGAATTTTCCTTCAAAAGCTAGGCCTGGGCCTATATCGCATTTGTTTGCAAATGGCCAATCAAGCATGAAAACTCAAAATGTGAAACTGACCTCAAATTCGAAATGTATGCATATATTCAGGTTCCCCACAGGCTGGGGAACCCAAAAAAACATGTGTTTTACGTAACTGACCTTTCCTTGAAAAGGTAGGCCTGGGCCAATATCACAATTGTTGGCAAATGGCCAATTAAGCATGAAAACTAAAAATGTGAAACTGACCTCAAATTCGAAATGTATGCATATACTCAGATTGCCCACAGGCTGGGGAACCCGAAAAAACATTTGTTTTACGTAACTAACCTTTCCTTCAAAAGATAGGCCTGGGCCAATGTCACAATTGTTGGCCAATTGCTCAATTAAGCATGAAAACTCAAAATGTGAAACTGACCTCAAATTCGAAATGTATGCATATACTCAGGTTCCCCACAGTCTGGGGAACCCGAAAGAACATGTATTTTCCGTATCCGACTTTTCCTTCAAAAGATAGGCCTGGGCCTATATCGCATTTGTTTGCAAATGGCCAATCAAGCATGAAAACTCACAATGTGAAACTGACCTCAAATTCGAAATGTATGCATATACTCAGATTCCCCACAGGTTGGGGAACCCGAAAAAACATGTGTTTTCCGTATCCGACCTTTCCTTCAAAAGATAGGCCTGGGCATATATCGCATTTGTTGGCAAATGGCCAATCAAGGATGAAAACTCAAAATGTGAAATTGACCTCAAATTCGAAATGTATGCATATACTCAGGTTCCCCACAAGCTGGGGAACCCAAAAAAACGTGTGTTTTACGTAACTAACCTTTCCTTCAAAAGGTAGGCCTGGGCCAATATCACAATTGTTGGCCAATTGCTCAATTAAGCATGAAAACTCAAAATGTGAAACGGACCTCAAATTCGAAATGTATGCATATACTCAGGTTCCCCACAGGCTGGGGAACCCAAAAAAACATGTGTTTTACGTAACTAACCTTTCCTTCAAAAGGTAGGCCTGGGCCAATATCACAATTGTTGGCCAATTGCTCAATTAAGCATGAAAACTCAAAATGTGAAACTGACCTCAAATTCGAAATGTATGCATATACTCAGATTGACCAAAGGCTGGGGAACCCGAAAAAACATGTGTTTTCCGTAACTGACCTTTCCTTGAAAAGGTAGGCCTGGGCCAATATCACAATTGTTGGCAAATGGCCAATTAAGCATGAAAACTCAAAATGTGAAACTGACATGAAATTCGAAATGTATGCATATACTCAGGTTCCCCACAGGTTGGGGAACCCGAAAAAACACGTGTTTTCCGTATCTGAATTTTCCTTCAAAAGCTAGGCCTGGGCCTATATCGCATTTGTTGGCAAATGGCCAATTAAGCATGAAAATTCAAAATGTGAAACTGACCGCAAATTCAAAATGTATGCATATACTCAGGTTCCCCACAAGCTGGGGAACTCGAAAAAACATGTGTTTTCCGTAACTGACCTTTCCTTCAAAAGGTAGCCCTGGGCCAATATCACAATTGTTGGCCAATTGCTCAATTAAGCATGAAAACTCAAAATGTGAAACTGACCTCAAATTCGAAATGTATGCATATACTCAGGTTCCCCACAGGCTGGGGAACCCAAAAAAACATGTGTTTTCCGTAACTGACCTTTCCTTGAAAAGGTAGGCCTGGGCCAATATCACAATTGTTGGCAAATGGCCAATTAAGCATGAAAACTCAAAATGTGAAAGTGACCTCAAATTCGAAATGTATGCATATACTCAGGTTCCCCACAGGTTGGGGAACCCGAAAAAACACGTGTTTTCCGTATCTGAATTTTCCTTCAAAAGCTAGGCCTGGGCCTATATCGCATTTGTTTGCAAATGGCCAATGAAGCATGAAAACTCAAAATGTGAAACTGACCTCAAATTCGAAATGTATGCATATACTCAGGTTCCCCACAGTCTGGGGAACCCGAAAGAACATGTATTTTCCGTATCCGACTTTTCCTTCAAAAGATAGGCCTGGGCATATATCGCATATGTTGGCAAATGGCCAATTAAGCATGAAAATTCAAAATGTGAAACTGACCTCAAATTCGAAATGTATGCATATACTCAGTTTCCCCACAGGTTGGGGAACCCGAAAAAACATGTGTTTTCCGTAACTGACCTTTCCTTCAATAGCTATGCCTGGAGCTATATCGTATTTTTTTGCAATGGCCAGTTAAGCATAAAAACTCAAAATGTGAAACTGACGTCAAATTCGATATGTATGCATATACTCAGATTGCCCAAAGGCTGGGGAAGGCGAAAAAACATGTGTTTTCCGTAACTGACCTTTCCTTCAAAAGGTAGTCCTGGGCCAATATCACAATTGTTGGCAAATGGCCAATTAAGCATGAAAACTAAAAATGTGAAAGTGACCTCAAATTCGAAATGTATGCATATACTCAGATTGCCCACAGGCTGGGGAACCCGAAAAAACATGTGTTTTACGTAACTAACCTTTCCTTCAAAAGATAGGCCTGGGCCAATATCACAATTGTTGGCCAATTGCTCAATTAAGCATGAAAACTCAAAATGTGAAACTGACCTCAAATTCGAAATGTATGCATATACTCAGGTTCCCCACAGGTTGGGGAACCCGAAAAAACACGTGTTTTCCATATCTGAATTTTCCTTCAAAAGCTAGGCCTGGGCCTATATCGCATTTGTTTGCAAATGGCCAATCAAGAATGAAAACTCAAAATGTGAAACTGACCTCAAATTCGAAATGTATGCATATACTCAGATTCCCCACAGGTTGGGGAACCCGAAAAAACATGTGTTTTCCGTATCCGACCTTTCCTTCAAAAGATAGGCCTGGGCATATATCGCATTTGTTGGCAAATGGCCAATCAAGGATGAAAACTCAAAATTTGAAATTGACCTCAAATTCGAAATGTATGCATATACTCAGGTTCCCCACAAGCTGGGGAACCCAAAAAAACGTGTGTTTTACGTAACTAACCTTTCCTTCAAAAGGTAGGCCTGGGCCAATATCACAATTGTTGGCCAATTGCTCAATTAAGCATGAAAACTCAAAATGTGAAACGGACCTCAAATTCAAAATGTATGCATATACTCAGGTTCCCCACAGGCTGGGGAACCCAAAAAAACATGTGTTTTACGTAACTAACCTTTCCTTCAAAAGGTAGGCCTGGGCCAATATCACAATTGTTGGCCAATTACTAATTTAAGCATGAAAACTCAAAATGTGAAACTGACCTCATATTCGAAATGTATGCATATACTCAGATTGACCAAAGGCTGGGGAACCCGAAAAAACATGTGTTTTCCGTAACTGACCTTTCCTTGAAAAGGTAGGCCTGGGCCAATATCACAATTGTTGGCAAATGGCCAATTAAGCATGAAAACTCAAAATGTGAAACTGACATGAAATTCGAAATGTATGCATATACTCAGGTTCCCCACAGGTTGGGGAACCCGAAAAAACACGTGTTTTCCGTATCTGAATTTTCCTTCAAAAGCTAGGCCTGGGCCTATATTGCATTTGTTGGCAAATGGCCAATTAAGCATGAAAATTCAAAATGTGAAACTGACCGCAAATTCAAAATGTATGCATATACTCAGGTTCCCCACAAGCTGGGGAACTCGAAAAAACATGTGTTTTCCGTAACTGACCTTTCCTTGAAAAGGTAGGCCTGGTCTAATATCACAATTGTTGGCAAATGGCCAATTAAGCATGAAAACTCAAAATGTGAAACTGACCTCAAATTCGAAATGTATGCATATACTCAGGTTCCGCACAGGTTGGGGAACCCGAAAAAACATGTATTTTCCGTATCCGACCTTTCCTTCAAAAGGTAGGCCTGGGCCTATATCGCATTTGTTGGCAAATGGCCAATTAAGCATGAAAATTCAAAATGTGAAACTGACCTCAAATTCGAAATGTATGCATATACTCAGGTTCCGCACAGGTTGGGGAACCCGAAAAAACACGTGTTTTCCGTATCCGACCTTTCCTTCAAAAGATAGGCCTGGGCATATATCGCATTTGTTGGCAAATGGCCAATTAAGCATGAAAACACAAAATGTGAAAGTGACCTCAAATTCGAAATGTATGCATATACTCAGGTTCCGCACAGGTTGGGGAACCCGAAAAAACACGTGTTTTCCGTATCTGAATTTTCCTTCAAAAGCTAGGCCTGGGCCTATATCGCATTTGTTTGCAAATGGCCAATCAAGCATGAAAACTCAAAATGTGAAACTGACCTCAAATTCGAAATGTATGCATATATTCAGGTTCCCCACAGGCTGGGGAACCCAAAAAAACATGTGTTTTACGTAACTGACCTTTCCTTGAAAAGGTAGGCCTGGGCCAATATCACAATTGTTGGCAAATGGCCAATTAAGCATGAAAACTAAAAATGTGAAAGTGACCTCAAATTCGAAATGTATGCATATACTCAGATTGCCCACAGGCTGGGGAACCCGAAAAAACATTTGTTTTACGTAACTAACCTTTCCTTCAAAAGATAGGCCTGGGCCAATGTCACAATTGTTGGCCAATTGCTCAATTAAGCATGAAAACTCAAAATGTGAAACTGACCTCAAATTCGAAATGTATGCATATACTCAGGTTCCCCACAGTCTGGGGAACCCGAAAGAACATGTATTTTCCGTATCCGACTTTTCCTTCAAAAGATAGGCCTGGGCATATATCGCATATGTTGGCAAATGGCCAATTAAGCATGAAAATTCAAAATGTGAAACTGACCTCAAATTCGAAATGTATGCATATACTCAGGTTCCCCACAGGTTGGGGAACCCGAAAAAACATGTGTTTTCCGTAACTGACCTTTCCTTCAAAAGCTATGCCTGGGGCTATATCGTATTTTTTTGCAATGGCCAGTTAAGCATGAAAACTCAAAATGTGAAACTGACGTCAAATTCGATATGTATGCATATACTCAGATTGCCCAAAGGCTGGGGAAGGCGAAAAAACATGTGTTTTCCGTAACTGACCTTTCCTTCAAAAGGTAGTCCTGGGCCAATATCACAATTGTTGGCAAATGGCCAATTAAGCATGAAAACTAAAAATGTGAAAGTGACCTCAAATTCGAAATGTATGCATATACTCAGATTGCCCACAGGCTGGGGAACCCAAAAAAACATGTGTTTTACGTAACTAACCTTTCCTTCAAAAGATAGGCCTGGGCCAATATCACAATTGTTGGCCAATTGCTCAATTAAGCATGAAAACTCAAAATGTGAAACTGACCTCAAATTCGAAATGTATGCATATACTCAGGTTCCCCACAGGTTGGGGAACCCGAAAAAACACGTGTTTTCCGTATCTGAATTTTCCTTCAAAAGCTAGGCCTGGGCCTATATCGCATTTGTTTGCAAAAGGCCAATCAAGCATGAAAACTCAAAATGTGAAACTGACCTCAAATTCGAAATGTATGCATATACTCAGATTCCCCACAGGTTGGGGAACCCGAAAAAACATGTGTTTTCCGTATCCGACCTTTCCTTCAAAAGATAGGCCTGGGCATATATCGCATTTGTTGGCAAATGGCCAATCAAGGATGAAAACTCAAAATGTGAAATTGACCTCAAATTCGAAATGTATGCATATACTCAGGTTCCCCACAAGCTGGGGAACCCAAAAAAACGTGTGTTTTACGTAACTAACCTTTCCTTCAAAAGGTAGGCCTGGGCCAATATCACAATTGTTGGCCAATTGCTCAATTAAGCATGAAAACTCAAAATGTGAAACGGACCTCAAATTCGAAATGTATGCATATACTCAGGTTCCCCACAGGCTGGGGAACCCAAAAAAACATGTGTTTTACGTAACTAACCTTTCCTTCAAAAGGTAGGCCTGGGCCAATATCACAATTGTTGGCCAATTGCTCAATTAAGCATGAAAACCCAAAATGTGAAACTGACCTCAAATTCGAAATGTATGCATATACTCAGATTGACCAAAGGCTGGGGAACCCGAAAAAACATGTGTTTTCCGTAACTGACCTTTCCTTGAAAAGGTAGGCCTGGGCCAATATCACAATTGTTGGCAAATGGCCAATTAAGCATGAAAACTCAAAATGTGAAACTGACATGAAATTCGAAATGTATGCATATACTCAGGTTCCCCACAGGTTGGGGAACCCGAAAAAACACGTGTTTTCCGTATCTGAATTTTCCTTCAAAAGCTAGGCCTGGGCCTATATCGCATTTGTTGGCAAATGGCCAATTAAGCATGAAAATTCAAAATGTGAAACTGACCGCAAATTCAAAATGTATGCATATACTCAGGTTCCCCACAAGCTGGGGAACTCGAAAAAACATGTGTTTTCCGTAACTGACCTTTCCTTCAAAAGGTAGCCCTGGGCCAATATCACAATTGTTGGCCAATTGCTCAATTAAGCATGAAAACTCAAAATGTGAAACTGACCTCAAATTCGAAATGTATGCATATACTCAGGTTCCCCACAGGCTGGGGAACCCAAAAAAACATGTGTTTTCCGTAACTGACCTTTCCTTGAAAAGGTAGGCCTGGGCCAATATCACAATTGTTGGCAAATGGCCAATTAAGCATGAAAACTCAAAATGTGAAAGTGACCTCAAATTCGAAATGTATGCATATACTCAGGTTCCCCACAGGTTGGGGAACCCGAAAAAACACGTGTTTTCCGTATCTGAATTTTCCTTCAAAAGCTAGGCCTGGGCCTATATCGCATTTGTTTGCAAATGGCCAATCAAGCATGAAAACTCAAAATGTGAAACTGACCTCAAATTCGAAATGTATGCATATACTCAGGTTCCCCACAGTCTGGGGAACCCGAAAGAACATGTATTTTCCGTATCCGACTTTTCCTTCAAAAGATAGGCCTGGGCATATATCGCATATGTTGGCAAATGGCCAATTAAGCATGAAAATTCAAAATGTGAAACTGACCTCAAATTCGAAATGTATGCATATACTCAGTTTCCCCACAGGTTGGGGAACCCGAAAAAACATGTGTTTTCCGTAACTGACCTTTCCTTCAATAGCTATGCCTGGGGCTATATCGTATTTTTTTGCAATGGCCAGTTAAGCATAAAAACTCAAAATGTGAAACTGACGTCAAATTCGATATGTATGCATATACTCAGATTGCCCAAAGGCTGGGGAAGGCGAAAAAACATGTGTTTTCCGTAACTGACCTTTCCTTCAAAAGGTAGTCCTGGGCCAATATCACAATTGTTGGCAAATGGCCAATTAAGCATGAAAACTAAAAATGTGAAAGTGACCTCAAATTCGAAATGTATGCATATACTCAGATTGCCCACAGGCTGGGGAACCCGAAAAAACATGTGTTTTACGTAACTAACCTTTCCTTCAAAAGATAGGCCTGGGCCAATATCACAATTGTTGGCCAATTGCTCAATTAAGCATGAAAACTCAAAATGTGAAACTGACCTCAAATTCGAAATGTATGCATATACTCAGGTTCCCCACAGGTTGGGGAACCCGAAAAAACACGTGTTTTCCATATCTGAATTTTCCTTCAAAAGCTAGGCCTGGGCCTATATCGCATTTGTTTGCAAATGGCCAATCAAGAATGAAAACTCAAAATGTGAAACTGACCTCAAATTCGAAATGTATGCATATACTCAGATTCCCCACAGGTTGGGGAACCCGAAAAAACATGTGTTTTCCGTATCCGACCTTTCCTTCAAAAGATAGGCCTGGGCATATATCGCATTTGTTGGCAAATGGCCAATCAAGGATGAAAACTCAAAATTTGAAATTGACCTCAAATTCGAAATGTATGCATATACTCAGGTTCCCCACAAGCTGGGGAACCCAAAAAAACGTGTGTTTTACGTAACTAACCTTTCCTTCAAAAGGTAGGCCTGGGCCAATATCACAATTGTTGGCCAATTGCTCAATTAAGCATGAAAACTCAAAATGTGAAACGGACCTCAAATTCAAAATGTATGCATATACTCAGGTTCCCCACAGGCTGGGGAACCCAAAAAAACATGTGTTTTACGTAACTAACCTTTCCTTCAAAAGGTAGGCCTGGGCCAATATCACAATTGTTGGCCAATTGCTCATTTAAGCATGAAAACTCAAAATGTGAAACTGACCTCATATTCGAAATGTATGCATATACTCAGATTGACCAAAGGCTGGGGAACCCGAAAAAACATGTGTTTTCCGTAACTGACCTTTCCTTGAAAAGGTAGGCCTGGGCCAATATCACAATTGTTGGCAAATGGCCAATTAAGCATGAAAACTCAAAATGTGAAACTGACATGAAATTCGAAATGTATGCATATACTCAGGTTCCCCACAGGTTGGGGAACCCGAAAAAACACGTGTTTTCCGTATCTGAATTTTCCTTCAAAAGCTAGGCCTGGGCCTATATTGCATTTGTTGGCAAATGGCCAATTAAGCATGAAAATTCAAAATGTGAAACTGACCGCAAATTCAAAATGTATGCATATACTCAGGTTCCCCACAAGCTGGGGAACTCGAAAAAACATGTGTTTTCCGTAACTGACCTTTCCTTGAAAAGGTAGGCCTGGGCTAATATCACAATTGTTGGCAAATGGCCAATTAAGCATGAAAACTCAAAATGTGAAACTGACCTCAAATTCGAAATGTATGCATATACTCAGGTTCCCCACAGGCTGGGGAATCCGAAAAAACACGTGTTTTCCGTATCCGACCTTTCCTTCAAAAGATAGGCCTGGGCATATATCGCATTTGTGGGCAAATGGCCAATTAAGCATGAAAATTCAAAATGTGAAATTGACCTCAAATTCGAAATGTATGCATATACTCAGGTTCCCCACAAGCTGGGGAACCCAAAAAAACGTGTGTTTTACGTAACTAACCTTTCCTTCAAAAGGTAGGCCTGGGGCTATATCGTATTTTTTTGCAATGGCCAGTTAAGCATGAAAACTAAAAATGTGAAAGTGACCTCAAATTCGAAATGTATGCATATACTCAGATTGCCCACAGGCTGGGGAACCCGAAAAAACATGTGTTTTACGTAACTAACCTTTCCTTCAAAAGATAGGCCTGGGCCAATATCACAATTGTTGGCCAATTGCTCAATTAAGCATGAAAACTCAAAATGTGAAACTGACCTCAAATTCAAAATGTATGCATATACTCAGGTTCCCCACAGGTTGGGGAACCCGAAAAAACACGTGTTTTCCGTATCTGAATTTTCCTTCAAAAGCTAGGCCTGGGCCTATATCACATATGTTTGCAAATGGCCAATCAAGCATGAAAACTCAAAATGTGAAACTGACCTCAAATTCGAAATGTATGCATATACTCAGATTCCCCACAGGTTGGGGAACCCGAAAAAACATGTGTTTTCCGTATCCGACCTTTCCTTCAAAAGATAGGCCTGGGCATATATCGCATTTGTTGGCAAATGGCGAATCAAGGATGAAAACTCAAAATGTGAAATTGACCTCAAATTCGAAATGTATGCATATACTCAGGTTCCCCACAAGCTGGGGAACCCAAAAAAACGTGTGTTTTACGTAACTAACCTTTCCTTCAAAAGGTAGGCCTGGGCCAATATCACAATTGTTGGCCAATTGCTCAATTAAGCATGAAAACTCAAAATGTGAAACGGACCTCAAATTCGAAATGTATGCATATACTCAGGTTCCCCACAGGCTGGGGAACCCAAAAAAACATGTGTTTTACGTAACTAACCTTTCCTTCAAAAGGTAGGCCTGGGCCAATATCACAATTGTTGGCCAATTGCTCATTTAAGCATGAAAACTCAAAATGTGAAACTGACCTCAAATTCGAAATGTATGCATATACTCAGATTGACCACAGGCTGGGGAACCCGAAAAAACATGTGTTTTCCGTAACTGACCTTTCCTTGAAAAGGTAGGCCTGGGCATATATCGCATTTGTGGGCAAATGGCCAATTAAGCATGAAAATTCAAAATGTGAAATTGACCTCAAATTCGAAATGTATGCATATACTCAGGTTCCCCACAAGCTGGGGAACCCAAAAAAACGTGTGTTTTACGTAACTAACCTTTCCTTCAAAAGGTAGGCCTGGGGCTATATCGTATTTTTTTGCAATGGCCAGTTAAGCATGAAAACTAAAAATGTGAAAGTGACCTCAAATTCGAAATGTATGCATATACTCAGATTGCCCACAGGCTGGGGAACCCGAAAAAACATGTGTTTTACGTAACTAACCTTTCCTTCAAAAGATAGGCCTGGGCCAATATCACAATTGTTGGCCAATTGCTCAATTAAGCGTGAAAACTCAAAATGTGAAACTGACCTCAAATTCAAAATGTATGCATATACTCAGGTTCCCCACAGGTTGGGGAACCCGAAAAAACACGTGTTTTCCGTATCTGAATTTTCCTTCAAAAGCTAGGCCTGGGCCTATATCACATATGTTTGCAAATGGCCAATCAAGCATGAAAACTCAAAATGTGAAACTGACCTCAAATTCGAAATGTATGCATATACTCAGATTCCCCACAGGTTGGGGAACCCGAAAAAACATGTGTTTTCCGTATCCGACCTTTCCTTCAAAAGATAGGCCTGGGCATATATCGCATTTGTTGGCAAATGGCGAATCAAGGATGAAAACTCAAAATGTGAAATTGACCTCAAATTCGAAATGTATGCATATACTCAGGTTCCCCACAAGCTGGGGAACCCAAAAAAACGTGTGTTTTACGTAACTAAGCTTTCCTTCAAAAGGTAGGCCTGGGCCAATATCACAATTGTTGGCCAATTGCTCAATTAAGCATGAAAACTCAAAATGTGAAACGGACCTCAAATTCGAAATGTATGCATATACTCAGGTTCCCCACAGGCTGGGGAACCCAAAAAAACATGTGTTTTACGTAACTAACCTTTCCTTCAAAAGGTAGGCCTGGGCCAATATCACAATTGTTGGCCAATTGCTCATTTAAGCATGAAAACTCAAAATGTGAAACTGACCTCAAATTCGAAATGTATGCATATACTCAGATTGACCACAGGCTGGGGAACCCGAAAAAACATGTGTTTTCCGTAACTGACCTTTCCTTGAAAAGGTAGGCCTGGGCCAATATCACAATTGTTGGCAAATGGCCAATTAAGCATGAAAACTCAAAATGTGAAACTGACATGAAATTCGAAATGTATGCATATACTCAGGTTCCCCACAGGTTGGGGAACCCGAAAAAACACGTGTTTTCCGTATCTGAATTTTCCTTCAAAAGCTAGGCCTGGGCCTATATCGCATTTGTTGGCAAATGGCCAATTAAGCATGAAAATTCAAAATGTGAAACTGACCGCAAATTCAAAATGTATGCATATAAACAGGTTCCCCACAAGCTGGGGAACTCGAAAAAACATGTGTTTTCCGTAACTGACCTTTCCTTCAAAAGGTAGCCCTGGGCCAATATCACAATTGTTGGCCAATTGCTCAATTAAGCATGAAAACTCAAAATGTGAAACTGACCTCAAATTCGAAATGTATGCATATACTCAGATTCCCCACAGGTTGGGGAACCCGAAAAAACATGTGTTTTCCGTATCCGACCTTTCCTTCAAAAGATAGGCCTGGGCATATATCGCATTTGTTGGCAAATGGCCAATCAAGGATGAAAACTCAAAATTTGAAATTGACCTCAAATTCGAAATGTATGCATATACTCAGGTTCCCCACAAGCTGGGGAACCCAAAAAAACGTGTGTTTTACGTAACTAACCTTTCCTTCAAAAGGTAGGCCTGGGCCAATATCACAATTGTTGGCCAATTGCTCAATTAAGCATGAAAACTCAAAATGTGAAACGGACCTCAAATTCGAAATGTATGCATATACTCAGGTTCCCCACAGGCTGGGGAACCCAAAAAAACATGTGTTTTACGTAACTAACCTTTCCTTCAAAAGGTAGGCCTGGGCCAATATCACAATTGTTGGCCAATTGCTCATTTAAGCATGAAAACTCAAAATGTGAAACTGACCTCATATTCGAAATGTATGCATATACTCAGATTGACCAAAGGCTGGGGAACCCGAAAAAACATGTGTTTTCCGTAACTGACCTTTCCTTGAAAAGGTAGGCCTGGGCCAATATCACAATTGTTGGCAAATGGCCAATTAAGCATGAAAACTCAAAATGTGAAACTGACATGAAATTCGAAATGTATGCATATACTCAGGTTCCCCACAGGTTGGGGAACCCGAAAAAACACGTGTTTTCCGTATCTGAATTTTCCTTCAAAAGCTAGGCCTGGGCCTATATCGCATTTGTTGGCAAATGGCCAATTAAGCATGAAAATTCAAAATGTGAAACTGACCGCAAATTCAAAATGTATGCATATACTCAGGTTCCCCACAAGCTGGGGAACTCGAAAAAACATGTGTTTTCCGTAACTGACCTTTCCTTGAAAAGGTAGGCCTGGGCTAATATCACAATTGTTGGCAAATGGCCAATTAAGCATGAAAACTCAAAATGTGAAACTGACCTCAAATTCGAAATGTATGCATATACTCAGGTTCCCCACAGGCTGGGGAACCCGAAAAAACACGTGTTTTCCGTATCCGACCTTTCCTTCAAAAGATAGGCCTGGGCATATATCGCATTTGTGGGCAAATGGCCAATTAAGCATGAAAATTCAAAATGTGAAATTGACCTCAAATTCGAAATGTATGCATATACTCAGGTTCCCCACAAGCTGGGGAACCCAAAAAAACTTGTGTTTTACGTAACTAACCTTTCCTTCAAAAGGTAGGCCTGGGGCTATATCGTATTTTTTTGCAATGGCCAGTTAAGCATGAAAACTAAAAATGTGAAAGTGACCTCAAATTCGAAATGTATGCATATACTCAGATTGCCCACAGGCTGGGAAACCCGAAAAAACATGTGTTTTACGTAACTAACCTTTCCTTCAAAAGATAGGCCTGGGCCAATATCACAATTGTTGGCCAATTGCTCAATTAAGCATGAAAACTCAAAATGTGAAACTGACCTCAAATTCAAAATGTATGCATATACTCAGGTTCCCCACAGGTTGGGGAACCCGAAAAAACACGTGTTTTCCGTATCTGAATTTTCCTTCAAAAGCTAGGCCTGGGCCTATATCACATATGTTTGCAAATGGCCAATCAAGCATGAAAACTCAAAATGTGAAACTGACCTCAAATTCGAAATGTATGCATATACTCAGATTCCCCACAGGTTGGGGAACCCGAAAAAACATGTGTTTTCCGTATCCGACCTTTCCTTCAAAAGATAGGCCTGGGCATATATCGCATTTGTTGGCAAATGGCGAATCAAGGATGAAAACTCAAAATGTGAAATTGACCTCAAATTCGAAATGTATGCATATACTCAGGTTCCCCACAAGCTGGGGAACCCAAAAAAACGTGTGTTTTACGTAACTAACCTTTCCTTCAAAAGGTAGGCCTGGGCCAATATCACAATTGTTGGCCAATTGCTCAATTAAGCATGAAAACTCAAAATGTGAAACGGACCTCAAATTCGAAATGTATGCATATACTCAGGTTCCCCACAGGCTGGGGAACCCAAAAAAACATGTGTTTTACGTAACTAACCTTTCCTTCAAAAGGTAGGCCTGGGCCAATATCACAATTGTTGGCCAATTGCTCATTTAAGCATGAAAACTCAAAATGTGAAACTGACCTCAAATTCGAAATGTATGCATATACTCAGATTGACCACAGGCTGGGGAACCCGAAAAAACATGTGTTTTCCGTAACTGACCTTTCCTTGAAAAGGTAGGCCTGGGCATATATCGCATTTGTGGGCAAATGGCCAATTAAGCATGAAAATTCAAAATGTGAAATTGACCTCAAATTCGAAATGTATGCATATACTCAGGTTCCCCACAAGCTGGGGAACCCAAAAAAACGTGTGTTTTACGTAACTAACCTTTCCTTCAAAAGGTAGGCCTGGGGCTATATCGTATTTTTTTGCAATGGCCAGTTAAGCATGAAAACTAAAAATGTGAAAGTGACCTCAAATTCGAAATGTATGCATATACTCAGATTGCCCACAGGCTGGGGAACCCGAAAAAACATGTGTTTTACGTAACTAACCTTTCCTTCAAAAGATAGGCCTGGGCCAATATCACAATTGTTGGCCAATTGCTCAATTAAGCATGAAAACTCAAAATGTGAAACTGACCTCAAATTCAAAATGTATGCATATACTCAGGTTCCCCACAGGTTGGGGAACCCGAAAAAACACGTGTTTTCCGTATCTGAATTTTCCTTCAAAAGCTAGGCCTGGGCCTATATCACATATGTTTGCAAATGGCCAATCAAGCATGAAAACTCAAAATGTGAAACTGACCTCAAATTCGAAATGTATGCATATACTCAGATTCCCCACAGGTTGGGGAACCCGAAAAAACATGTGTTTTCCGTATCCGACCTTTCCTTCAAAAGATAGGCCTGGGCATATATCGCATTTGTTGGCAAATGGCGAATCAAGGATGAAAACTCAAAATGTGAAATTGACCTCAAATTCGAAATGTATGCATATACTCAGGTTCCCCACAAGCTGGGGAACCCAAAAAAACGTGTGTTTTACGTAACTAACCTTTCCTTCAAAAGGTAGGCCTGGGCCAATATCACAATTGTTGGCCAATTGCTCAATTAAGCATGAAAACTCAAAATGTGAAACGGACCTCAAATTCGAAATGTATGCATATACTCAGGTTCCCCACAGGCTGGGGAACCCAAAAAAACATGTGTTTTACGTAACTAACCTTTCCTTCAAAAGGTAGGCCTGGGCCAATATCACAATTGTTGGCCAATTGCTCATTTAAGCATGAAAACTCAAAATGTGAAACTGACCTCAAATTCGAAATGTATGCATATACTCAGATTGACCACAGGCTGGGGAACCCGAAAAAACATGTGTTTTCCGTAACTGACCTTTCCTTGAAAAGGTAGGCCTGGGCATATATCGCATTTGTGGGCAAATGGCCAATTAAGCATGAAAATTCAAAATGTGAAATTGACCTCAAATTCGAAATGTATGCATATACTCAGGTTCCCCACAAGCTGGGGAACCCAAAAAAACGTGTGTTTTACGTAACTAACCTTTCCTTCAAAAGGTAGGCCTGGGGCTATATCGTATTTTTTTGCAATGGCCAGTTAAGCATGAAAACTAAAAATGTGAAAGTGACCTCAAATTCGAAATGTATGCATATACTCAGATTGCCCACAGGCTGGGGAACCCGAAAAAACATGTGTTTTACGTAACTAACCTTTCCTTCAAAAGATAGGCCTGGGCCAATATCACAATTGTTGGCCAATTGCTCAATTAAGCATGAAAACTCAAAATGTGAAACTGACCTCAAATTCAAAATGTATGCATATACTCAGGTTCCCCACAGGTTGGGGAACCCGAAAAAACACGTGTTTTCCGTATCTGAATTTTCCTTCAAAAGCTAGGCCTGGGCCTATATCACATATGTTTGCAAATGGCCAATCAAGCATGAAAACTCAAAATGTGAAACTGACCTCAAATTCGAAATGTATGCATATACTCAGATTCCCCACAGGTTGGGGAACCCGAAAAAACATGTGTTTTCCGTATCCGACCTTTCCTTCAAAAGATAGGCCTGGGCATATATCGCATTTGTTGGCAAATGGCGAATCAAGGATGAAAACTCAAAATGTGAAATTGACCTCAAATTCGAAATGTATGCATATACTCAGGTTCCCCACAAGCTGGGGAACCCAAAAAAACGTGTGTTTTACGTAACTAAGCTTTCCTTCAAAAGGTAGGCCTGGGCCAATATCACAATTGTTGGCCAATTGCTCAATTAAGCATGAAAACTCAAAATGTGAAACGGACCTCAAATTCGAAATGTATGCATATACTCAGGTTCCCCACAGGCTGGGGAACCCGAAAAAACATGTGTTTTCCGTAACTGACCTTTCCTTGAAAAGGTAGGCCTGGGCCAATATCACAATTGTTGGCAAATGGCCAATTAAGCATGAAAACTCAAAATGTGAAACTGACATGAAATTCGAAATGTATGCATATACTCAGGTTCCCCACAGGTTGGGGAACCCGAAAAAACACGTGTTTTCCGTATCTGAATTTTCCTTCAAAAGCTAGGCCTGGGCCTATATCGCATTTGTTGGCAAATGGCCAATTAAGCATGAAAATTCAAAATGTGAAACTGACCGCAAATTCAAAATGTATGCATATAATCAGGTTCCCCACAAGCTGGGGAACTCGAAAAAACATGTGTTTTCCGTAACTGACCTTTCCTTCAAAAGGTAGCCCTGGGCCAATATCACAATTGTTGGCCAATTGCTCAATTAAGCATGAAAACTCAAAATGTGAAACTAACCTCAAATTCGAAATGTATGCATATACTCAGGTTCCCCACAGCCTGGGGAACCCAAAAAAACATGTGTTTTCCGTAACTGACCTTTCCTTGAAAAGGTAGGCCTGGGCCAATATCACAATTGTTGGCAAATGGCCAATTAAGCATGAAAACTCAAAATGTGAAACTGACCGCAAATTCGAAATGTATGCATATACTCATGTTCCCCACAGTCTGGGGAACCCGAAAAAACATGTATTTTCCGTATCCGACCTTTCCTTCAAAAGATAGGCCTGGGCATATATCGCATTTGTTGGCAAATGGAAAATTAAGCATGAAAATTCAAAATGTGAAACTGACCTCAAATTCGAAATGTATGCATATACTCAGGTTCCCCACAGGTTGGGGAACCCGAAAAAACATGTGTTTTCCGTATCCGACCTTTCCTTCAAAAGATAGGCCTGGGCATATATCGCATTTGTTGGCAAATGGCCAATCAAGCATGAAAACTCAAAATGTGAAATTGACCTCAAATTCGAAATGTATGCATATACTCAGGTTCCCCACGAGCTGGGGAACTCGAAAAAACATGTGTTTTCCGTAACTGACCTTTCCTTCAAAAGGTAGGCCTGGGCCAATATCACAATTGTTGGCAAATGGCCAATTAAGCATGAAAACTCAAAATGTGAAACTGACCTCAAATTCGAAATGTATGCATATACTCAGGTTCCCCACAGGTTGGGGAACCCGAAAAAATACGTGTTTTCCGTATCTGAATTTTCCTTCAAAAGCTAGGCCTGGGCCTATATCGCATTTGTTTGCAAATGGCCAATCAAGCTTGAAAAGTCAAAATGTGAAACTGACCTCAAATTCGAAATATATGCATATACTCAGATTGCCCAAAGGCTGGGGAAGGCGAAAAAAACATGTGTTTTCTGTAACTGACCTTTCTTTCAAAAGGTAGGCCTGGGCCAATATCACAATTGTTGGCCAATTGCTCAATTAAGCATGAAAACTCAAAATGTGAAACTGACCTCAAATTCGAAATGTATGCATATACTCAGGTTCCCCACAGGTTGGGGAACCCGAAAGAACATGTGTTTTCCGTATCCGACCTTTCCTTCAAAAGATAGGCCTGGGCATATATCGCATTTGTTGGCAAATGGCCAATCAAGCATGAAAACTCAAAATGTGAAATTGACCTCAAATTCGAAATGTATGCATATACTCAGGTTCCCCACAAGCTGGGGAACTCGAAAAAACATGTGTTTTCCGTAACTGACCTTTCCTTCAAAAGGTAGGCCTGGGCCAATATCACAATTGTTGGCAAATGGCCAATTAAGCATGAAAACTCAAAATGTGAAACTGACCTCAAATTCGAAATGTATGCATATACTCATGTTCCCCACTGTCTGGGGAACCCGAAAAAAACATGTATTTTCCGTATCCGACCTTTCCTTCAAAAGATAGGCCTGGGCATATATCGCATTTGTTGGCAAATGGCCAATTAAGCATGAAAATTCAAAATGTGAAACTGACCTCAAATTCGAAATGTATGCATATACTCAGGTTCCCCACAGGTTGGGGAACCCGAAAAAACATGTGTTTTCCGTATCCGACCTTTCCTTCAAAAGATAGGCCTGGGCATATATCGCATTTGTTGGCAAATGGCCAATCAAGCATGAAAACTCAAAATGTGAAATTGACCTCAAATTCGAAATGTATGCATATACTCAGGTTCCCCACAAGCTGGGGAACTCGAAAAAACATGTGTTTTCCGTAACTGACCTTTCCTTCAAAAGGTAGGCCTGGGCCAATATCACAATTGTTGGCAAATGGCCAATTAAGCATGAAAACTCAAAATGTGAAACTGACCTCAAATTCGAAATGTATGCATATACTCAGGTTCCCCACAGGTTGGGGAACCCGAAAAAACACGTGTTTTCCGTATCTGAATTTTCCTTCAAAAGCTAGGCCTGGGCCTATATCGCATTTGTTTGCAAATGGCCAATCAAGCTTGAAAAGTCAAAATGTGAAACTGACCTCAAATTCGAAATGTATGCATATACTCAGGTTCCCCACAGGCTGGGGAGCCCAAAAAAACATGTGTTTTACGTAACCGACCTTTCCTTCAAAAGGTAGGCCTGCGCCAATGTCACAATTGTTGACAAATGGCCAATCAAGCATGAAAACTCAAAATGTGAAATTGACCTCAAATTCGAAATGTATGCATATACTCAGGTTCCCCACAAGCTGGGGAAGTCGAAAAAACATGAGTTTTCCGTAACTGACCTTACCTTCAAAAGGTAGCCCTGGGCCAATATCGCAATTGTTGGCCAATTGCTCAATTAAGCATGAAAACTCAAAATGTGAAACTGACCTCAAATTCGAAATGTATGCATATACTCAGGTTCCCCACAGGCTGCGGAACCCAAAAAAACATGTGTTTTACGTAACTAACCTTTCCTTCAAAAGGTAGGCCTGGGCCAATATCACAATTGTTGGCCAATTGCTCAATTAAGCATGAAAACTCAAAATGTGAAACTGACATCAAATTAGAAATGTATGCATAGACTCAGGTTCCCGACAGGCTGGGGAACCCAAAAAAACATGTGTTTTACGTAACTAACCTTTCCTTCAAAAGGTAGGCCTGGGCCAATATCACAATTGTTGGCCAATTGCTCAATTAAGCATGAAAACTCAAAATGTGAAACTGACGTCAAATTCGAAATGTATGCATATACTCAGATTGCCCAAAGGCTGGGGAACCCGAAAAAACATGTGTTTTCCGTAACTGACCTTTCCTTCAAAAGGTAGCCCTGGGCCAATATCACAATTGTTGGCAAATGGCCAATTAAGCATGAAAACTCAAAATGTGAAACTGACCTCAAATTCGAAATGTATGCATATACTCAGGTTCCCCACAGTCTGGGTAACCCGAAAAAACATGTGTTTTCCGTATCCGACCTTTCCTTCAAAAGGTAGCCCTGGGCCAATATCACAATTTTGTCCAATTGCTCAATTAAGCATGAAAACTCAAAATGTGAAACTGACCTCAAATTCGAAATGTATGCATATACTCAGGTTCCCCACAAGCTGGGGAACCCAAAAAAACATGTGTTTTACGTAACTAACCTTTCCTTCAAAAGGTAGGCCTGGGCCAATATCACAATTGTTGGCAAATGGCCAATTAAGCATGAAAACTCAAAATGTGAAACTGACCTCAAATTCGAAATGTATGCATATACTCAGATTGCCCACAGGCTGGGGAACCCGAAAAAACATGTGTTTTACGTAACTAACCTTTCCTTCAAAAGATAGCCCTGGGCCAATATCACAATTTTGGCCAATTGCTCAATTAAGCATGAAAACTCAAAATGTGAAACGGACATCAAATTCGAAATGTATGCATATACTCAGATTGCCCACAGGCTGGGGAACCCGAAAAAACATGTGTTTTCCGTAACTGACCTTTCCTTGAAAAGGTAGGCCTGGGCCAATATCACAATTGTTGGCAAATGGCCAATTAAGCATGAAAACTCAAAATGTGAAACTGACCTGAAATTCGAAATGTATGCATATACTCAGATTGCCCAAAGGCTGGGGAACCCGAAAAAACATGTGTTTTCCGTAACTGACCTTTCCTTGAAAAGGTAGGCCTGGGCCAATATCACAATTGTTGGAAAATGGCCAATTAAGCATGAAAACTCAAAATGTGAAACTGACCTCAAATTCGAAATGTATGCATATACTCAGGTTCCCCACAGGCTGGGGAACCCGAAAAAACACTTGTTTTCCGTAACTGACCTTTCGTTCAAAAGGTAGGCCTGGGCCTATATCGCATTTGTTTGCAAATGGCCAATCAAGCATGAAAACTCAAAATGTGAAACTGACCTCAAATTCGAAATGTATGCATATATTCAGGTTCCCCACAGGCTGGGGAGCCCAAAAAAACATGTGTTTTACGTAACTGACCTTTCCTTCAAAAGGTAGCCCTGGGCCAATGTCACAATTGTTGGCCAATTGCTCAATTAAGCATGAAAACTCAAAATGTGAAACTGACCTCAAATTCGAAATGTATGCATATACTCAGGTTCCCCACAGTCTGGGGAACCCGAAAAAACATGTATTTTCCGTATCCGACCTTTCCTTCAAAAGATAGGCCTGGGCATATATCGCAGTTGTTGGCAAATGGCCAATTAAGTATGAAAATTCAAAATGTGAAACTGACCTCAAATTCGAAATGTATGCATATACTCAGGTTCCCCACAGGTTGGGGAAGCCGAAAAAACATGTGTTTTCCTTATCCGACCTTTCCTTCAAAAGATAGGCCTGGGCATATATCGCATTTGTTGGCAAATGGCCAATCAAGCATGAAAACTCAAAATGTGAAATTGACATCAAATTCGAAATGTATGCATATACTCAGGTTCCCCACAAGCTGGGGAACTCGAAAAAACATGTGTTTTCCGTAACTGACCTTTCCTTCAAAAGGTAGCCGTGGGCCAATATCGCAATTGTTGGCCAATTGCTCAATTAAGCATGAAAACTCAAAATGTGAAACTGACCTTCAAATTCGAAATGTATGCATATACTCAGGTTCCCCACAGGCTGGGGAACACAAAAAAACATGTGTTTTACGTAACTAACCTTTCCTTCAAAAGGTAGGCCTGGGCAAATATCACAATTGTTGGCCAATTGCTCAATTAAGCATGAAAACTCAAAATGTGAAACTGACGTCAAATTCGAAATGTATGCATATACTCAGATTGCCCAAAGGCTGGGGAACCGAAAAAACATGTGTTTTCCGTAACTGACCTTTCCTTTGAAAGGTAGGCCTGGGCCAATATCACAATTGTTGGCAAATGGCCAATTAAGCATGAAAACTCAAAATGTGAAACTGACCTCAAATTCGAAATGTATGCAAATACTCAGGTTCCCCACAGGCTGGGGAACCCAAAAAAACGTGTGTTTTACGTAACTAACCTTTCCTTCAAAAGGTAGCCCTGGGCCAATATCACAGTTGTTGGCCAATTGCTCAATTAAGCAAGAAAACTCAAAATGTGAAACTGACCTCAAATTCGAAATGTATGCATATACTCAGGTTCCCCACAGGCTGGGGAACCGAAAAAAACGTGTGTTTTTACGTAACTAACCTTTCCTTCAAAAGGTAGGCCTGGGCCAATATCACAATTGTTGGCCAATTGCTCATTTAAGCATGAAAACTCAAAATGTGAAACTGACCTCAAATTCAAGATGTATGCATACACTCAGATTGCCCAAAGGCTGGGGAACCCGAAAAAACATGTGTTTTCCGTAACTGACCTTTCCTTGAATAGGTAGGCCTGGGCCAATATCACAATTGTTGGCAAATGGCCAATTAAGCATGAAAACTCAAAATGTGAAACTGACCTCAAATTCGAAATGTATGCATATACTCAGGTTCCCCACAGGTTGGGGAAGCCGAAAAAACATGTGTTTTCCGTAACTGACCTTTCCTTCAAAAGGTAGGCCTGGGCCAATATCACAATTGTTGGCAAATGGCCAATTAAGCATGAAAACTCAAAATGTGAAACTGACTTCAAATTCGAAATGTATGCATATACTCAGGTTCCCCAGAGGTTGGGGAACCCGAAAAAACACGTGTTTTCCGTATCTGAATTTTCCTTCAAAAGCTAGGCCTGGGCCTATATCGCATTTGTTTGCAAATGGCAATCAAGCATGAAAACTCAAAATGTGAAACTGACCGCAAATTCGAAATGTATGCATATACTCATGTTCCCCACAGTCTGGGGAACCCGAAAAAACATGTATTTTCCGTATCCGACCTTTCCTTCAAAAGATAGGCCTGGGCATATATCGCATTTGTTGGCAAATGGCCAATTAAGCATGAAAATTCAAAATGTGAAACTGACCTCAAATTCGAAATGTATGCATATACTCAGGTTCCCCACAGGTTGGGGAACCCGAAAAAACATGTGTTTTCCGTATCCGACCTTTCCTTCAAAAGATAGGCCTGGGCATATATCGCATGTGTTGGCAAATGGCCAATCAAGCATGAAAACTCAAAATGTGAAATTGACCTCAAATTCGAAATGTATGCATATACTCAGGTTCCCCACAAGCTGGGGAACTCGAAAAAACATGTGTTTTCCGTAACTGACCTTTCCTTGAAAAGGTAGGCCTGGGCCAATATCACAATTGTTGGCAAATGGCCAATTAAGCATGAAAACTCAAAATGTGAAACTGACCTCAAATTCGAAATGTATGCATATACTCAAGTTCCCCTGAGGTTGGGGAACCCGAAAAAACACGTGTTTTCCGTATCTGAATTTTCCTTCAAAAGCTAGGCCTGGGCCTATATCGCATTTGTTTGCAAATGGCCAATCAAGCATGAAAACTCAAAATGTGAAACTGACCTCAAATTCGAAATGTATGCATATACTCAGGTTCCCCACAGGCTGGGGAACCCAAAAAAACATGTGTTTTCCGTAACTGACCTTTCCTTGAAAAGGTAGGCCTGGGCCAATATCACAATTGTTGGCAAATGGCCAATTAAGCATGAAAACTCAAAATGTGAAACTGACCTCAAATTCGAAATGTATGCATATACTCAGGTTCCCCACAGGTTGGGGAACCCGAAAAAACACGTGTTTTCCATATCTGAATTTTCCTTCAAAAGCTAGGCCTGGGCCTATATCGCATTTGTTTGCAAATGGCCAATCAAGCATGAAAACTCAAAATGTGAAACTGACCTCAAATTCGAAATGTATGCATATACTCAGGTTCCCCACAGGCTGGGGAGCCCAAAAAAACATGTGTTTTACGTAAGCGACCTTTCCTTCAAAAGGTAGGCCTGCGCCAATGTCACAATTGTTGACAAATGGCCAATCAAGCATGAAAACTCAAAATGTGAAATTGACCTCAAATTCGAAATGTATGCATATACTCAGGTTCCCCACAAGCTGGGGAACTCGAAAAAACATGTGTTTTCCGTAACTGACCTTTCCTTCAAAAGGTAGCCCTGGGCCAATATCACAATTTTGGCCAATTGCTCAATTAAGCATGAAAACTCAAAATGTGAAACTGACCTCAAATTCGAAATGTATGCATATACTCAGGTTCCCCACAAGCTAGGGAACCCAAAAAACATGTGTTTTACGTAACTAACCTTTCCTTCAAAAGGTAGGCCTGGGCCAATATCACAATTGCTGGCAAATGGCCAATTAAGCATGAAAACTCAAAATGTGAAACTGACCTCAAATTCGAAATGTATGCATATACTCAGATTGCCCACAGGCTGGGGAACCCGAAAAAACATGTGTTTTACGTAACTAACCTTTCCTTCAAAAGATAGGCCTGGGCCAATATCACAATTGTTGGCCAATTGCTCAATTAAGCATGAAAACTCAAAATGTGAAACTGACCTCAAATTCGAAATGTATGCATATACTCAGGTTCCCCACAGTCTGGGGAAGCCGAAAAAACATGTGTTTTCCGTATCCGACCTTTCCTTCAAAAGATAGGCCTGGGCATATATCGCATTTGTTGGCAAATGGCCAATCAAGCATGAAAACTCAAAATGTGAAACTGACGTCAAATTAGAAATGTATGCATATACTCAGGTTCCCGACAGGCTGGGGAACCCAAAAAAACATGTGTTTTACGTAACTAACCTTTCCTTCAAAAGGTAGGCCTGGGCAAATATCACAATTGTTGGCCAATTGCTCAATTAAGCATGAAAACTCAAAATGTGAAACTGACGTCAAATTCGAAATGTATGCATATACTCAGATTGCCCAAAGGCTGGGGAACCCGAAAAAACATGTGTTTTCCGTAACTGACCTTTCCTTGAAAAGGTAGGCCTGGGCCAATATCACAATTGTTGGCAAATGGCCAATTAAGCATGAAAACTCAAAATGTGAAACTGACCTCAAATTCGAAATGTATGCATATACTCAGGTTCCCCACAGGCTGGGGAACCCAAAAAAACGTGTGTTTTACGTAACTAACCTTTCCTTCAAAAGGTAGCCCTGGGCCAATATCACAATTGTTGGCCAATTGCTCAATTAAGCATGAAAACTCAAAATGTGAAACTGACCTCAAATTCGAAATGTATGCATATACTCAGGTTCCCCACAGTCTGGGGAACCCGAAAAAACAAGTATTTTCCGTATCCGTCCTTTCCTTCAAAAGATAGGCCTGGGCATATATCGCATTTGTTGGCAAATGGCCAATTAAGCATGAAAATTCAAAATGTGAAACTGACCTCAAATTCGAAATGGATGCATATACTCAGGTTCCCCACAGGTTGGGGAAGCCGAAAAAACATGTGTTTTCCGTATCCGACCTTTCCTTCAAAAGATAGGCATGGGCATATATCGCATTTGTTGGCAAATGGCCAATCAAGCATGAAAACTCAAAATGTGAAACTGACGTCAAATTAGAAATGTATGCATATACTCAGGTTCCCGACAGGCTGGGGAACCCAAAAAAACATGTGTTTTACGTAACTAACCTTTCCTTCAAAAGGTAGGCCTGGGCAAATATCACAATTGTTGGCCAATTGCTCAATTAAGCATGAAAACTCAAAATGTGAAAATGACGTCAAATTCGAAATGTATGCATATACTCAGATTGCCCAAAGGCTGGGGAACCCGAAAAAACATGTGTTTTCCGTAACTGACCTTTCCTTGAAAAGGTAGGCCTGGGCCAATATCACAATTGTTGGCAAATGGCCAATTAAGCATGAAAACTCAAAATGTGAAACTGACCTCAAATTCGAAATGTATGCATATACTCAGGTTCCCCACAGGCTGGGGAACCCAAAAAAACATGTGTTTTACGTAACTAACCTTTCCTTCAAAAGGTAGCCCTGGGCCAATATCACAATTGTTGGCCAATTGCTCAATTAAGCATGAAAACTCAAAATGTGAAACTGTCCTCAAATTCGAAATGTATGCATATACTCAGGTTCCCCACAGGCTGGGGAACCGAAAAAAACGTGTGTTTTACGTAACTAACCTTTCCTTCAAAAGGTAGGCCTGGGCCAATATCACAATTGTTGGCCAATTGCTCATTTAAGCATGAAAACTCAAAATGTGAAACTGACCTCAAATTCAAGATGTATGCATACACTCAGATTGCCCAAAGGCTGGGGAAGCCGAAAAAACATGTGTTTTCCGTAACTGACCTTTCCTTCAAAAGGTAGGCCTGGGCCAATATCACAATTGTTGGCAAATGGCCAATTAAGCATGAAAATTCAAAATGTGAAACTGACCTCAAATTCGAAATGTATGCATATACTCAGGTTCCCCAGAGGTTGGGGAACCCGAAAAAACACGTGTTTTCCGTATCTGAATTTTCCTTCAAAAGCTAGGCCTGGGCCTATATCGCATTTGTTTGCAAATGGCCAATCAAGCATGAAAACTCAAAATGTGAAACTGACCGCAAATTCGAAATGTATGCATATACTCATGTTCTCCACAGTCTGGGGAACCCGAAAAAACATGTATTTTCCGTATCCGACCTTTCCTTCAAAAGATAGGCCTGGGCATATATCGCATTTGTTGGCAAATGGCCAATTAAGCATGAAAATTCAAAATGTGAAACTGACCTCAAATTCGAAATGTATGCATATACTCAGGTTCCCCACAGGTTGGGGAACCCGAAAAAACATGTGTTTTCCGTATCCGACCTTTCCTTCAAAAGATAGGCCTGGGCATATATCGCATTTGTTGGCAAATGGCCAATCAAGCATGAAAACTCAAAATGTGAAATTGACCTCAAATTCGAAATGTATGCATATACTCAGGTTCCCCACAAGCTGGGGAACTCGAAAAATCATGTGTTTTCCGTAACTGACCTTTCCTTCAAAAGGTAGGCCTGGGCCAATATCACAATTGTTGGCAAATGGCCAATTAAGCATGAAAACTCAAAATGTGAAACTGACCTCAAATTCGAAATGTATGCATATACTCAGGTTCCCCACAGGCTGGGGAACCCAAAAAAACGTGTGTTTTACGTAACTAACCTTTCCTTCAAAAGGTAGCCCTGGGCCAATATCACAATTGTTGGCCAATTGCTCAATTAAGCATGAAAACTCAAAATGTGAAACTGACCTCAAATTCGAAATGTATGCATATACTCAGATTGCCCAAAGGCTGGGGAACCCGAAAAAACATGTGTTTTCCGTAACTGACCTTTCCTTGAAAAGGTAGGCCTGGGCCAATATCACAATTGTTGGCAAATGGCCAATTAAGCATGAAAACTCAAAATGTGAAACTGACCTCAAATTCGAAATGTATGCATATACTCAGGTTCCCCACATGCTGGGGAACCCAAAAAAACGTGTGTTTTACGTAACTAACCTTTCCTTCAAAAGGTAGCCCTGGGCCAATATCACAATTGTTGGCCAATTGCTCAATTAAGCATGAAAACTCAAAATGTGAAATTGACCTCAAATTCGAAATGTATGCATATACTCAGGTTCCCCACAAGCTGGGGAACTCGAAAAATCATGTGTTTTCCGTAACTGACCTTTCCTTCAAAAGGTAGGCCTGGGACAATATCACAATTGTTGGCAAATGGCCAATTAAGCATGAAAACTCAAAATGTGAAACTGACCTCAAATTCGAAATGTATGCATATACTCAGGTTCCCCAGAGGTTGGGGAACCCGAAAAAACACGTGTTTTCCGTATCTGAATTTTCCTTCAAAAGCTAGGCCTGGGCCTATATCGCATTTGTTTGCAAATGGCCAATCAAGCATGAAAACTCAAAATGTGAAACTGACCGCAAATTCGAAATGTATGCATATACTCATGTTCCCCACTGTCTGGGGAACCCGAAAAAACATGTATTTTCCGTATCCGACCTTTCCTTCAAAAGATAGGCCTGGGCATATATCGCATTTGTTGGCAAATGGCCAATTAAGCATGAAAATTCAAAATGTGAAACTGACCTCAAATTCGAAATGTATGCATATACTCAGGTTCCCCACAGGTTGGGGAACCCGAAAAAACATGTGTTTTCCGTATCCGACCTTTCCTTCAAAAGATAGGCCTGGGCATATATCGCATTTGTTGGCAAATGGCCAATCAAGCATGAAAACTCAAAATGTGAAATTGACCTCAAATTCGAAATGTATGCATATACTCAGGTTCCCCACAAGCTGGGGAACTCGAAAAAACATGTGTTTTCCGTAACTTACCTTTCCTTCAAAAGGTAGGCCTGGGCCAATATCACAATTGTTGGCAAATGGCCAATTAAGCATGAAAACTCAAAATGTGAAACTGACCTCAAATTCGAAATGTATGCATATACTCAGGTTCCCCACAGGCTGGGGAGCCCAAAAAAACATGTGTTTTACGTAACCGACCTTTCCTTCAAAAGGTAGGCCTGCGCCAATGTCACAATTGTTGACAAATGGCCAATCAAGCATGAAAACTCAAAATGTGAAATTGACCTCAAATTCGAAATGTATGCATATACTCAGGTTCCCCACAAGCTGGGGAAGTCGAAAAAACATGAGTTTTCCGTAACTGACCTTACCTTCAAAAGGTAGCCCTGGGCCAATATCGCAATTGTTGGCCAATTGCTCAATTAAGCATGAAAACTCAAAATGTGAAACTGACCTCAAATTCGAAATGTATGCATATACTCAGGTTCCCCACAGGCTGGGGAACCCAAAAAAACATGTGTTTTACGTAACTAACCTTTCCTTCAAAAGGTAGGCCTGGGCCAATATCACAATTGTTGGCCAATTGCTCAATTAAGCATGAAAACTCAAAATGTGAAACTGACATCAAATTAGAAATGTATGCATATACTCAGGTTCCCGACAGGCTGGGGAACCCAAAAAAACATGTGTTTTACGTAACTAACCTTTCCTTCAAAAGGTAGGCCTGGGCCAATATCACAATTGTTGGCCAATTGCTCAATTAAGCATGAAAACTCAAAATGTGAAACTGACGTCAAATTCGAAATGTATGCATATACTCAGATTGCCCAAAGGCTGGGGAACCCGAAAAAACATGTGTTTTCCGTAACTGACCTTTCCTTCAAAAGGTAGCCCTGGGCCAATATCACAATTGTTGGCAAATGGCCAATTAAGCATGAAAACTCAAAATGTGAAACTGACCTCAAATTCGAAATGTATGCATATACTCAGGTTCCCCACAGTCTGGGTAACCCGAAAAAACATGTGTTTTCCGTATCCGACCTTTCCTTCAAAAGGTAGCCCTGGGCCAATATCACAATTTTGTCCAATTGCTCAATTAAGCATGAAAACTCAAAATGTGAAACTGACCTCAAATTCGAAATGTATGCATATACTCAGGTTCCCCACAAGCTGGGGAACCCAAAAAAACATGTGTTTTACGTAACTAACCTTTCCTTCAAAAGGTAGGCCTGGGCCAATATCACAATTGTTGGCAAATGGCCAATTAAGCATGAAAACTCAAAATGTGAAACTGACCTCAAATTCGAAATGTATGCATATACTCAGATTGCCCACAGGCTGGGGAACCCGAAAAAACATGTGTTTTACGTAACTAACCTTTCCTTCAAAAGATAGCCCTGGGCCAATATCACAATTTTGGCCAATTGCTCAATTAAGCATGAAAACTCAAAATGTGAAACGGACATCAAATTCGAAATGTATGCATATACTCAGATTGCCCACAGGCTGGGGAACCCGAAAAAACATGTGTTTTACGTAACTAACCTTTCCTTCAAAAGATAGCCCTGGGCCAATATCACAATTTTGGCCAATTGCTCATTTAAGCATGAAAACTCAAAATGTGAAACTGACCTCAAATTCGAAATGTATGCATATACTCAGATTGCCCAAAGGCTGTGGAACCCGAAAAAACATGTGTTTTCCGTAACTGACCTTTCCTTGAAAAGGTAGGCCTGGGCCAATATCACAATTGTTGGCAAATGGCCAATTAAGCATGAAAACTCAAAATGTGAAACTGACCTGAAATTCGAAATGTATGCATATACTCAGATTGCCCAAAGGCTGGGGAACCCGAAAAAACATGTGTTTTCCGTAACTGACCTTTCCTTGAAAAGGTAGGCCTGGGCCAATATCACAATTGTTGGAAAATGGCCAATTAAGCATGAAAACTCAAAATGTGAAACTGACCTCAAATTCGAAATGTATGCATATACTCAGGTTCCCCACAGGCTGGGGAACCCAAAAAAACACTTGTTTTCCGTAACTGACCTTTCGTTCAAAAGGTAGGCCTGGGCCTATATCGCATTTGTTTGCAAATGGCCAATCAAGCATGAAAACTCAAAATGTGAAACTGACCTCAAATTCGAAATGTATGCATATATTCAGGTTCCCCACAGGCTGGGGAGCCCAAAAAAACATGTGTTTTACGTAACTGACCTTTCCTTCAAAAGGTAGCCCTGGGCCAATGTCACAATTGTTGGCCAATTGCTCAATTAAGCATGAAAACTCAAAATGTGAAACTGACCTCAAATTCGAAATGTATGCATATACTCAGGTTCCCCACAGTCTGGGGAACCCGAAAAAACATGTATTTTCCGTATCCGACTTTTCCTTCAAAAGATAGGCCTGGGCATATATCGCAGTTGTTGGCAAATGGCCAATTAAGTATGAAAATTCAAAATGTGAAACTGACCTCAAATTCGAAATGTATGCATATACTCAGGTTCCCCACAGGTTGGGGAAGCCGAAAAAACATGTGTTTTCCTTATCCGACCTTTCCTTCAAAAGATAGGCCTGGGCATATATCGCATTTGTTGGCAAATGGCCAATCAAGCATGAAAACTCAAAAAGTGAAATTGACATCAAATTCGAAATGTATGCATATACTCAGGTTCCCCACAAGCTGGGGAACTCGAAAAAACATGTGTTTTCCGTAACTGACCTTTCCTTCAAAAGGTAGCCGTGGGCCAATATCGCAATTGTTGGCCAATTGCTCAATTAAGCATGAAAACTCAAAATGTGAAACTGACCTCAAATTCGAAATGTATGCATATACTCAGGTTCCCCACAGGCTGGGGAACACAAAAAAACATGTGTTTTACGTAACTAACCTTTCCTTCAAAAAGTAGGCCTGGGCAAATATCACAATTGTTGGCCAATTGCTCAATTAAGCATGAAAACTCAAAATGTGAAACTGACGTCAAATTCGAAATGTATGCATATACTCAGATTGCCCAAAGGCTGGGGAACCCGAAAAAACATGTGTTTTCCGTAACTGACCTTTCCTTTGAAAGGTAGGCCTGGGCCAATATCACAATTGTTGGCAAATGGCCAATTAAGCATGAAAACTCAAAATGTGAAACTGACCTCAAATTCGAAATGTATGCATATACTCAGGTTCCCCACAGGCTGGGGAACCCAAAAAAACGTGTGTTTTACGTAACTAACCTTTCCTTCAAAAGGTAGCCCTGGGCCAATATCACAATTGTTGGCCAATTGCTCAATTAAGCAAGAAAACTCAAAATGTGAAACTGACCTCAAATTCGAAATGTATGCATATACTCAGGTTCCCCACAGGCTGGGGAACCGAAAAAAACGTGTGTTTTACGTAACTAACCTTTCCTTCAAAAGGTAGGCCTGGGCCAATATCACAATTGTTGGCCAATTGCTCATTTAAGCATGAAAACTCAAAATGTGAAACTGACCTCAAATTCAGGATGTATGCATACACTCAGATTGCCCAAAGGCTGGGGAACCCGAAAAAACATGTGTTTTCCGTAACTGACCTTTCCTTGAATAGGTAGGCCTGGGCCAATATCACAATTGTTGGCAAATGGCCAATTAAGCATGAAAATTCAAAATGTGAAACTGACCTCAAATTCGAAATGTATGCATATACTCAGGTTCCCCACAGGTTGGGGAACCCGAAAAAACATGTGTTTTCCGTATCCGACCTTTCCTTCAAAAGATAGGCCTGGGCATATATCGCATTTGTTGGCAAATGGCCAATCAAGCATGAAAACTCAAAATGTGAAATTGACCTCAAATTCGAAATGTATGCATATACTCAGGTTCCCCACAAGCTGGGGAACTCGAAAAAACATGTGTTTTCCGTAACTTACCTTTCCTTCAAAAGGTAGGCCTGGGCCAATATCACAATTGTTGGCAAATGGCCAATTAAGCATGAAAACTCAAAATGTGAAACTGACCTCAAATTCGAAATGTATGCATATACTCAGGTTCCCCACAGGCTGGGGAGCCCAAAAAAACATGTGTTTTACGTAACCGACCTTTCCTTCAAAAGGTAGGCCTGCGCCAATGTCACAATTGTTGACAAATGGCCAATCAAGCATGAAAACTCAAAATGTGAAATTGACCTCAAATTCGAAATGTATGCATATACTCAGGTTCCCCACAAGCTGGGGAAGTCGAAAAAACATGAGTTTTCCGTAACTGACCTTACCTTCAAAAGGTAGCCCTGGGCCAATATCGCAATTGTTGGCCAATTGCTCAATTAAGCATGAAAACTCAAAATGTGAAACTGACCTCAAATTCGAAATGTATGCATATACTCAGGTTCCCCACAGGCTGGGGAACCCAAAAAAACATGTGTTTTACGTAACTAACCTTTCCTTCAAAAGGTAGGCCTGGGCCAATATCACAATTGTTGGCCAATTGCTCAATTAAGCATGAAAACTCAAAATGTGAAACTGACATCAAATTAGAAATGTATGCATATACTCAGGTTCCCGACAGGCTGGGGAACCCAAAAAAACATGTGTTTTACGTAACTAACCTTTCCTTCAAAAGGTAGGCCTGGGCCAATATCACAATTGTTGGCCAATTGCTCAATTAAGCATGAAAACTCAAAATGTGAAACTGACGTCAAATTCGAAATGTATGCATATACTCAGATTGCCCAAAGGCTGGGGAACCCGAAAAAACATGTGTTTTCCGTAACTGACCTTTCCTTCAAAAGGTAGCCCTGGGCCAATATCACAATTGTTGGCAAATGGCCAATTAAGCATGAAAACTCAAAATGTGAAACTGACCTCAAATTCGAAATGTATGCATATACTGAGGTTCCCCACAGTCTGGGTAACCCGAAAAAACATGTGTTTTCCGTATCCGACCTTTCCTTCAAAAGGTAGCCCTGGGCCAATATCACAATTTTGTCCAATTGCTCAATTAAGCATGAAAACTCAAAATGTGAAACTGACCTCAAATTCGAAATGTATGCATATACTCAGGTTCCCCACAAGCTGGGGAACCCAAAAAAACATGTGTTTTACGTAACTAACCTTTCCTTCAAAAGGTAGGCCTGGGCCAATATCACAATTGTTGGCAAATGGCCAATTAAGCATGAAAACTCAAAATGTGAAACTGACCTCAAATTCGAAATGTATGCATATACTCAGATTGCCCACAGGCTGGGGAACCCGAAAAAACATGTGTTTTACGTAACTAACCTTTCCTTCAAAAGATAGCCCTGGGCCAATATCACAATTTTGGCCAATTGCTCAATTAAGCATGAAAACTCAAAATGTGAAACGGACATCAAATTCGAAATGTATGCATATACTCAGATTGCCCACAGGCTGGGGAACCCGAAAAAACATGTGTTTTACGTAACTAACCTTTCCTTCAAAAGATAGCCCTGGGCCAATATCACAATTTTGGCCAATTGCTCATTTAAGCATGAAAACTCAAAATGTGAAACTGACCTCAAATTCGAAATGTATGCATATACTCAGATTGCCCAAAGGCTGTGGAACCCGAAAAAACATGTGTTTTCCGTAACTGACCTTTCCTTGAAAAGGTAGGCCTGGGCCAATATCACAATTGTTGGCAAATGGCCAATTAAGCATGAAAACTCAAAATGTGAAACTGACCTGAAATTCGAAATGTATGCATATACTCAGATTGCCCAAAGGCTGGGGAACCCGAAAAAACATGTGTTTTCCGTAACTGACCTTTCCTTGAAAAGGTAGGCCTGGGCCAATATCACAATTGTTGGAAAATGGCCAATTAAGCATGAAAACTCAAAATGTGAAACTGACCTCAAATTCGAAATGTATGCATATACTCAGGTTCCCCACAGGCTGGGGAACCCGAAAAAACACTTGTTTTCCGTAACTGACCTTTCGTTCAAAAGGTAGGCCTGGGCCTATATCGCATTTGTTTGCAAATGGCCAATCAAGCATGAAAACTCAAAATGTGAAACTGACCTCAAATTCGAAATGTATGCATATATTCAGGTTCCCCACAGGCTGGGGAGCCCAAAAAAACATGTGTTTTACGTAACTGACCTTTCCTTCAAAAGGTAGCCCTGGGCCAATGTCACAATTGTTGGCCAATTGCTCAATTAAGCATGAAAACTCAAAATGTGAAACTGACCTCAAATTCGAAATGTATGCATATACTCAGGTTCCCCACAGTCTGGGGAACCCGAAAAAACATGTATTTTCCGTATCCGACCTTTCCTTCAAAAGATAGGCCTGGGCATATATCGCAGTTGTTGGCAAATGGCCAATTAAGTATGAAAATTCAAAATGTGAAACTGACCTCAAATTCGAAATGTATGCATATACTCAGGTTCCCCACAGGTTGGGGAAGCCGAAAAAACATGTGTTTTCCTTATCCGACCTTTCCTTCAAAAGATAGGCCTGGGCATATATCGCATTTGTTGGCAAATGGCCAATCAAGCATGAAAACTCAAAATGTGAAATTGACATCAAATTCGAAATGTATGCATATACTCAGGTTCCCCACAAGCTGGGGAACTCGAAAAAACATGTGTTTTCCGTAACTGACCTTTCCTTCAATAGGTAGCCGTGGGCCAATATCGCAATTGTTGGCCAATTGCTCAATTAAGCATGAAAACTCAAAATGTGAAACTGACCTCAAATTCGAAATGTATGCATATACTCAGGTTCCCCACAGGCTGGGGAACACAAAAAAACATGTGTTTTACGTAACTAACCTTTCCTTCAAAAAGTAGGCCTGGGCAAATATCACAATTGTTGGCCAATTGCTCAATTAAGCATGAAAACTCAAAATGTGAAACTGACGTCAAATTCGAAATGTATGCATATACTCAGATTGCCCAAAGGCTGGGGAACCCGAAAAAACATGTGTTTTCCGTAACTGACCTTTCCTTTGAAAGGTAGGCCTGGGCCAATATCACAATTGTTGGCAAATGGCCAATTAAGCATGAAAACTCAAAATGTGAAACTGACCTCAAATTCGAAATGTATGCATATACTCAGGTTCCCCACAGGCTGGGGAACCCAAAAAAACGTGTGTTTTACGTAACTAACCTTTCCTTCAAAAGGTAGCCCTGGGCCAATATCACAATTGTTGGCCAATTGCTCAATTAAGCAAGAAAACTCAAAATGTGAAACTGACCTCAAATTCGAAATGTATGCATATACTCAGGTTCCCCACAGGCTGGGGAACCGAAAAAAACGTGTGTTTTACGTAACTAACCTTTCCTTCAAAAGGTAGGCCTGGGCCAATATCACAATTGTTGGCCAATTGCTCATTTAAGCATGAAAACTCAAAATGTGAAACTGACCTCAAATTCAGGATGTATGCATACACTCAGATTGCCCAAAGGCTGGGGAACCCGAAAAAACATGTGTTTTCCGTAACTGACCTTTCCTTGAATAGGTAGGCCTGGGCCAATATCACAATTGTTGGCAAATGGCCAATTAAGCATGAAAACTCAAAATGTGAAACTGACCTCAAATTCGAAATGTATGCATATACTCAGGTTCCCCACAGGTTGGGGAAGCCGAAAAAACATGTGTTTTCCGTAACTGACCTTTCCTTCAAAAGGTAGGCCTGGGCCAATATCACAATTGTTGGCAAATGGCCAATTAAGCATGAAAACTCAAAATGTGAAACTGACTTCAAATTCGAAATGTATGCATATACTCAGGTTCCCCAGAGGTTGGGGAACCCGAAAAAACACGTGTTTTCCGTATCTGAATTTTCCTTCAAAAGCTAGGCCTGGGCCTATATCGCATTTGTTTGCAAATGGCCAATCAAGCATGAAAACTCAAAATGTGAAACTGACCGCAAATTCGAAATGTATGCATATACTCATGTTCCCCACAGTCTGGGGAACCCGAAAAAACATGTATTTTCCGAATCCGACCTTTCCTTCAAAAGATAGGCCTGGGCATATATCGCATTTGTTGGCAAATGGCCAATTAAGCATGAAAATTCAAAATGTGAAACTGACCTCAAATTCGAAATGTATGCATATACTCAGGTTCCCCACAGGTTGGGGAACCCGAAAAAACATGTGTTTTCCGTATCCGACCTTTCCTTCAAAAGATAGGCCTGGGCATATATCGCATTTGTTGGCAAATGGCCAATCAAGAATAAAAACTCAAAATGTGAAATTGACCTAAAATTCGAAATGTATGCATATACTCAGGTTCCCCACAAGTTGGGGAACTCGAAAAAACATGTGTTTTCCGTAACTGACCTTTCCTTCAAAAGGTAGGCCTGGGCCAATATCACAATTGTTGGCAAATGGCCAATTAAGCATGAAAACTCAAAATGTGAAACTGACCTCAAATTCGAAATGTATGCATATACTCAGGTTCCCCACAGGTTGGGGAACCCGAAAAAACACGTGTTTTCCGTATCTGAATTTTCCTTCAAAAGCTAGGCCTGGGCCTATATCGCATTTGTTTGCAAATGGCCAATCAAGCTTGAAAAGTCAAAATGTGAAACTGACCTCAAATTCGAAATGTATGCATATACTCAGGTTCCCCACAGGCTGGGGAGCCCAAAAAAACATGTGTTTTACGTAACCGACCTTTCCTTCAAAAGGTAGGCCTGCGCCAATGTCACAATTGTTGACAAATGGCCAATCAAGCATGAAAACTCAAAATGTGAAATTGACCTCAAATTCGAAATGTATGCATATACTCAGGTTCCCCACAAGCTGGGGAACTCGAAAAAACATGAGTTTTCCGTAACTGACCTTACGTTCAAAAGGTAGCCCTGGGCCAATATCGCAATTGTTGGCCAATTGCTCAATTAAGCATGAAAACTCAAAATGTGAAACTGACCTCAAATTCGAAATGTATGCATATACTCAGGTTCCCCACAGGCTGGGGAACCCAAAAAAACATGTTTTTTACGTAACTAACCTTTCCTTCAAAAGGTAGGCCTGGGCCAATATCACAATTGTTGGCCAATTGCTCAATTAAGCATGAAAACTCATAATGTGAAACTGACGTCAAATTCGAAATGTATGCATATACTCAGATTGCCCAAAGGCTGGGGAACCCGAAAAAACATGTGTTTTCCGTAACTGACCTTTCCTTCAAAAGGTAGCCCTGGGCCAATATCGCAATTGTTGGCCAATTGCTCAATTAAGCATGAAAACTCAAAATGTGAAACTGACCTCAAATTCGAAATGTATGCATATACTCAGATTGCCCAAAGGCTGGGGAACCCGAAAAAACATGTGTTTTCCGTAACTGACCTTTCCTTGAAAAGGTAGGCCTGGGCCAATATCACAATTGTTGGCAAATGGCCAATTAATCATGAAAACTCAAAATGTGAAACTGACCTCAAATTCGAAATGTATGCATATACTCAGATTCCCCACAGTCTGGGTAACCCGAAAAAACATGTGTTTTCTGTATCCGACCTTTCCTTCAAAAGGTAGCCCTGAGCCAATATCACAATTTTGTCCAATTGCTCAATTAAGCATGAAAACTCAAAATGTGAAACTGACCTCAAATTCGAAATGTATGCATATACTCAGGTTCCCCACAAGCTGGGGAACCCAAAAAAACATGTGTTTTACGTAACTAACCTTTCCTTCAAAAGGTAGGCCTGGGCCAATATCACAATTGTTGGCAAATGGCCAATTAAGCATGAAAACTCAAAATGTGAAACTGACCTCAAATTCGAAATGTATGCATATACTCAGATTGCCCACAGGCTGGGGAACCCGAAAAAACATGTGTTTTACGTAACTAACCTTTCCTTCAAAAGATAGCCCTGGGCCAATATCACAATTTTGGCCAATTGCTCAATTAAGCATGAAAACTCAAAATGTGAAACGGACATCAAATTCGAAATGTATGCATATACTCAGATTGCCCACAGTCTGGGGAACCCGAAAAAACATGTGTTTTACGTAACTAACCTTTCCTTCAAAAGATAGCCCTGGGCCAATATCACAATTTTGGCCAATTGCTCATTTAAGCATGAAAACTCAAAATGTGAAACTGACCTGAAATTCGAAATGTATGCATATACTCAGATTGCCCAAAGGCTGGGGAACCTGAAAAAACATGTGTTTTCCGTAACTGACCTTTCCTTGAAAAGGTAGGCCTGGGCCAATATCACAATTGTTGGCAAATGGCCAATTAAGCATGAAAACTCAAAATGTGAAACTGACCTGAAATTCGAAATGTATGCATATACTCAGATTGCCCAAAGGCTGGGGACACCCGAAAAAACATGTGTTTTCCGTAACTGACCTTTCCTTGAAAAGGTAGGCCTGGGCCAATATCACAATTGTTAGCAAATGGCCAATTAAGCATGAAAACTCAAAATGTGAAACTGACCTCAAATTCGAAATGTATGCATATACTCAGGTTCCCCACAGGCTGGGGAACCCGAAAAAACACGTGTTTTCCGTAACTGACCTTTCCTTCAAAAGGTAGGCCTGGGCCTATATCGCATTTGTTTGCAAATGGCCAATCAAGCATGAAAACTCAAAATGTGAAACTGACCTCAAATTCGAAATGTATGCATATATTCAGGTTCCCCACAGGCTGGGGAGCCCAAAAAAACATGTGTTTTACGTAACTGACCTTTCCTTCAAAAGGTAGGCCTGCGCCAATGTCACAATTGTTGACAAATGGCCAATCAAGCATGAAAACTCAAAATGTGAAATTGACCTCAAATTCGAAATGTATGCATATACTCAGGTTCCCCACAAGCTGGGGAACTCGAAAAAACATGTGTTTTCCGTAACTGACCTTTCCTTCAAAAGGTAGCCCTGGGCCAATATCACAATTTTGGCCAATTGCTCAATTAAGCATGAAAACTCAAAATGTGAAACTGACCTCAAATTCGAAATGTATGCATATACTCAGGTTCCCCACAAGCTAGGGAACCCAAAAAACATGTGTTTTACGTAACTAACCTTTCCTTCAAAAGGTAGGCCTGGGCCAATATCACAATTGCTGGCAAATGGCCAATTAAGCATGAAAACTCAAAATGTGAAACTGACCTCAAATTCGAAATGTATGCATATACTCAGATTGCCCACAGGCTGGGGAACCCGAAAAAACATGTGTTTTACGTAACTAACCTTTCCTTCAAAAGATAGGCCTGGGCCAATATCACAATTGTTGGCCAATTGCTCAATTAAGCATGAAAACTCAAAATGTGAAACTGACCTCAAATTCGAAATGTATGCATATACTCAGGTTCCCCACAGTCTGGGGAAGCCGAAAAAACATGTGTTTTCCGTATCCGACCTTTCCTTCAAAAGATAGGCCTGGGCATATATCGCATTTGTTGGCAAATGGCCAATCAAGCATGAAAACTCAAAATGTGAAACTGACGTCAAATTAGAAATGTATGCATATACTCAGGTTCCCGACAGGCTGGGGAACCCAAAAAAACATATGTTTTACGTAACTAACCTTTCCTTCAAAAGGTAGGCCTGGGCAAATATCACAATTGTTGGCCAATTGCTCAATTAAGCATGAAAACTCAAAATGTGAAACTGACGTCAAATTCGAAATGTATGCATATACTCAGATTGCCCAAAGGCTGGGGAACCCGAAAAACCATGTGTTTTCCGTAACTGACCTTTCCTTGAAAAGGTAGGCCTGGGCCAATATCACAATTGTTGGCAAATGGCCAATTAAGCATGAAAACTCAAAATGTGAAACTGACCTCAAATTCGAAATGCATGCATATACTCAGGTTCCCCACAGGCTGGGGAACCCAAAAAAACGTGTGTTTTACGTAACTAACCTTTCCTTCAAAAGGTAGCCCTGGGCCAATATCACAATTGTTGGCCAATTGCTCAATTAAGCATGAAAACTCAAAATGTGAAACTGACCTCAAATTCGAAATGTATGCATATACTCAGGTTCCCCACAGTCTGGGGAACCCGAAAAAACAAGTATTTTCCGTATCCGTCCTTTCCTTCAAAAGATAGGCCTGGGCATATATCGCATTTGTTGGCAAATGGCCAATTAAGCATGAAAATTCAAAATGTGAAACTGACCTCAAATTCGAAATGGATGCATATACTCAGGTTCCCCACAGGTTGGGGAAGCCGAAAAAACATGTGTTTTCCGTATCCGACCTTTCCTTCAAAAGATAGGCATGGGCATATATCGCATTTGTTGGCAAATGGCCAATCAAGCATGAAAACTCAAAATGTGAAACTGACGTCAAATTAGAAATGTATGCATATACTCAGGTTCCCGACAGGCTGGGGAACCCAAAAAAACATGTGTTTTACGTAACTAACCTTTCCTTCAAAAGGTAGGCCTGGGCAAATATCACAATTGTTGGCCAATTGCTCAATTAAGCATGAAAACTCAAAATGTGAAACTGACGTCAAATTCGAAATGTATGCATATACTCAGATTGCCCAAAGGCTGGGGAACCCGAAAAAACATGTGTTTTCCGTAACTGACCTTTCCTTGAAAAGGTAGGCCTGGGCCAATATCACAATTGTTGGCAAATGGCCAATTAAGCATGAAAACTCAAAATGTGAAACTGACCTCAAATTCGAAATGTATGCATATACTCAGGTTCCCCACAGGCTGGGGAACCCAAAAAAACATGTGTTTTACGTAACTAACCTTTCCTTCAAAAGGTAGCCCTGGGCCAATATCACAATTGTTGGCCAATTGCTCAATTAAGCATGAAAACTCAAAATGTGAAACTGTCCTCAAATTCGAAATGTATGCATATACTCAGGTTCCCCACAGGCTGGGGAACCGAAAAAAACGTGTGTTTTACGTAACTAACCTTTCCTTCAAAAGGTAGGCCTGGGCCAATATCACAATTGTTGGCCAATTGCTCATTTAAGCATGAAAACTCAAAATGTGAAACTGACCTCAAATTCAAGATGTATGCATACACTCAGATTGCCCAAAGGCTGGGGAAGCCGAAAAAACATGTGTTTTCCGTAACTGACCTTTCCTTCAAAAGGTAGGCCTGGGCCAATATCACAATTGTTGGCAAATGGCCAATTAAGCATGAAAATTCAAAATGTGAAACTGACCTCAAATTCGAAATGTATGCATATACTCAGGTTCCCCAGAGGTTGGGGAACCCGAAAAAACACGTGTTTTCCGTATCTGAATTTTCCTTCAAAAGCTAGGCCTGGGCCTATATCGCATTTGTTTGCAAATGGCCAATCAAGCATGAAAACTCAAAATGTGAAACTGACCGCAAATTCGAAATGTATGCATATACTCATGTTCTCCACAGTCTGGGGAACCCGAAAAAACATGTGTTTTCCGTATCCGACCTTTCCTTCAAAAGATAGGCCTGGGCATATATCGCATTTGTTGGCAAATGGCCAATCAAGCATGAAAACTCAAAATGTGAAATTGACCTCAAATTCGAAATGTATGCATATACTCAGGTTCCCCACAAGCTGGGGAACTCGAAAAATCATGTGTTTTCCGTAACTGACCTTTCCTTCAAAAGGTAGGCCTGGGCCAATATCACAATTGTTGGCAAATGGCCAATTAAGCATGAAAACTCAAAATGTGAAACTGACCTCAAATTCGAAATGTATGCATATACTCAGGTTCCCCACAGGCTGGGGAACCCAAAAAAACGTGTGTTTTACGTAACTAACCTTTCCTTCAAAAGGTAGCCCTGGGCCAATATCACAATTGTTGGCCAATTGCTCAATTAAGCATGAAAACTCAAAATGTGAAACTGACCTCAAATTCGAAATGTATGCATATACTCAGATTGCCCAAAGGCTGGGGAACCCGAAAAAACATGTGTTTTCCGTAACTGACCTTTCCTTGAAAAGGTAGGCCTGGGCCAATATCACAATTGTTGGCAAATGGCCAATTAAGCATGAAAACTCAAAATGTGAAACTGACCTCAAATTCGAAATGTATGCATATACTCAGGTTCCCCACATGCTGGGGAACCCAAAAAAACGTGTGTTTTACGTAACTAACCTTTCCTTCAAAAGGTAGCCCTGGGCCAATATCACAATTGTTGGCCAATTGCTCAATTAAGCATGAAAACTCAAAATGTGAAATTGACCTCAAATTCGAAATGTATGCATATACTCAGGTTCCCCACAAGCTGGGGAACTCGAAAAATCATGTGTTTTCCGTAACTGACCTTTCCTTCAAAAGGTAGGCCTGGGACAATATCACAATTGTTGGCAAATGGCCAATTAAGCATGAAAACTCAAAATGTGAAACTGACCTCAAATTCGAAATGTATGCATATACTCAGGTTCCCCAGAGGTTGGGGAACCCGAAAAAACACGTGTTTTCCGTATCTGAATTTTCCTTCAAAAGCTAGGCCTGGGCCTATATCGCATTTGTTTGCAAATGGCCAATCAAGCATGAAAACTCAAAATGTGAAACTGACCGCAAATTCGAAATGTATGCATATACTCATGTTCCCCACTGTCTGGGGAACCCGAAAAAACATGTATTTTCCGTATCCGACCTTTCCTTCAAAAGATAGGCCTGGGCATATATCGCATTTGTTGGCAAATGGCCAATTAAGCATGAAAATTCAAAATGTGAAACTGACCTCAAATTCGAAATGTATGCATATACTCAGGTTCCCCACAGGTTGGGGAACCCGAAAAAACATGTGTTTTCCGTATCCGACCTTTCCTTCAAAAGATAGGCCTGGGCATATATCGCATTTGTTGGCAAATGGCCAATCAAGCATGAAAACTCAAAATGTGAAATTGACCTCAAATTCGAAATGTATGCATATACTCAGGTTCCCCACAAGCTGGGGAACTCGAAAAAACATGTGTTTTCCGTAACTTACCTTTCCTTCAAAAGGTAGGCCTGGGCCAATATCACAATTGTTGGCAAATGGCCAATTAAGCATGAAAACTCAAAATGTGAAACTGACCTCAAATTCGAAATGTATGCATATACTCAGGTTCCCCACAGGTTGGGGAACCCGAAAAAACACGTGTTTTCCGTATCTGAATTTTCCTTCAAAAGCTAGGCCTGGGCCTATATCGCATTTGTTTGCAAATGGCCAATCAAGCTTGAAAAGTCAAAATGTGAAACTGACCTCAAATTCGAAATGTATGCATATACTCAGGTTCCCCACAGGCTGGGGAGCCCAAAAAAACATGTGTTTTACGTAACCGACCTTTCCTTCAAAAGGTAGGCCTGCGCCAATGTCACAATTGTTGACAAATGGCCAATCAAGCATGAAAACTCAAAATGTGAAATTGACCTCAAATTCGAAATGTATGCATATACTCAGGTTCCCCACAAGCTGGGGAAGTCGAAAAAACATGAGTTTTCCGTAACTGACCTTACCTTCAAAAGGTAGCCCTGGGCCAATATCGCAATTGTTGGCCAATTGCTCAATTAAGCATGAAAACTCAAAATGTGAAACTGACCTCAAATTCGAAATGTATGCATATACTCAGGTTCCCCACAGGCTGGGGAACCCAAAAAAACATGTGTTTTACGTAACTAACCTTTCCTTCAAAAGGTAGGCCTGGGCCAATATCACAATTGTTGGCCAATTGCTCAATTAAGCATGAAAACTCAAAATGTGAAACTGACATCAAATTAGAAATGTATGCATATACTCAGGTTCCCGACAGGCTGGGGAACCCAAAAAAACATGTGTTTTACGTAACTAACCTTTCCTTCAAAAGGTAGGCCTGGGCCAATATCACAATTGTTGGCCAATTGCTCAATTAAGCATGAAAACTCAAAATGTGAAACTGACGTCAAATTCGAAATGTATGCATATACTCAGATTGCCCAAAGGCTGGGGAACCCGAAAAAACATGTGTTTTCCGTAACTGACCTTTCCTTCAAAAGGTAGCCCTGGGCCAATATCACAATTGTTGGCAAATGGCCAATTAAGCATGAAAACTCAAAATGTGAAACTGACCTCAAATTCGAAATGTATGCATATACTCAGGTTCCCCACAGTCTGGGTAACCCGAAAAAACATGTGTTTTCCGTATCCGACCTTTCCTTCAAAAGGTAGCCCTGGGCCAATATCACAATTTTGTCCAATTGCTCAATTAAGCATGAAAACTCAAAATGTGAAACTGACCTCAAATTCGAAATGTATGCATATACTCAGGTTCCCCACAAGCTGGGGAACCCAAAAAAACATGTGTTTTACGTAACTAACCTTTCCTTCAAAAGGTAGGCCTGGGCCAATATCACAATTGTTGGCCAATTGCTCAATTAAGCATGAAAACTCAAAATGTGAAACTGACCTCAAATTCGAAATGTATGCATATACTCAGGTTCCCCACAGTCTGGGGAACCCGAAAAAACATGTATTTTCCGTATCCGACCTTTCCTTCAAAAGATAGGCCTGGGCATATATCGCAGTTGTTGGCAAATGGCCAATTAAGTATGAAAATTCAAAATGTGAAACTGACCTCAAATTCGAAATGTATGCATATACTCAGGTTCCCCACAGGTTGGGGAAGCCGAAAAAACATGTGTTTTCCTTATCCGACCTTTCCTTCAAAAGATAGGCCTGGGCATATATCGCATTTGTTGGCAAATGGCCAATCAAGCATGAAAACTCAAAATGTGAAATTGACATCAAATTCGAAATGTATGCATATACTCAGGTTCCCCACAAGCTGGGGAACTCGAAAAAACATGTGTTTTCCGTAACTGACCTTTCCTTCAAAAGGTAGCCGTGGGCCAATATCGCAATTGTTGGCCAATTGCTCAATTAAGCATGAAAACTCAAAATGTGAAACTGACCTCAAATTCGAAATGTATGCATATACTCAGGTTCCCCACAGGCTGGGGAACACAAAAAAACATGTGTTTTACGTAACTAACCTTTCCTTCAAAAAGTAGGCCTGGGCAAATATCACAATTGTTGGCCAATTGCTCAATTAAGCATGAAAACTCAAAATGTGAAACTGACGTCAAATTCGAAATGTATGCATATACTCAGATTGCCCAAAGGCTGGGGAACCCGAAAAAACATGTGTTTTCCGTAACTGACCTTTCCTTTGAAAGGTAGGCCTGGGCCAATATCACAATTGTTGGCAAATGGCCAATTAAGCATGAAAACTCAAAATGTGAAACTGACCTCAAATTCGAAATGTATGCATATACTCAGGTTCCCCACAGGCTGGGGAACCCAAAAAAACGTGTGTTTTACGTAACTAACCTTTCCTTCAAAAGGTAGCCCTGGGCCAATATCACAATTGTTGGCCAATTGCTCAATTAAGCAAGAAAACTCAAAATGTGAAACTGACCTCAAATTCGAAATGTATGCATATACTCAGGTTCCCCACAGGATGGGGAACCGAAAAAAACGTGTGTTTTACGTAACTAACCTTTCCTTCAAAAGGTAGGCCTGGGCCAATATCACAATTGTTGGCCAATTGCTCATTTAAGCATGAAAACTCAAAATGTGAAACTGACCTCAAATTCAGGATGTATGCATACACTCAGATTGCCCAAAGGCTGGGGAACCCGAAAAAACATGTGTTTTCCGTAACTGACCTTTCCTTGAATAGGTAGGCCTGGGCCAATATCACAATTGTTGGCAAATGGCCAATTAAGCATGAAAACTCAAAATGTGAAACTGACCTCAAATTCGAAATGTATGCATATACTCAGGTTCCCCACAGGTTGGGGAAGCCGAAAAAACATGTGTTTTCCGTAACTGACCTTTCCTTCAAAAGGTAGGCCTGGGCCAATATCACAATTGTTGGCAAATGGCCAATTAAGCATGAAAACTCAAAATGTGAAACTGACTTCAAATTCGAAATGTATGCATATACTCAGGTTCCCCAGAGGTTGGGGAACCCGAAAAAACACGTGTTTTCCGTATCTGAATTTTCCTTCAAAAGCTAGGCCTGGGCCTATATCGCATTTGTTTGCAAATGGCCAATCAAGCATGAAAACTCAAAATGTGAAACTGACCGCAAATTCGAAATGTATGCATATACTCATGTTCCCCACAGTCTGGGGAACCCGAAAAAACATGTATTTTCCGAATCCGACCTTTCCTTCAAAAGATAGGCCTGGGCATATATCGCATTTGTTGGCAAATGGCCAATTAAGCATGAAAATTCAAAATGTGAAACTGACCTCAAATTCGAAATGTATGCATATACTCAGGTTCCCCACAGGTTGGGGAACCCGAAAAAACATGTGTTTTCCGTATCCGACCTTTCCTTCAAAAGATAGGCCTGGGCATATATCGCATGTGTTGGCAAATGGCCAATCAAGCATGAAAATTCAAAATGTGAAATTGACCTCAAATTCGAAATGTATGCATATACTCAGGTTCCCCACAAGCTGGGGAACTCGAAAAAACATGTGTTTTCCGTAACTGACCTTTCCTTCAAAAGGTAGGCCTGGGCCAATATCACAATTGTTGGCCAATTGCTCATTTAAGCATGAAAACTCAAAATGTGAAACTGACCTCAAATTCAAGATGTATGCATACACTCAGATTGCCCAAAGGCTGGGGAAGCCGAAAAAACATGTGTTTTCCGTAACTGACCTTTCCTTCAAAAGGTAGGCCTGGGCCAATATCACAATTGTTGGCAAATGGCCAATTAAGCATGAAAATTCAAAATGTGAAACTGACCTCAAATTCGAAATGTATGCATATACTCAGGTTCCCCAGAGGTTGGGGAACCCGAAAAAACACGTGTTTTCCGTATCTGAATTTTCCTTCAAAAGCTAGGCCTGGGCCTATATCGCATTTGTTTGCAAATGGCCAATCAAGCATGAAAACTCAAAATGTGAAACTGACCGCAAATTCGAAATGTATGCATATACTCATGTTCTCCACAGTCTGGGGAACCCGAAAAAACATGTATTTTCCGTATCCGACCTTTCCTTCAAAAGATAGGCCTGGGCATATATCGCATTTGTTGGCAAATGGCCAATTAAGCATGAAAATTCAAAATGTGAAACTGACCTCAAATTCGAAATGTATGCATATACTCAGGTTCCCCACAGGTTGGGGAACCCGAAAAAACATGTGTTTTCCGTATCCGACCTTTCCTTCAAAAGATAGGCCTGGGCATATATCGCATTTGTTGGCAAATGGCCAATCAAGCATGAAAACTCAAAATGTGAAATTGACCTCAAATTCGAAATGTATGCATATACTCAGGTTCCCCACAAGCTGGGGAACTCGAAAAATCATGTGTTTTCCGTAACTGACCTTTCCTTCAAAAGGTAGGCCTGGGCCAATATCACAATTGTTGGCAAATGGCCAATTAAGCATGAAAACTCAAAATGTGAAACTGACCTCAAATTCGAAATGTATGCATATACTCAGGTTCCCCACAGGCTGGGGAACCCAAAAAAACGTGTGTTTTACGTAACTAACCTTTCCTTCAAAAGGTAGCCCTGGGCCAATATCACAATTGTTGGCCAATTGCTCAATTAAGCATGAAAACTCAAAATGTGAAACTGACCTCAAATTCGAAATGTATGCATATACTCAGATTGCCCAAAGGCTGGGGAACCCGAAAAAACATGTGTTTTCCGTAACTGACCTTTCCTTGAAAAGGTAGGCCTGGGCCAATATCACAATTGTTGGCAAATGGCCAATTAAGCATGAAAACTCAAAATGTGAAACTGACCTCAAATTCGAAATGTATGCATATACTCAGGTTCCCCACATGCTGGGGAACCCAAAAAAACGTGTGTTTTACGTAACTAACCTTTCCTTCAAAAGGTAGCCCTGGGCCAATATCACAATTGTTGGCCAATTGCTCAATTAAGCATGAAAACTCAAAATGTGAAATTGACCTCAAATTCGAAATGTATGCATATACTCAGGTTCCCCACAAGCTGGGGAACTCGAAAAATCATGTGTTTTCCGTAACTGACCTTTCCTTCAAAAGGTAGGCCTGGGACAATATCACAATTGTTGGCAAATGGCCAATTAAGCATGAAAACTCAAAATGTGAAACTGACCTCAAATTCGAAATGTATGCATATACTCAGGTTCCCCAGAGGTTGGGGAACCCGAAAAAACACGTGTTTTCCGTATCTGAATTTTCCTTCAAAAGCTAGGCCTGGGCCTATATCGCATTTGTTTGCAAATGGCCAATCAAGCATGAAAACTCAAAATGTGAAACTGACCGCAAATTCGAAATGTATGCATATACTCATGTTCCCCACTGTCTGGGGAACCCGAAAAAACATGTATTTTCCGTATCCGACCTTTCCTTCAAAAGATAGGCCTGGGCATATATCGCATTTGTTGGCAAATGGCCAATTAAGCATGAAAATTCAAAATGTGAAACTGACCTCAAATTCGAAATGTATGCATATACTCAGGTTCCCCACAGGTTGGGGAACCCGAAAAAACATGTGTTTTCCGTATCCGACCTTTCCTTCAAAAGATAGGCCTGGGCATATATCGCATTTGTTGGCAAATGGCCAATCAAGCATGAAAACTCAAAATGTGAAATTGACCTCAAATTCGAAATGTATGCATATACTCAGGTTCCCCACAAGCTGGGGAACTCGAAAAAACATGTGTTTTCCGTAACTTACCTTTCCTTCAAAAGGTAGGCCTGGGCCAATATCACAATTGTTGGCAAATGGCCAATTAAGCATGAAAACTCAAAATGTGAAACTGACCTCAAATTCGAAATGTATGCATATACTCAGGTTCCCCACAGGTTGGGGAACCCGAAAAAACACGTGTTTTCCGTATCTGAATTTTCCTTCAAAAGCTAGGCCTGGGCCTATATCGCATTTGTTTGCAAATGGCCAATCAAGCTTGAAAAGTCAAAATGTGAAACTGACCTCAAATTCGAAATGTATGCATATACTCAGGTTCCCCACAGGCTGGGGAGCCCAAAAAAACATGTGTTTTACGTAACCGACCTTTCCTTCAAAAGGTAGGCCTGCGCCAATGTCACAATTGTTGACAAATGGCCAATCAAGCATGAAAACTCAAAATGTGAAATTGACCTCAAATTCGAAATGTATGCATATACTCAGGTTCCCCACAAGCTGGGGAAGTCGAAAAAAACATGAGTTTTCCGTAACTGACCTTACCTTCAAAAGGTAGCCCTGGGCCAATATCGCAATTGTTGGCCAATTGCTCAATTAAGCATGAAAACTCAAAATGTGAAACTGACCTCAAATTCGAAATGTATGCATATACTCAGGTTCCCCACAGGCTGGGGAACCCAAAAAAACATGTGTTTTACGTAACTAACCTTTCCTTCAAAAGGTAGGCCTGGGCCAATATCACAATTGTTGGCCAATTGCTCAATTAAGCATGAAAACTCAAAATGTGAAACTGACATCAAATTAGAAATGTATGCATATACTCAGGTTCCCGACAGGCTGGGGAACCCAAAAAAACATGTGTTTTACGTAACTAACCTTTCCTTCAAAAGGTAGGCCTGGGCCAATATCACAATTGTTGGCCAATTGCTCAATTAAGCATGAAAACTCAAAATGTGAAACTGACGTCAAATTCGAAATGTATGCATATACTCAGATTGCCCAAAGGCTGGGGAACCCGAAAAAACATGTGTTTTCCGTAACTGACCTTTCCTTCAAAAGGTAGCCCTGGGCCAATATCACAATTGTTGGCAAATGGCCAATTAAGCATGAAAACTCAAAATGTGAAACTGACCTCAAATTCGAAATGTATGCATATACTCAGGTTCCCCACAGTCTGGGTAACCCGAAAAAACATGTGTTTTCCGTATCCGACCTTTCCTTCAAAAGGTAGCCCTGGGCCAATATCACAATTTTGTCCAATTGCTCAATTAAGCATGAAAACTCAAAATGTGAAACTGACCTCAAATTCGAAATGTATGCATATACTCAGGTTCCCCACAAGCTGGGGAACCCAAAAAAACATGTGTTTTACGTAACTAACCTTTCCTTCAAAAGGTAGGCCTGGGCCAATATCACAATTGTTGGCAAATGGCCAATTAAGCATGAAAACTCAAAATGTGAAACTGACCTCAAATTCGAAATGTATGCATATACTCAGATTGCCCACAGGCTGGGGAACCCGAAAAAACATGTGTTTTACGTAACTAACCTTTCCTTCAAAAGATAGCCCTGGGCCAATATCACAATTTTGGCCAATTGCTCAATTAAGCATGAAAACTCAAAATGTGAAACGGACATCAAATTCGAAATGTATGCATATACTCAGATTGCCCACAGGCTGGGGAACCCGAAAAAACATGTGTTTTACGTAACTAACCTTTCCTTCAAAAGATAGCCCTGGGCCAATATCACAATTTTGGCCAATTGCTCATTTAAGCATGAAAACTCAAAATGTGAAACTGACCTCAAATTCGAAATGTATGCATATACTCAGATTGCCCAAAGGCTGTGGAACCCGAAAAAACATGTGTTTTCCGTAACTGACCTTTCCTTGAAAAGGTAGGCCTGGGCCAATATCACAATTGTTGGCAAATGGCCAATTAAGCATGAAAACTCAAAATGTGAAACTGACCTGAAATTCGAAATGTATGCATATACTCAGATTGCCCAAAGGCTGGGGAACCCGAAAAAACATGTGTTTTCCGTAACTGACCTTTCCTTGAAAAGGTAGGCCTGGGCCAATATCACAATTGTTGGAAAATGGCCAATTAAGCATGAAAACTCAAAATGTGAAACTGACCTCAAATTCGAAATGTATGCATATACTCAGGTTCCCCACAGGCTGGGGAACCCGAAAAAACACTTGTTTTCCGTAACTGACCTTTCGTTCAAAAGGTAGGCCTGGGCCTATATCGCATTTGTTTGCAAATGGCCAATCAAGCATGAAAACTCAAAATGTGAAACTGACCTCAAATTCGAAATGTATGCATATATTCAGGTTCCCCACAGGCTGGGGAGCCCAAAAAAACATGTGTTTTACGTAACTGACCTTTCCTTCAAAAGGTAGCCCTGGGCCAATGTCACAATTGTTGGCCAATTGCTCAATTAAGCATGAAAACTCAAAATGTGAAACTGACCTCAAATTCGAAATGTATGCATATACTCAGGTTCCCCACAGTCTGGGGAACCCGAAAAAACATGTATTTTCCGTATCCGACCTTTCCTTCAAAAGATAGGCCTGGGCATATATCGCAGTTGTTGGCAAATGGCCAATTAAGTATGAAAATTCAAAATGTGAAACTGACCTCAAATTCGAAATGTATGCATATACTCAGGTTCCCCACAGGTTGGGGAAGCCGAAAAAACATGTGTTTTCCTTATCCGACCTTTCCTTCAAAAGATAGGCCTGGGCATATATCGCATTTGTTGGCAAATGGCCAATCAAGCATGAAAACTCAAAATGTGAAATTGACATCAAATTCGAAATGTATGCATATACTCAGGTTCCCCACAAGCTGGGGAACTCGAAAAAACATGTGTTTTCCGTAACTTACCTTTCCTTCAAAAGGTAGGCCTGGGCCAATATCACAATTGTTGGCAAATGGCCAATTAAGCATGAAAACTCAAAATGTGAAACTGACCTCAAATTCGAAATGTATGCATATACTCAGGTTCCCCACAGGTTGGGGAACCCGAAAAAACACGTGTTTTCCGTATCTGAATTTTCCTTCAAAAGCTAGGCCTGGGCCTATATCGCATTTGTTTGCAAATGGCCAATCAAGCTTGAAAAGTCAAAATGTGAAACTGACCTCAAATTCGAAATGTATGCATATACTCAGGTTCCCCACAGGCTGGGGAGCCCAAAAAAACATGTGTTTTACGTAACCGACCTTTCCTTCAAAAGGTAGGCCTGCGCCAATGTCACAATTGTTGACAAATGGCCAATCAAGCATGAAAACTCAAAATGTGAAATTGACCTCAAATTCGAAATGTATGCATATACTCAGGTTCCCCACAAGCTGGGGAAGTCGAAAAAACATGAGTTTTCCGTAACTGACCTTACCTTCAAAAGGTAGCCCTGGGCCAATATCGCAATTGTTGGCCAATTGCTCAATTAAGCATGAAAACTCAAAATGTGAAACTGACCTCAAATTCGAAATGTATGCATATACTCAGGTTCCCCACAGGCTGGGGAACCCAAAAAAACATGTGTTTTACGTAACTAACCTTTCCTTCAAAAGGTAGGCCTGGGCCAATATCACAATTGTTGGCCAATTGCTCAATTAAGCATGAAAACTCAAAATGTGAAACTGACATCAAATTAGAAATGTATGCATATACTCAGGTTCCCGACAGGCTGGGGAACACAAAAAAACATGTGTTTTACGTAACTAACCTTTCCTTCAAAAAGTAGGCCTGGGCAAATATCACAATTGTTGGCCAATTGCTCAATTAAGCATGAAAACTCAAAATGTGAAACTGACGTCAAATTCGAAATGTATGCATATACTCAGATTGCCCAAAGGCTGGGGAACCCGAAAAAACATGTGTTTTCCGTAACTGACCTTTCCTTTGAAAGGTAGGCCTGGGCCAATATCACAATTGTTGGCAAATGGCCAATTAAGCATGAAAACTCAAAATGTGAAACTGACCTCAAATTCGAAATGTATGCATATACTCAGGTTCCCCACAGGCTGGGGAACCCAAAAAAACGTGTGTTTTACGTAACTAACCTTTCCTTCAAAAGGTAGCCCTGGGCCAATATCACAATTGTTGGCCAATTGCTCAATTAAGCAAGAAAACTCAAAATGTGAAACTGACCTCAAATTCGAAATGTATGCATATACTCAGGTTCCCCACAGGATGGGGAACCGAAAAAAACGTGTGTTTTACGTAACTAACCTTTCCTTCAAAAGGTAGGCCTGGGCCAATATCACAATTGTTGGCCAATTGCTCATTTAAGCATGAAAACTCAAAATGTGAAACTGACCTCAAATTCAGGATGTATGCATACACTCAGATTGCCCAAAGGCTGGGGAACCCGAAAAAACATGTGTTTTCCGTAACTGACCTTTCCTTGAATAGGTAGGCCTGGGCCAATATCACAATTGTTGGCAAATGGCCAATTAAGCATGAAAACTCAAAATGTGAAACTGACCTCAAATTCGAAATGTATGCATATACTCAGGTTCCCCACAGGTTGGGGAAGCCGAAAAAACACGTGTTTTCCGTATCTGAATTTTCCTTCAAAAGCTAGGCCTGGGCCTATATCGCATTTGTTTGCAAATGGCCAATCAAGCATGAAAACTCAAAATGTGAAACTGACCGCAAATTCGAAATGTATGCATATACTCATGTTCCCCACAGTCTGGGGAACCCGAAAAAACATGTATTTTCCGAATCCGACCTTTCCTTCAAAAGATAGGCCTGGGCATATATCGCATTTGTTGGCAAATGGCCAATTAAGCATGAAAATTCAAAATGTGAAACTGACCTCAAATTCGAAATGTATGCATATACTCAGGTTCCCCACAGGTTGGGGAACCCGAAAAAACATGTGTTTTCCGTATCCGACCTTTCCTTCAAAAGATAGGCCTGGGCATATATCGCATGTGTTGGCAAATGGCCAATCAAGCATGAAAACTCAAAATGTGAAACTGACCTCAAATTCGAAATGTATGCATATACTCAAGTTCCCCTGAGGTTGGGGAACCCGAAAAAACACGTGTTTTCCGTATCTGAATTTTCCTTCAAAAGCTAGGCCTGGGCCTATATCGCATTTGTTTGCAAATGGCCAATCAAGCATGAAAACTCAAAATGTGAAAGTGACCGCAAATTCGAAATGTATGCATATACTCATGTTCCCCACTGTCTGGGGAACCCGAAAAAACATGTATTTTCCGTATCCGACCTTTCCTTCAAAAGATAGGCCTGGGCATATATCGCATTTGTTGGCAAATGGCCAATTAAGCATGAAAATTCAAAATGTGAAACTGACCTCAAATTCGAAATGTATGCATATACTCAGGTTCCCCACAGGTTGGGGAACCCGAAAAAACATGTGTTTTCCGTATCCGACCTTTCCTTCAAAAGATAGGCCTGGGCATATATCGCATTTGTTGGCAAATGGCCAATCAAGAATAAAAACTCAAAATGTGAAATTGACCTAAAATTCGAAATGTATGCATATACTCAGGTTCCCCACAAGTTGGGGAACTCGAAAAAACATGTGTTTTCCGTAACTGACCTTTCCTTCAAAAGGTAGGCCTGGGCCAATATCACAATTGTTGGCAAATGGCCAATTAAGCATGAAAACTCAAAATGTGAAACTGACCTCAAATTCGAAATGTATGCATATACTCAGGTTCCCCACAGGTTGGGGAACCCGAAAAAACACGTGTTTTCCGTATCTGAATTTTCCTTCAAAAGCTAGGCCTGGGCCTATATCGCATTTGTTTGCAAATGGCCAATCAAGCTTGAAAAGTCAAAATGTGAAACTGACCTCAAATTCGAAATGTATGCATATACTCAGGTTCCCCACAGGCTGGGGAGCCCAAAAAAACATGTGTTTTACGTAACCGACCTTTCCTTCAAAAGGTAGGCCTGCGCCAATGTCACAATTGTTGACAAATGGCCAATCAAGCATGAAAACTCAAAATGTGAAATTGACCTCAAATTCGAAATGTATGCATATACTCAGGTTCCCCACAGGCTGGGGAACCCAAAAAAACATGTTTTTTACGTAACTAACCTTTCCTTCAAAAGGTAGCCCTGGGCCAATATCACAATTGTTGGCCAATTGCTCAATTAAGCATGAAAACTCATAATGTGAAACTGACGTCAAATTCGAAATGTATGCATATACTCAGATTGCCCAAAGGCTGGGGAACCCGAAAAAACATGTGTTTTCCGTAACTGACCTTTCCTTCAAAAGGTAGCCCTGGGCCAATATCGCAATTGTTGGCCAATTGCTCAATTAAGCATGAAAACTCAAAATGTGAAACTGACCTCAAATTCGAAATGTATGCATATACTCAGATTGCCCAAAGGCTGGGGAACCCGAAAAAACATGTGTTTTCCGTAACTGACCTTTCCTTGAAAAGGTAGGCCTGGGCCAATATCACAATTGTTGGCAAATGGCCAATTAATCATGAAAACTCAAAATGTGAAACTGACCTCAAATTCGAAATGTATGCATATACTCAGATTCCCCACAGTCTGGGTAACCCGAAAAAACATGTGTTTTCTGTATCCGACCTTTCCTTCAAAAGGTAGCCCTGAGCCAATATCACAATTTTGTCCAATTGCTCAATTAAGCATGAAAACTCAAAATGTGAAACTGACCTCAAATTCGAAATGTATGCATATACTCAGGTTCCCCACAAGCTGGGGAACCCAAAAAAACATGTGTTTTACGTAACTAACCTTTCCTTCAAAAGGTAGGCCTGGGCCAATATCACAATTGTTGGCAAATGGCCAATTAAGCATGAAAACTCAAAATGTGAAACTGACCTCAAATTCGAAATGTATGCATATACTCAGATTGCCCACAGGCTGGGGAACCCGAAAAAACATGTGTTTTACGTAACTAACCTTTCCTTCAAAAGATAGCCCTGGGCCAATATCACAATTTTGGCCAATTGCTCAATTAAGCATGAAAACTCAAAATGTGAAACGGACATCAAATTCGAAATGTATGCATATACTCAGATTGCCCACAGTCTGGGGAACCCGAAAAAACATGTGTTTTACGTAACTAACCTTTCCTTCAAAAGATAGCCCTGGGCCAATATCACAATTTTGGCCAATTGCTCATTTAAGCATGAAAACTCAAAATGTGAAACTGACCTGAAATTCGAAATGTATGCATATACTCAGATTGCCCAAAGGCTGGGGAACCTGAAAAAACATGTGTTTTCCGTAACTGACCTTTCCTTGAAAAGGTAGGCCTGGGCCAATATCACAATTGTTGGCAAATGGCCAATTAAGCATGAAAACTCAAAATGTGAAACTGACCTGAAATTCGAAATGTATGCATATACTCAGATTGCCCAAAGGCTGGGGACACCCGAAAAAACATGTGTTTTCCGTAACTGACCTTTCCTTGAAAAGGTAGGCCTGGGCCAATATCACAATTGTTAGCAAATGGCCAATTAAGCATGAAAACTCAAAATGTGAAACTGACCTCAAATTCGAAATGTATGCATATACTCAGGTTCCCCACAGGCTGGGGAACCCGAAAAAACACGTGTTTTCCGTAACTGACCTTTCCTTCAAAAGGTAGGCCTGGGCCTATATCGCATTTGTTTGCAAATGGCCAATCAAGCATGAAAACTCAAAATGTGAAACTGACCTCAAATTCGAAATGTATGCATATATTCAGGTTCCCCACAGGCTGGGGAGCCCAAAAAAACATGTGTTTTACGTAACTGACCTTTCCTTCAAAAGGTAGGCCTGCGCCAATGTCACAATTGTTGGCCAATTGCTCAATTAAGCATGAAAACTCAAAATGTGAAACAGACGTCAAATTCGAAATGTATGCATATACTCAGGTTCCCCACAGGCTGGGGAACCCAAAAAAACATGTGTTTTACGTAACTAACCTTTCCTTCAAAAGGTAGGCCTGGGCCAATATCACAATTGTTGGTCAATTGCTCATTTAAGCATGAAAACTCAAAATGTGAAACTGACCTCAAATTCGAAATGTATGCATATACTCAGGTTCCCCACAGTCTGGGGAACCCGAAAAAACATGTGTTTTCCGTATCCGACCTTTCCTTCAAAAGATAGGCCTGGGCATATATCGCATTTGTTGGCGGCCAATCAAGCATGAAAACTCAAAATGTGAAATTGACCTCAAATTCGAAATGTATGCATATACTCAGGTTCCCCACAAGCTGGGGAACTCGAAAAAACATGTGTTTTCCGTAACTGACCTTTCCTTCAAAAGGTAGCCCTGGGCCAATATCACAATTTTGGCCAATTGCTCAATTAAGCATGAAAACTCAAAATGTGAAACTGACCTCAAATTCGAAATGTATGCATATACTCAGGTTCCCCACAAGCTGGGGAACCCAAAAAAACATGTGTTTTACGTAACTAACCTTTCCTTCAAAAGGTAGGCCTGGGCCAATATCACAATTGTTGGTCAATTGCTCATTTAAGCATGAAAACTCAAAATGTGAAACTGACGTCAAATTAGAAATGTATGCATATACTTAGGTTCCCGACAGGCTGGGGAACCCGAAAAAACATGTGTTTTCCGTAACTGACCTTTCCTTGAAAAGGTAGGCCTGGGCCAATATCACAATTGTTGGCAAATGGCCAATTAAGCATGAAAACTCAAAATGTGAAACTGACCTCAAATTCGAAATGTATGCATATACTCAGGTTCCCCACAAGCTGGGGAACCCAAAAAAACATGTGTTTTACGTAACTAACCTTTCCTTCAAAAGGTAGGCCTGGGCCAATATCACAATTGTTGGCCAATGGCCAATTAAGCATGAAAACTCAAAATGTGAAACTGACCTCAAATTCGAAATGTATGCACATACTCAGGTTCCCCACAGGTTGGGGAACCCGAAAAAACACGTGTTTTCCGTATCTGAATTTTCCTTCAAAAGCTAGGCCTGGGCCTATATCGCATTTGTTTGCAAATGGCCAATCAAGCATGAAAATTCAAAATGTGAAACTGACCTCAAATTCGAAATGTGTGCATATACTCAGGTTCCCCACAGGTTGGGGAAGCCGAAAAAACATGTGTTTTCCGTATCCGACCTTTCCTTCAAAAGATAGGCCTGGGCATATATCGCATTTGTTGGCAAATGGCCAATCAAGCATGAAAACTCAAAATGTGAAATTGACATCAAATTCGAAATGTATGCATATACTCAGGTTCCCCACATGCTGGGGAACTCGAAAAAACATGTGTTTTCCGTAACTGACCTTTCCTTCAAAAGGTAGCCCTGGGCCAATATCGCAATTGTTGGCCAATTGCTCAATTAAGCATGAAAACTCAAAATGTGAAACTGACCTCAAATTCGAAATGTATGCATATACTCAGGTTCCCCACAGGCTGGGGAACACAAAAAAACATGTGTTTTACGTAACTAACCTTTCCTTCAAAAGGTAGGCCTGGGCCAATATCACAATTGTTGGCCAATTGCTCAATTAAGCATGAAAACTCAAAATGTGAAACTGACGTCAAATTCGAAATGTATGCATATACTTAGGTTCCCGACAGGCTGGGGAACCCAAAAAAACATGTGTTTTACGTAACTAACCTTTCCTTCAAAAGGTAAGCTTGGGTCAATATCACAATTGTTGGCCAATTGCTCAATTAAGAATGAAAACTCAAAATGTGAAACTGACGTCAAATTCGAAATGTATGCATATACTCAGATTGCCCAAAGGCTGGGGAACCCGAAAAAACATGTGTTTTCCGTAACTGACCTTTCCTTGAAAAGGTAGGCCTGGGCCAATATCACAATTGTTGGCAAATGGCCAATTAAGCATGAAAACTCAAAATGTGAAACTGACCTCAAATTCGAAATGTATGCATATACTCAGATTGCCCACAGGCTGGGGAACCCGAAAAAACATGTGTTTTACGTAACTAACCTTTCCTTCAAAAGATAGCCCTGGGCCAATATCACAATTTTGGCCAATTGCTCAATTAAGCATGAAAACTCAAAATGTGAAACAGACGTCAAATTCGAAATGTATGCATATACTCAGGTTCCCCACAGGCTGGGGAACCCAAAAAAACATGTGTTTTACGTAACTAACCTTTCCTTCAAAAGGTAGGCCTGGGCCAATATCACAATTGTTGGTCAATTGCTCATTTAAGCATGAAAACTCAAAATGTGAAACTGACCTCAAATTCGAAATGTATGCATATACTCAGGTTCCCCACAGTCTGGGGAACCCGAAAAAACATGTGTTTTCCGTATCCGACCTTTCCTTCAAAAGATAGGCCTGGGCATATATCGCATTTGTTGGCGGCCAATCAAGCATGAAAACTCAAAATGTGAAATTGACCTCAAATTCGAAATGTATGCATATACTCAGGTTCCCCACAAGCTGGGGAACTCGAAAAAACATGTGTTTTCCGTAACTGACCTTTCCTTCAAAAGGTAGCCCTGGGCCAATATCACAATTTTGGCCAATTGCTCAATTAAGCATGAAAACTCAAAATGTGAAACTGACCTCAAATTCGAAATGTATGCATATACTCAGGTTCCCCACAAGCTGGGGAACCCAAAAAAACATGTGTTTTACGTAACTAACCTTTCCTTCAAAAGGTAGGCCTGGGCCAATATCACAATTGTTGGCCAATGGCCAATTAAGCATGAAAACTCAAAATGTGAAACTGACCTCAAATTCGAAATGTATGCACATACTCAGGTTCCCCACAGGTTGGGGAACCCGAAAAAACACGTGTTTTCCGTATCTGAATTTTCCTTCAAAAGCTAGGCCTGGGCCTATATCGCATTTGTTTGCAAATGGCCAATCAAGCATGAAAATTCAAAATGTGAAACTGACCTCAAATTCGAAATGTATGCATATACTCAGGTTCCCCACAGGTTGGGGAAGCCGAAAAAACATGTGTTTTCCGTATCCGACCTTTCCTTCAAAAGATAGGCCTGGGCATATATCGCATTTGTTGGCAAATGGCCAATTAAGCATGAAAACTCAAAATGTGAAACTGACCTCAAATTCGAAATGTATGCATATACTCAGGTTCCCCACAGGCTGGGGAACACAAAAAAACATGTGTTTTACGTAACTAACCTTTCCTTCAAAAGATAGCCCTGGGCCAATATCACAATTTTGGCCAATTGCTCAATTAAGCATGAAAACTCAAAATGTGAAACAGACGTCAAATTCGAAATGTATGCATATACTCAGGTTCCCCACATGCTGGGGAACCCAAAAAAACATGTGTTTTACGTAACTAACCTTTCCTTCAAAAGGTAGGCCTGGGCCAATATCACAATTGTTGGTCAATTGCTCATTTAAGCATGAAAACTCAAAATGTGAAACTGACGTCAAATTAGAAATGTATGCATATACTTAGGTTCCCGACAGGCTGGGGAACCCGAAAAAACATGTGTTTTCCGTAACTGACCTTTCCTTGAAAAGGTAGGCCTGGGCCAATATCACAATTGTTGGCAAATGGCCAATTAAGCATGAAAACTCAAAATGTGAAACTGACCTGAAATTCGAAATGTATGCATATACTCAGGTTCCCCACAGGTTGGGGAAGCCGAAAAAACATGTGTTTTCCGTAACTGACCTTTCCTTCAAAAGGTAGGCCTGGGCCAATATCACAATTGTTGGCAAATGGCCAATTAAGCATGAAAACTCAAAATGTGAAATTGACATCAAATTCGAAATGTATGCATATACTCAGGTTCCCCACAAGCTGGGGAACTCGAAAAAACATGTGTTTTCCGTAACTGACCTTTCCTTCAAAAGGTAGCCCTGGGCCAATATCGCAATTGTTGGCCAATTGCTCAATTAAGCATGAAAACTCAAAATGTGAAACTGACCTCAAATTCGAAATGTATGCATATACTCAGGTTCCCCACAGGCTGGGGAACACAAAAAAACATGTGTTTTACGTAACTAACCTTTCCTTCAAAAGGTAGGCCTGGGCCAATATCAAAATTGTTGGCCAATTGCTCAATTAAGCATGAAAACTCAAAATGTGAAACTGACGTCAAATTAGAAATGTATGCATATACTTAGGTTCCCGACAGGCTGGGGAACCCAAAAAAACATGTGTTTTACGTAACTAACCTTTCCTTCAAAATGTAGGCCTGGGTCAATATCACAATTGTTGGCCAATTGCTCAATTAAGAATGAAAACTCAAAATGTGAAACTGACGTCAAATTCGAAATGTATGCATATACTCAGATTGCCCAAAGACTGGGGAACCCGAAAAAACATGTGTTTTCCGTAACTGACCTTTCCTTGAAAAGGTAGGCCTGGGCCAATATCACAATTGTTGGCAAATGGCCAATTAAGCATGAAAACTCAAAATGTGAAACTGACCTCAAATTCGAAATGTATGCATATACTCAGATTGCCCACAGGCTGGGGAACCCGAAAAAACATGTGTTTTACGTAACTAACCTTTCCTTCAAAAGGTAGGCCTGGGCCAATATCACAATTGTTGGTCAATTGCTCATTTAAGCATGAAAACTCAAAATGTGAAACTGACGTCAAATTAGAAATGTATGCATATACTTAGGTTCCCGACAGGCTGGGGAACCCGAAAAAACATGTGTTTTACGTAACTAACCTTTCCTTCAAAAGGTAGGCCTGGGCCAATATCACAATTGTTGGTCAATTGCTCATTTAAGCATGAAAACTCAAAATGTGAAACTGACGTCAAATTAGAAATGTATGCATATACTTAGGTTCCCGACAGGCTGGGGAACCCGAAAAAACATGTGTTTTCCGTAACTGACCTTTCCTTGAAAAGGTAGGCCTGGGCCAATATCACAATTGTTGGCAAATGGCCAATTAAGCATGAAAACTCAAAATGTGAAACTGACCTGAAATTCGAAATGTATGCATATACTCAGGTTCCCCACAGGTTGGGGAAGCCGAAAAAACATGTGTTTTCCGTAACTGACCTTTCCTTCAAAAGGTAGGCCTGGGCCAATATCACAATTGTTGGCAAATGGCCAATTAAGCATGAAAACTCAAAATGTGAAATTGACATCAAATTCGAAATGTATGCATATACTCAGGTTCCCCACAAGCTGGGGAACTCGAAAAAACATGTGTTTTCCGTAACTGACCTTTCCTTCAAAAGGTAGCCCTGGGCCAATATCGCAATTGTTGGCCAATTGCTCAATTAAGCATGAAAACTCAAAATGTGAAACTGACCTCAAATTCGAAATGTATGCATATACTCAGGTTCCCCACAGGCTGGGGAACACAAAAAAACATGTGTTTTACGTAACTAACCTTTCCTTCAAAAGGTAGGCCTGGGCCAATATCAAAATTGTTGGCCAATTGCTCAATTAAGCATGAAAACTCAAAATGTGAAACTGACGTCAAATTAGAAATGTATGCATATACTTAGGTTCCCGACAGGCTGGGGAACCCAAAAAAACATGTGTTTTACGTAACTAACCTTTCCTTCAAAATGTAGGCCTGGGTCAATATCACAATTGTTGGCCAATTGCTCAATTAAGAATGAAAACTCAAAATGTGAAACTGACCTCAAATTCGAAATGTATGCATATACTCAGATTGCCCACAGGCTGGGGAACCCGAAAAAACATGTGTTTTACGTAACTAACCTTTCCTTCAAAAGATAGCCCTGGGCCAATATCACAATTTTGGCCAATTGCTCAATTAAGCATGAAAACTCAAAATGTGAAACAGACGTCAAATTCGAAATGTATGCATATACTCAGGTTCCCCACAGGCTGGGGAACCCAAAAAAACATGTGTTTTACGTAACTAACCTTTCCTTCAAAAGGTAGGCCTGGGCCAATATCACAATTGTTGGTCAATTGCTCATTTAAGCATGAAAACTCAAAATGTGAAACTGACCTCAAATTCGAAATGTATGCATATACTCAGGTTCCCCACAGTCTGGGGAACCCGAAAAAACATGTGTTTTACGTAACTAACCTTTCCTTCAAAAGGTAAGCCTGGGTCAATATCACAATTGTTGGCCAATTGCTCAATTAAGAATGAAAACTCAAAATGTGAAACTGACGTCAAATTCGAAATGTATGCATATACTCAGATTGCCCAAAGGCTGGGGAACCCGAAAAAACATGTGTTTTCCGTAACTGACCTTTCCTTGAAAAGGTAGGCCTGGGCCAATATCACAATTGTTGGCAAATGGCCAATTAAGCATGAAAACTCAAAATGTGAAACTGACCTCAAATTCGAAATGTATGCATATACTCAGATTGCCCACAGGCTGGGGAACCCGAAAAAACATGTGTTTTACGTAACTAACCTTTCCTTCAAAAGATAGCCCTGGGCCAATATCACAATTTTGGCCAATTGCTCAATTAAGCATGAAAACTCAAAATGTGAAACAGACGTCAAATTCGAAATGTATGCATATACTCAGGTTCCCCACAGGCTGGGGAATCCAAAAAAACATGTGTTTTACGTAACTAACCTTTCCTTCAAAAGGTAGGCCTGGGCCAATATCACAATTGTTGGTCAATTGCTCATTTAAGCATGAAAACTCAAAATGTGAAACTGACCTCAAATTCGAAATGTATGCATATACTCAGGTTCCCCACAGTCTGGGGAACCCGAAAAAACATGTGTTTTCCGTATCCGACCTTTCCTTCAAAAGATAGGCCTGGGCATATATCGCATTTGTTGGCGGCCAATCAAGCATGAAAACTCAAAATGTGAAATTGACCTCAAATTCGAAATGTATGCATATACTCAGGTTCCCCACAAGCTGGGGAACTCGAAAAAACATGTGTTTTCCGTAACTGACCTTTCCTTCAAAAGGTAGCCCTGGGCCAATATCACAATTTTGGCCAATTGCTCAATTAAGCATGAAAACTCAAAATGTGAAACTGACCTCAAATTCGAAATGTATGCATATACTCAGGTTCCCCACAAGCTGGGGAACCCAAAAAAACATGTGTTTTACGTAACTAACCTTTCCTTCAAAAGGTAGGCCTGGGCCAATATCACAATTGTTGGCCAATGGCCAATTAAGCATGAAAACTCAAAATGTGAAACTGACCTCAAATTCGAAATGTATGCACATACTCAGGTTCCCCACAGGTTGGGGAACCCGAAAAAACACGTGTTTTCCGTATCTGAATTTTCCTTCAAAAGCTAGGCCTGGGCCTATATCGCATTTGTTTGCAAATGGCCAATCAAGCATGAAAATTCAAAATGTGAAACTGACCTCAAATTCGAAATGTATGCATATACTCAGGTTCCCCACAGGTTGGGGAAGCCGAAAAAACATGTGTTTTCCGTATCCGACCTTTCCTTCAAAAGATAGGCCTGGGCATATATCGCATTTGTTGGCAAATGGCCAATTAAGCATGAAAACTCAAAATGTGAAACTGACCTCAAATTCGAAATGTATGCATATACTCAGGTTCCCCACAGGCTGGGGAACACAAAAAAACATGTGTTTTACGTAACTAACCTTTCCTTCAAAAGATAGCCCTGGGCCAATATCACAATTTTGGCCAATTGCTCAATTAAGCATGAAAACTCAAAATGTGAAACAGACGTCAAATTCGAAATGTATGCATATACTCAGGTTCCCCACATGCTGGGGAACCCAAAAAAACATGTGTTTTACGTAACTAACCTTTCCTTCAAAAGGTAGGCCTGGGCCAATATCACAATTGTTGGTCAATTGCTCATTTAAGCATGAAAACTCAAAATGTGAAACTGACGTCAAATTAGAAATGTATGCATATACTTAGGTTCCCGACAGGCTGGGGAACCCGAAAAAACATGTGTTTTCCGTAACTGACCTTTCCTTGAAAAGGTAGGCCTGGGCCAATATCACAATTGTTGGCAAATGGCCAATTAAGCATGAAAACTCAAAATGTGAAACTGACCTGAAATTCGAAATGTATGCATATACTCAGGTTCCCCACAGGTTGGGGAAGCCGAAAAAACATGTGTTTTCCGTAACTGACCTTTCCTTCAAAAGGTAGGCCTGGGCCAATATCACAATTGTTGGCAAATGGCCAATTAAGCATGAAAACTCAAAATGTGAAATTGACATCAAATTCGAAATGTATGCATATACTCAGGTTCCCCACAAGCTGGGGAACTCGAAAAAACATGTGTTTTCCGTAACTGACCTTTCCTTCAAAAGGTAGCCCTGGGCCAATATCGCAATTGTTGGCCAATTGCTCAATTAAGCATGAAAACTCAAAATGTGAAACTGACCTCAAATTCGAAATGTATGCATATACTCAGGTTCCCGACAGGCTGGGGAACACAAAAAAACATGTGTTTTACGTAACTAACCTTTCCTTCAAAAGGTAGGCCTGGGCCAATATCAAAATTGTTGGCCAATTGCTCAATTAAGCATGAAAACTCAAAATGTGAAACTGACGTCAAATTAGAAATGTATGCATATACTTAGGTTCCCGACAGGCTGGGGAACCCAAAAAAACATGTGTTTTACGTAACTAACCTTTCCTTCAAAATGTAGGCCTGGGTCAATATCACAATTGTTGGCCAATTGCTCAATTAAGAATGAAAACTCAAAATGTGAAACTGACGTCAAATTCGAAATGTATGCATATACTCAGATTGCCCAAAGACTGGGGAACCCGAAAAAACATGTGTTTTCCGTAACTGACCTTTCCTTGAAAAGGTAGGCCTGGGCCAATATCACAATTGTTGGCAAATGGCCAATTAAGCATGAAAACTCAAAATGTGAAACTGACCTCAAATTCGAAATGTATGCATATACTCAGATTGCCCACAGGCTGGGGAACCCGAAAAAACATGTGTTTTACGTAACTAACCTTTCCTTCAAAAGGTAGGCCTGGGCCAATATCACAATTGTTGGTCAATTGCTCATTTAAGCATGAAAACTCAAAATGTGAAACTGACGTCAAATTAGAAATGTATGCATATACTTAGGTTCCCGACAGGCTGGGGAACCCGAAAAAACATGTGTTTTACGTAACTAACCTTTCCTTCAAAAGGTAGGCCTGGGCCAATATCACAATTGTTGGTCAATTGCTCATTTAAGCATGAAAACTCAAAATGTGAAACTGACGTCAAATTAGAAATGTATGCATATACTTAGGTTCCCGACAGGCTGGGGAACCCGAAAAAACATGTGTTTTCCGTAACTGACCTTTCCTTGAAAAGGTAGGCCTGGGCCAATATCACAATTGTTGGCAAATGGCCAATTAAGCATGAAAACTCAAAATGTGAAACTGACCTGAAATTCGAAATGTATGCATATACTCAGGTTCCCCACAGGTTGGGGAAGCCGAAAAAACATGTGTTTTCCGTAACTGACCTTTCCTTCAAAAGGTAGGCCTGGGCCAATATCACAATTGTTGGCAAATGGCCAATTAAGCATGAAAACTCAAAATGTGAAATTGACATCAAATTCGAAATGTATGCATATACTCAGGTTCCCCACAAGCTGGGGAACTCGAAAAAACATGTGTTTTCCGTAACTGACCTTTCCTTCAAAAGGTAGCCCTGGGCCAATATCGCAATTGTTGGCCAATTGCTCAATTAAGCATGAAAACTCAAAATGTGAAACTGACCTCAAATTCGAAATGTATGCATATACTCAGGTTCCCCACAGGCTGGGGAACACAAAAAAACATGTGTTTTACGTAACTAACCTTTCCTTCAAAAGGTAGGCCTGGGCCAATATCAAAATTGTTGGCCAATTGCTCAATTAAGCATGAAAACTCAAAATGTGAAACTGACGTCAAATTAGAAATGTATGCATATACTTAGGTTCCCGACAGGCTGGGGAACCCAAAAAAACATGTGTTTTACGTAACTAACCTTTCCTTCAAAATGTAGGCCTGGGTCAATATCACAATTGTTGGCCAATTGCTCAATTAAGAATGAAAACTCAAAATGTGAAACTGACCTCAAATTCGAAATGTATGCATATACTCAGATTGCCCACAGGCTGGGGAACCCGAAAAAACATGTGTTTTACGTAACTAACCTTTCCTTCAAAAGATAGCCCTGGGCCAATATCACAATTTTGGCCAATTGCTCAATTAAGCATGAAAACTCAAAATGTGAAACAGACGTCAAATTCGAAATGTATGCATATACTCAGGTTCCCCACAGGCTGGGGAACCCAAAAAAACATGTGTTTTACGTAACTAACCTTTCCTTCAAAAGGTAGGCCTGGGCCAATATCACAATTGTTGGTCAATTGCTCATTTAAGCATGAAAACTCAAAATGTGAAACTGACCTCAAATTCGAAATGTATGCATATACTCAGGTTCCCCACAGTCTGGGGAACCCGAAAAAACATGTGTTTTCCGTATCCGACCTTTCCTTCAAAAGATAGGCCTGGGCATATATCGCATTTGTTGGCGGCCAATCAAGCATGAAAACTCAAAATGTGAAATTGACCTCAAATTCGAAATGTATGCATATACTCAGGTTCCCCACAAGCTGGGGAACTCGAAAAAACATGTGTTTTCCGTAACTGACCTTTCCTTCAAAAGGTAGCCCTGGGCCAATATCACAATTTTGGCCAATTGCTCAATTAAGCATGAAAACTCAAAATGTGAAACTGACCTCAAATTCGAAATGTATGCATATACTCAGGTTCCCCACAAGCTGGGGAACCCAAAAAAACATGTGTTTTACGTAACTAACCTTTCCTTCAAAAGGTAGGCCTGGGCCAATATCACAATTGTTGGCCAATGGCCAATTAAGCATGAAAACTCAAAATGTGAAACTGACCTCAAATTCGAAATGTATGCACATACTCAGGTTCCCCACAGGTTGGGGAACCCGAAAAAACACGTGTTTTCCGTATCTGAATTTTCCTTCAAAAGCTAGGCCTGGGCCTATATCACAATTGTTGGTCAATTGCTCATTTAAGCATGAAAACTCAAAATATGAAACTGACCTCAAATTCGAAATGTATGCATATACTCAGATTGCCCAAAGGCTGGGGAACCCGAAAAAACATGTGTTTTCCGTAACTGACCTTTCCTTCAAAAGGTAGGCCTGGGCCAATATCACAATTGTTGGCAAATGGCCAATTAAGCATGAAAACTCAAAATGTGAAACTGACCTCAAATTCGAAATGTATGCATATACTCAGGTTCCCCACAGGTTGGGGAACCCGAAAAAACACGTGTTTTCCGTATCTGAATTTTCCTTCAAAAGCTAGGCCTGGGCCTATATCGCATTTGTTTGCAAATGGCCAATCAAGCATGAAAACTGAAAATGTGAAACTGACCGCAAATTCGAAATGTATGCATATACTCAGGTTCCCCACAGTCTGGGGAACCCGAAAAAACATGTGTTTTCCGTAACTGACCTTTCCTTGAAAAGGTAGGCCTGGGCCAATATCACAATTGTTGGCAAATGGCCAATTAAGCATGAAAACTCAAAATGTGAAACTGACCTCAAATTCGAAATGTATGCATATACTCAGGTTCCCCACAGGCTGGGGAACCCGAAAAAACATGTGTTTTCCGTAACTGACCTTTCCTTGAAAAGGTAGGCCTGGGCCAATATCACAATTGTTGGCAAATGGCCAATTAAGCATGAAAACTCAAAATGTGAAACTGACCTGAAATTCGAAATGTATGCATATACTCAGGTTCCCCACAGGTTGGGGAAGCCGAAAAAACATGTGTTTTCCGTAACTGACCTTTCCTTCAAAAGGTAGGCCTGGGCCAATATCACAATTGTTGGCAAATGGCCAATTAAGCATGAAAACTCAAAATGTGAAACTGACCTCAAATTCGAAATGTATGCATATACTCAGGTTCCCCACAAGCTGGGGAACTCGAAAAAACATGTGTTTTCCGTAACTGACCTTTCCTTCAAAAGGTAGCCCTGGGCCAATATCGCAATTGTTGGCCAATTGCTCAATTAAGCATGAAAACTCAAAATGTGAAACTGACCTCAAATTCGAAATGTATGCATATACTCAGGTTCCCCACAGGCTGGGAAACACAAAAAAACATGTGTTTTACGTAACTAACCTTTCCTTCAAAAGGTAGGCCTGGGCCAATATCACAATTGTTGGCCAATTGCTCAATTAAGCATGAAAACTCAAAATGTGAAACTGACGTCAAATTAGAAATGTATGCATATACTTAGGTTCCCGACAGGCTGGGGAACCCAAAAAAACATGTGTTTTACGTAACTAACCTTTCCTTCAAAAGGTAGGCCTGGGTCAATATCACAATTGTTGGCCAGTTGCTAAATTAAGCATGAAAACTCAAAATGTGAAACTGACGTCAAATTCGAAATGTATGCATATACTCAGATTGCCCAAAGGCTGGGGAACCCGAAAAAACATGTGTTTTCCGTAACTGACCTTTCCTTGAAAAGGTAGGCCTGGGCCAATATCACAATTGTTGGCAAATGGCCAATTAAGCATGAAAACTCAAAATGTGAAACTGACCTCAAATTCGAAATGTATGCATATACTCAGATTGCCCACAGGCTGGGGAACCCGAAAAAACATGTGTTTTACGTAACTAACCTTTCCTTCAAAAGATAGCCCTGGGCCAATATCACAATTTTGGCCAATTGCTCAATTAAGCATGAAAACTCAAAATGTGAAACAGACGTCAAATTCGAAATGTATGCATATACTCAGGTTCCCCACAGGCTGGGGAACCCAAAAAAACATGTGTTTTACGTAACTAACCTTTCCTTCAAAAGGTAGGCCTGGGCCAATATCACAATTGTTGGTCAATTGCTCATTTAAGCATGAAAACTCAAAATGTGAAACTGACCTCAAATTCGAAATGTATGCATATACTCAGATTGCCCAAAGGCTGGGGAACCCGAAAAAACATGTGTTTTCCGTAACTGACCTTTCCTTCAAAAGGTAGGCCTGGGCCAATATCACAATTGTTGGCAAATGGCCAATTAAGCATGAAAACTCAAAATGTGAAACTGACCTCAAATTCGAAATGTATGCATATACTCAGGTTCCCCACAGGTTGGGGAACCCGAAAAAACACGTGTTTTCCGTATCTGAATTTTCCTTCAAAAGCTAGGCCTGGGCCTATATCGCATTTGTTTGCAAATGGCCAATCAAGCATGAAAACTGAAAATGTGAAACTGACCGCAAATTCGAAATGTATGCATATACTCAGGTTCCCCACAGTCTGGGGAACCCGAAAAAACATGTGTTTTCCGTAACTGACCTTTCCTTGAAAAGGTAGGCCTGGGCAATATCACAATTGTTGGCAAATGGCCAATTAAGCATGAAAACTCAAAATGTGAAACTGACCTCAAATTCGAAATGTATGCATATACTCAGGTTCCCCACAGGCTGGGGAACCCGAAAAAACACGTGTTTTCCGTAACTGACCTTTCCTTCAAAAGGTAGGCCTGGGCCTATATCGCATTTGTTTGCAAATGGCCAATCAAGCATGAAAACTCAAAATGTGAAACTGACCTCAAATTCGAAATGTATGCATATATTCAGGTTCCCCACAGGCTGGGGAGCCCAAAAAAACATGTGTTTTACGTAACTGACCTTTCCTTCAAAAGGTAGGCCTGCGCCAATGTCACAATTGTTGGCCAATTGCTCAATTAAGCATGAAAACTCAAAATGTGAAACTGACCTCAAATTCGAAACGTATGCATATACTCAGGTTCCCCACAGTCTGGGGAACCCGAAAAAACATGTGTTTTCCGTATCCGACCTTTCCTTCAAAAGATAGGCCTGGGCATATATCGCATTTGTTGGCAAATGGCCAATCAAGCATGAAAACTCAAAATGTGAAATTGACATCAAATTCGAAATGTATGCATATACTCAGGTTCCCCACAAGCTGGGGAACTCGAAAAAACATGTGTTTTCCGTAACTGACCTTTCCTTCAAAAGGTAGCCCAGCGCCAATATCGCAATTGTTGGCCAATTGCTCAATTAAGCATGAAAACTCAAAATGTGAAACTGACCTCAAATTCGAAATGTATGCATATACTCAGGTTCCCCACAGGCTGGGGAACACAAAAAAACATGTGTTTTACGTAACTAACCTTTCCTTCAAAAGGTAGGCCTGGGCCAATATCACAATTGTTGGCCAATTGCTCAATTAAGCATGAAAACTCAAAATGTGAAACTGACGTCAAATTAGAAATGTATGCATATACTTAGGTTCCTGACAGGCTGGGGAACCCAAAAAAACATGTGTTTTACGTAACTAACCTTTCCTTCAAAAGGTAGGCCTGGGTCAATATCACAATTGTTGGCCAATTGCTCAATTAAGCATGAAAACTCAAAATGTGAAACTGACCTCAAATTCGAAATGTATGCATATACTCAGATTGCCCAAAGGCTGGGGAACCCGAAAAAACATGTGTTTTCCGTAACTGACCTTTCCTTGAAAAGGTAGGCCTGGGCCAATATCACAATTGTTGGCAAATGGCCAATTAAGCATGAAAACTCAAAATGTGAAACTGACCTGAAATTCGAAATGTATGCATATACTCAGGTTCCCCACAGGTTGGGGAAGCCGAAAAAACATGTGTTTTCCGTAACTGACCTTTCCTTCAAAAGGTAGGCCTGGGCCAATATCACAATTGTTGGCAAATGGCCAATTAAGCATGAAAACTCAAAATGTGAAACTGACCTCAAATTCGAAATGTATGCATATACTCAGGTTCCCCACAGGTTGGGGAACCCGAAAAAACACGTGTTTTCCGTATCTGAATTTTCCTTCAAAAGCTAGGCCTGGGCCTATATCGCATTTGTTTCCAAATGGCCAATCAAGCATGAAAACTCAAAATGTGAAACTGACCGCAAATTCGAAATGTATGCATATACTCAGGTTCCCCACAGTCTGGGGAACCCGAAAAAACATGTGTTTTCCGTAACTGACCTTTCCTTGAAAAGGTAGGCCTGGGCCAATATCACAATTGTTGGCAAATGGCCAATCAAGCATGAAAACTCAAAATGTGAAACTGACCTCAAATTCGAAATGTATGCATATATTCAGGTTCCCCACAGGCTGGGGAGCCCAAAAAAACATGTGTTTTACGTAACTGACCTTTCCTTCAAAAGGTAGGCCTGCGCCAATGTCACAATTGTTGGCCAATTGCTCAATTAAGCATGAAAACTCAAAATGTGAAACTGACCTCAAATTCGAAATGTATGCATATACTCAGGTTCCCCACAGTCTGGGGAACCCGAAAAAACATGTGTTTTCCGTATCCGACCTTTCCTTCAAAAGATAGGCCTGGGCATATATCGCATTTGTTGGCAAATGGCCAATCAAGCATGAAAACTCAAAATGTGAAATTGACCTCAAATTCGAAATGTATGCATATACTCAGGTTCCCCACAAGCTGGGGAACTCGAAAAAACATGTGTTTTCCGTAACTGACCTTTCCTTCAAAAGGTAGCCCTGGGCCAATATCACAATTTTGGCCAATTGCTCAATTAAGCATGAAAACTCAAAATGTGAAACTGACCTCAAATTCGAAATGTATGCATATACTCAGGTTCCCCACAAGCTGGGGAACCCAAAAAAACATGTGTTTTACGTAACTAACCTTTCCTTCAAAAGGTAGGCCTGGGCCAATATCACAATTGTTGGCAAATAGCCAATTAAGCATGAAAACTCAAAATGTGAAACTGAACTCAAATTCGAAATGTATGCATATACTCAGGTTGCCCACAGGTTGGGCAACCTGAAAAAACATGTGTTTTCCGTATCCGACCTTTCCTTCAAAAGGTAGGCCTGGGCCAATATCACAATTGTTGGCAAATAGCCAATTAAGCATGAAAACTCAAAATGTGAAACTGACCTGAAATTCGAAATGTATGCATATACTCAGATTCCCCACAGGTTGGGCAACCCGAAAAAACATGTGTTTTCCGTATCCAACCTTTCCTTCAAAAGGTAGGCTTGGGCTTATATCGCATATGTTTGCAAATGGCCAATTTAGCATGAAAACTCAAAATGTGAAACTGACCTCAAATTCGCAATGTATGCATATACTCAGGTTGCCCACAGGTTGGGGAAGCCGAAAAAACGTGTTTTCCGTATCCAACCTTTCCTTCAAAAGGTAGGCCTGGGCCAATATCACAATTGTTGGCAAATGGCCAATTAAGCATGAAAACTCAAAATGTTAAACTGACCTCAAATTCGAAATGTATGCATATACTCAGGTTCCCCACAGGTTGGGCAACCCGAAAAAACATGTGTTTTCCGTATCCAACCTTTCCTTCAAAAGGTAGGCTTGGGCCTATATCGCATATGTTTGCAAATGGCCAATTTAGCATGAAAACTCAAAATGTGAAACTGACCTCAAATTCGCAATGTATGCATATACTCAGGTTGCCCACAGGTTGGGGAACCGGAAAAAACATGTGTTTTCCGTATCCAACCTTTCCTTGAAAAGGTAGGCCTGGGCCAATATCACAATTGTTGGCAAATGGCCAATTAAGCATGAAAACTCAAAATGTTAAACTGACCTCAAATTCGAAATGTATGCATATACTCAGGTTGCCCACAGGTTGGGCAACCCGAAAAAACATGTGTTTTCCATATCCAACCTTTCCTTCAAAAGGTAGACTTGGGCCTATATCGCATATGTTTGCAAATAGCCAATTTAGCATGAAAACTCAAAATGTGAAACTGACCTCAAATTCGAAATGTATGCATATACTCAGGTTGCCCACAGGTTGGGGAACCCGAAAAAACATGTGTTTTCCGTATCTAACCTTTCCTTCAAAAGGTAGGCCTGGGCCAATATCACAATTGTTGGCAAATAGCCAATTAAGCATGAAAACTCAAAATGTGAAACTGAACTCAAATTCGAAATGTATGCATATACTCAGGTTGCCCACAGGTTGGGCAACCCGAAAAAACATGTGTTTTCCGTATCCGACCTTTCCTTCAAAAGGTAGGCCTGGGCCAATATCACAATTGTTGGCAAATAGCCAATTAAGCATGATAACTCAAAATGTGAAACTGACCTCAAATTCGAAATGTATGCATATACTCAGGTTCCCCACAGGTTGGGGAACCCGAAAAAACACGTGTTTTCCGTATCTGAATTTTCCTTCAAAAGCTAGGCCTGGGCCTATATCGCATTTGTTTGCAAATGGCCAATCAAGCATGAAAACTCAAAATGTGAAACTGACCGCAAATTCGAAATGTATGCATATACTCAGGTTCCCCACAGTCTGGGGAACCCGAAAAAACATGTGTTTTCCGTAACTGACCTTTCCTTGAAAAGGTAGGCCTGGGCCAATATCACAATTGTTGGCAAATGGCCAATTAAGCATGAAAACTCAAAATGTGAAACTGACCTCAAATTCGAAATGTATGCATATACTCAGGTTCCCCACAGGCTGGGGAACCCGAAAAAACACGTGTTTTCCGTAACTAACCTTTCCTTCAAAAGGTAGGCCTGGGCCAATATCACAATTGTTGGCAAATAGCCAATTAAGCATGAAAACTCAAAATGTGAAACTGAACTCAAATTCGAAATGTATGCATATACTCAGGTTGCCCACAGGTTGGGCAACCTGAAAAAACATGTGTTTTCCGTAACTGACCTTTCCTTCAAAAGGTAGCCCTGGGCCAATATCACAATTTTGGCCAATTGCTCAATTAAGCATGAAAACTCAAAATGTGAAACTGACCTCAAATTCGAAATGTATGCATATACTCAGGTTCCCCACAAGCTGGGGAACCCAAAAAAACATGTGTTTTACGTAACTAACCTTTCCTTCAAAAGGTAGGCCTGGGCCAATATCACAATTGTTGGCAAATAGCCAATTAAGCATGAAAACTCAAAATGTGAAACTGAACTCAAATTCGAAATGTATGCATATACTCAGGTTGCCCACAGGTTGGGCAACCTGAAAAAACATGTGTTTTCCGTATCCGACCTTTCCTTCAAAAGGTAGGCCTGGGCCAATATCACAATTGTTGGCAAATAGCCAATTAAGCATGAAAACTCAAAATGTGAAACTGACCTGAAATTCGAAATGTATGCATATACTCAGATTCCCCACAGGTTGGGCAACCCGAAAAAACATGTGTTTTCCGTATCCAACCTTTCCTTCAAAAGGTAGGCTTGGGCTTATATCGCATATGTTTGCAAATGGCCAATTTAGCATGAAAACTCAAAATGTGAAACTGACCTCAAATTCGCAATGTATGCATATACTCAGGTTGCCCACAGGTTGGGGAAGCCGAAAAAACGTGTTTTCCGTATCCAACCTTTCCTTCAAAAGGTAGGCCTGGGCCAATATCACAATTGTTGGCAAATGGCCAATTAAGCATGAAAACTCAAAATGTTAAACTGACCTCAAATTCGAAATGTATGCATATACTCAGGTTCCCCACAGGTTGGGCAACCCGAAAAAACATGTGTTTTCCGTATCCAACCTTTCCTTCAAAAGGTAGGCTTGGGCCTATATCGCATATGTTTGCAAATGGCCAATTTAGCATGAAAACTCAAAATGTGAAACTGACCTCAAATTCGCAATGTATGCATATACTCAGGTTGCCCACAGGTTGGGGAACCGGAAAAAACATGTGTTTTCCGTATCCAACCTTTCCTTGAAAAGGTAGGCCTGGGCCAATATCACAATTGTTGGCAAATGGCCAATTAAGCATGAAAACTCAAAATGTTAAACTGACCTCAAATTCGAAATGTATGCATATACTCAGGTTGCCCACAGGTTGGGCAACCCGAAAAAACATGTGTTTTCCATATCCAACCTTTCCTTCAAAAGGTAGACTTGGGCCTATATCGCATATGTTTGCAAATAGCCAATTTAGCATGAAAACTCAAAATGTGAAACTGACCTCAAATTCGAAATGTATGCATATACTCAGGTTGCCCACAGGTTGGGGAACCCGAAAAAACATGTGTTTTCCGTATCTAACCTTTCCTTCAAAAGGTAGGCCTGGGCCAATATCACAATTGTTGGCAAATAGCCAATTAAGCATGAAAACTCAAAATGTGAAACTGAACTCAAATTCGAAATGTATGCATATACTCAGGTTGCCCACAGGTTGGGCAACCCGAAAAAACATGTGTTTTCCGTATCCGACCTTTCCTTCAAAAGGTAGGCCTGGGCCAATATCACAATTGTTGGCAAATAGCCAATTAAGCATGATAACTCAAAATGTGAAACTGACCTCAAATTCGAAATGTATGCATATACTCAGGTTCCCCACAGGTTGGGGAACCCGAAAAAACACGTGTTTTCCGTATCTGAATTTTCCTTCAAAAGCTAGGCCTGGGCCTATATCGCATTTGTTTGCAAATGGCCAATCAAGCATGAAAACTCAAAATGTGAAACTGACCGCAAATTCGAAATGTATGCATATACTCAGGTTCCCCACAGTCTGGGGAACCCGAAAAAACATGTGTTTTCCGTAACTGACCTTTCCTTGAAAAGGTAGGCCTGGGCCAATATCACAATTGTTGGCAAATGGCCAATTAAGCATGAAAACTCAAAATGTGAAACTGACCTCAAATTCGAAATGTATGCATATACTCAGGTTCCCCACAGGCTGGGGAACCCGAAAAAACACGTGTTTTCCGTAACTGACCTTTCCTTCAAAAGGTAGGCCTGGGACTATATCGCATTTGTTTGCAAATGGCCAATCAAGCATGAAAACTCAAAATGTGAAACTGACCTCAAATTCGAAATGTATGCATATATTCAGGTTCCCCACAGGCTGGGGAGCCCAAAAAAACATGTGTTTTACGTAACTGACCTTTCCTTCAAAAGGTAGGCCTGCGCCAATGTCACAATTGTTGGCCAATTGCTCAATTAAGCATGAAAACTCAAAATGTGAAACTGACCTCAAATTCGAAATGTATGCATATACTCAGGTTCCCCACAGTCTGGGGAACCCGAAAAAACATGTGTTTTCCGTATCCGACCTTTCCTTCAAAAGATAGGCCTGGGCATATATCGCATTTGTTGGCAAATGGCCAATCAAGCATGAAAACTCAAAATGTGAAATTGACCTCAAATTCGAAATGTATGCATATACTCAGGTTCCCCACAAGCTGGGGAACCCAAAAAAACATGTGTTTTACGTAACTAACCTTTCCTTCAAAAGGTAGGCCTGGGCCAATATCACAATTGTTGGCAAATAGCCAATTAAGCATGAAAACTCAAAATGTGAAACTGAACTCAAATTCGAAATGTATGCATATACTCAGGTTGCCCACAGGTTGGGCAACCCGAAAAAAACATGTGTTTTCCGTATCCGACCTTTCCTTCAAAAGGTAGGCCTGGGCCAATATCACAATTGTTGGCAAATAGCCAATTAAGCATGAAAACTCAAAATGTGAAACTGACCTGAAATTCGAAATGTATGCATATACTCAGATTCCCCACAGGTTGGGCAACCCGAAAAAACATGTGTTTTCCGTATCCAACCTTTCCTTCAAAAGGTAGGCTTGGGCTTATATCGCATATGTTTGCAAATGGCCAATTTAGCATGAAAACTCAAAATGTGAAACTGACCTCAAATTCGCAATGTATGCATATACTCAGGTTGCCCACAGGTTGGGGAAGCCGAAAAAACGTGTTTTCCGTATCCAACCTTTCCTTCAAAAGGTAGGCCTGGGCCAATATCACAATTGTTGGCAAATGGCCAATTAAGCATGAAAACTCAAAATGTTAAACTGACCTCAAATTCGAAATGTATGCATATACTCAGGTTCCCCACAGGTTGGGCAACCCGAAAAAACATGTGTTTTCCGTATCCAACCTTTCCTTCAAAAGGTAGGCTTGGGCCTATATCGCATATGTTTGCAAATGGCCAATTTAGCATGAAAACTCAAAATGTGAAACTGACCTCAAATTCGCAATGTATGCATATACTCAGGTTGCCCACAGGTTGGGGAACCGGAAAAAACATGTGTTTTCCGTATCCAACCTTTCCTTCAAAAGGTAGGCCTGGGCCAATATCACAATTGTTGGCAAATGGCCAATTAAGCATGAAAACTCAAAATGTTAAACTGACCTCAAATTCGAAATGTATGCATATACTCAGGTTGCCCACAGGTTGGGCAACCCGAAAAAACATGTGTTTTCCATATCCAACCTTTCCTTCAAAAGGTAGACTTGGGCCTATATCGCATATGTTTGCAAATGGCCAATTTAGCATGAAAACTCAAAATGTGAAACTGACCTCAAATTCGAAATGTATGCATATACTCAGGTTGCCCACAGGTTGGGGAACCCGAAAAAACATGTGTTTTCCGTATCTAACCTTTCCTTCAAAAGGTAGGCCTGGGCCAATATCACAATTGTTGGCAAATAGCCAATTAAGCATGAAAACTCAAAATGTGAAACTGAACTCAAATTCGAAATGTATGCATATACTCAGGTTCCCCACAGGTTGGGCAACCCGAAAAAACATGTGTTTTCCATATCCAACCTTTCCTTCAAAAGGTAGACTTGGGCCTATATCGCATATGTTTGCAAATGGCCAATTTAGCATGAAAACTCAAAATGTGAAACTGACCTCAAATTCGCAATGTATGCATATACTCAGGTTGCCCACAGGTTGGGGAAACTGAAAAAACATGTGTTTTCCGTATCCAACCTTTCCTTCAAAAGGTAGGCCTGGGCCAATATCACAATTGTTGGCAAATGGCCAATTAAGCATGAAAACTCAAAATGTTAAACTGACCTCAAATTCGAAATGTATGCATATACTCAGGTTCCCCACAGGTTGGGCAACCCGAAAAAACATGTGTTTTCCATATCCAACCTTTCCTTCAAAAGGTAGACTTGGGCCTATATCGCATATGTTTGCAAATGGCCAATTTAGCATGAAAACTCAAAATGTTAAACTGACCTCAAATTCGAAATGTATGCATATACTCAGGTTCCCCACAGGTTGGGCATCCCGAAAAAACATGTGTTTTCCGTATCCAACCTTTCCTTCAAAAGGTAGGCCTGGGCCAATATCACAATTGTTGGCAAATAGCCAATTAAGCATGAAAACTCAAAATGTGAAACTGAACTCAAATTCGAAATGTATGCATATACTCAGGTTGCCCACAGGTTGGGCAACCCGAAAAAACATGTGTTTTCCGTATCCGACCTTTCCTTCAAAAGGTAGGCCTGGGCCAATATCACAATTGTTGGCAAATAGCCAATTAAGCATGATAACTCAAAATGTGAAACTGAACTCAAATTCGAAATGTATGCATATACTCAGGTTGCCCACAGGTTGGGCAACCCGAAAAAACATGTGTTTTCCGTATCTAACCTTTCCTTCAAAAGGTAGGCCTGGGCCAATATTACAATTGTTGGCAAATAGCCAATTAAGCATGAAAACTCAAAATGTGAAACTGAACTCAAATTCGAAATGTATGCATATACTCAGGTTGCCCACAGGTTGGGCAACCCGAAAAAACATGTGTTTTCCGTATCCGACCTTTCCTTCAAAAGGTAGGCCTGGGCCAATATCACAATTGTTGGCAAATAGCCAATTAAGCATGAAAACTCAAAATGTGAAACTGACCTCAAATTCGAAATGTATGCATATACTCAGGTTCCCCACAGGTTGGGCATCCCGAAAAAACATGTGTTTTCCGTATCCAACCTTTCCTTCAAAAGGTAGACTTGGGCCTATATCGCATATGTTTGCAAATGGCCAATTTAGCATGAAAACTCAAAATGTGAAACTGACCTCAAATTCGCAATGTATGCATATACTCAGGTTGCCCACAGGTTGGGGAAACTGAAAAAACATGTGTTTTCCGTATCCAACCTTTCCTTCAAAAGGTAGGCCTGGGCCAATATCACAATTGTTGGCAAATGGCCAATTAAGCATGAAAACTCAAAATGTGAAACTGACCTCAAATTCGAAATGTATGCATATACTCAGGTTCCCCACAGGTTGGGCAACCCGAAAAAACATGTGTTTTCCATATCCAACCTTTCCTTCAAAAGGTAGACTTGGGCCTATATCGCATATGTTTGCAAATGGCCAATTTAGCATGAAAACTCAAAATGTTAAACTGACCTCAAATTCGAAATGTATGCATATACTCAGGTTGCCCACAGGTTGGGGAACCCGAAAAAACATGTGTTTTCCGTATCTAACCTTTCCTTCAAAAGGTAGGCCTGGGCCAATATCACAATTGTTGGCCAATGGCCAATTAAGCATGAAAACTCAAAATGTGAAACTGACCTCAAATTCGAAACGTATGCATATACTCAGATTGCCCACAGGCAAGGGAACCCGAAAAAACATGTGTTTTACGTAACTAACCTTTCCTTCAAAAGATAGGCCTGGGCCAATATCACAATTGTTGGCCAATTGCTCAATTAAGCATGAAAACTCAAAATGTGAAACTGACCTCAAATTCGAAATGTATGCACATACTCAGGTTCCCCACAGGTTGGGGAACCCGAAAAAACACGTGTTTTCCGTATCTGAATTTTCCTTCAAAAGCTAGGCCTGGGCCTATATCGCATTTGTTTGCAAATGGCCAATCAAGCATGAAAATTCAAAATGTGAAACTGACCTCAAATTCGAAATGTATGCATATACTCAGGTTCCCCACAGGTTGGGGAAGCCGAAAAAACATGTGTTTTCCGTATCCGACCTTTCCTTCAAAAGATAGGCCTGGGCATATATCGCATTTGTTGGCAAATGGCCAATCAAGCATGAAAACTCAAAATGTGAAATTGACATCAAATTCGAAATGTATGCATATACTCAGGTTCCCCACAAGCTGGGGAACTCGAAAAAACATGTGTTTTCCGTAACTGACCTTTCCTTCAAAAGGTAGCCCTGGGCCAATATCGCAATTGTTGGCCAATTGCTCAATTAAGCATGAAAACTCAAAATGTGAAACTGACCTCAAATTCGAAATGTATGCATATACTCAGGTTCCCCACAGGCTGGGGAACACAAAAAAACATGTGTTTTACGTAACTAACCTTTCCTTCAAAAGGTAGGCCTGGGCCAATATCACAATTGTTGGCCAATTGCTCAATTAAGCATGAAAACTCAAAATGTGAAACTGACGTCAAATTAGAAATGTATGCATATACTTAGGTTCCCGACAGGCTGGGGAACCCAAAAAAACATGTGTTTTACGTAACTAACCTTTCCTTCAAAAGGTAGGCCTGGGTCAATATCACAATTGTTGGCCAATTGCTCAATTAAGCATGAAAACTCAAAATGTGAAACTGACGTCAAATTCGAAATGTATGCATATACTCAGATTGCCCAAAGGCTGGGGAACCCGAAAAAACATGTGTTTTCCGTAACTGACCTTTCCTTGAAAAGGTAGGCCTGGGCCAATATCACAATTGTTGGCAAATGGCCAATTAAGCATGAAAACTCAAAATGTGAAACTGACCTCAAATTCGAAATGTATGCATATACTCAGATTGCCCACAGGCTGGGGAACCCGAAAAAACATGTGTTTTACGTAACTAACCTTTCCTTCAAAAGATAGCCCTGGGCCAATATCACAATTTTGGCCAATTGCTCAATTAAGCATGAAAACTCAAAATGTGAAACGGAGGTCAAATTCGAAATGTATGCATATACTCAGGTTCCCCACAGGCTGGGGAACCCAAAAAAACATGTGTTTTACGTAACTAACCTTTCCTTCAAAAGGTAGGCCTGGGCCAATATCACAATTGTTGGTCAATTGCTCATTTAAGCATGAAAATTCAAAATGTGAAACTGACCTCAAATTCGAAATGTATGCATATACTCAGATTGCCCAAAGGCTGGGGAACCCGAAAAAACATGTGTTTTCCGTAACTGACCTTTCCTTGAAAAGGTAGGCCTGGGCCAATATCACAATTGTTGGCAAATGGCCAATTAAGCATGAAAACTCAAAATGTGAAACTGACCTGAAATTCGAAATGTATGCATATATTCAGGTTCCCCACAGGCTGGGGAGCCCAAAAAAACATGTGTTTTACGTAACTGACCTTTCCTTCAAAAGGTAGGCCTGCGCCAATGTCACAATTGTTGGCCAATTGCTCAATTAAGCATGAAAACTCAAAATGTGAAACTGACCTCAAATTCGAAATGTATGCATATACTCAGGTTCCCCACAGTCTGGGGAACCCGAAAAAACATGTGTTTTCCGTATCCGACCTTTCCTTCAAAAGATAGGCCTGGGCATATATTGCATTTGTTGGCAAATGGCCAATCAAACATGAAAACTCAAAATGTGAAATTGACCTCAAATTCGAAATGTATGCATATACTCAGGTTCCTCACAAGCTGGGGAACTCGAAAAAACATGTGTTTTCCGTAACTGACCTTTCCTTCAAAAGGTAGCCCTGGGCCAATATCACAATTTTGGCCAATTGCTCAATTAAGCATGAAAACTCAAAATGTGAAACTGACCTCAAATTCGAAATGTATGCATATACTCAGGTTCCCCACAAGCTGGGGAACCCAAAAAAACATGTGTTTTACGTAACTAACCTTTCCTTCAAAAGGTAGGCCTGGGCCAATATCACAATTGTTGGCAAATAGCCAATTAAGCATGAAAACTCAAAATGTGAAACTGAACTCAAATTCGAAATGTATGCATATACTCAGGTTGCCCACAGGTTGGGCAACCCGAAAAAACATGTGTTTTCCGTATCCGACCTTTCCTTCAAAAGGTAGGCCTGGGCCAATATCACAATTGTTGGCAAATAGCCAATTAAGCATGAAAACTCAAAATGTGAAACTGACCTGAAATTCGAAATGTATGCATATACTCAGATTCCCCACAGGTTGGGCAACCCGAAAAAACATGTGTTTTCCGTATCCAACCTTTCCTTCAAAAGGTAGGCTTGGGCTTATATCGCATATGTTTGCAAATGGCCAATTTAGCATGAAAACTCAAAATGTGAAACTGACCTCAAATTCGCAATGTATGCATATACTCAGGTTGCCCACAGGTTGGGGAAGCCGAAAAAACGTGTTTTCCGTATCCGACCTTTCCTTCAAAAGGTAGGCCTGGGCCAATATCACAATTGTTGACAAATGGCCAATTAAGCATGAAAACTCAAAATGTTAAACTGACCTCAAATTCGAAATGTATGCATATAGTCAGGTTCCCCACAGGTTGGGCAACCCGAAAAAACATGTGTTTTCCGTATCCAACCTTTCCTTCAAAAGGTAGGCCTGGGCCAATATCACAATTGTTGGCAAATGGCCAATTAAGCATGAAAACTCAAAATGTGAAACTGACCTCAAATTCGCAATGTATGCATATACTCAGGTTGCCCACAGGTTGGGGAACCGGAAAAAACATGTGTTTTCCGTATCCAACCTTTCCTTCAAAAGGTAGGCCTGGGCCAATATCACAATTGTTGGCAAATGGCCAATTAAGCATGAAAACTCAAAATGTTAAACTGACCTCAAATTCGAAATGTATGCATATACTCAGGTTGCCCACAGGTTGGGCAACCCGAAAAAACATGTGTTTTCCATATCCAACCTTTCCTTCAAAAGGTAGACTTGGGCCTAAATCGCATATGTTTGCAAATGGCCAATTTAGCATGAAAACTCAAAATGTGAAACTGACCTCAAATTCGAAATGTATGCATATACTCAGGTTGCCCACAGGTTGGGGAACCCGAAAAAACATGTGTTTTCCGTATCTAACCTTTCCTTCAAAAGGTAGGCCTGGGCCAATATCACAATTGTTGGCAAATAGCCAATTAAGCATGAAAACTCAAAATGTGAAACTGAACTCAAATTCGAAATGTATGCATATACTCAGGTTGCCCACAGGTTGGGCAACCCGAAAAAACATGTGTTTTCCGTATCCGACCTTTCCTTCAAAAGGTAGGCCTGGGCCAATATCACAATTGTTGGCAAATAGCCAATTAAGCATGAAAACTCAAAATGTGAAACTGACCTCAAATTCGAAATGTATGCATATACTCAGGTTCCCCACAGGTTGGGCAACCCGAAAAAACATGTGTTTTCCATATCCAACCTTTCCTTCAAAAGGTAGACTTGGGCCTATATCGCATATGTTTGCAAATGGCCAATTTAGCATGAAAACTCAAAATGTGAAACTGACCTCAAATTCGCAATGTATGCATATACTCAGGTTGCCCACAGGTTGGGGAAACTGAAAAAACATGTGTTTTCCGTATCCAACCTTTCCTTCAAAAGGTAGGCCTGGGCCAATATCACAATTGTTGGCAAATGGCCAATTAAGCATGAAAACTCAAAATGTTAAACTGACCTCAAATTCGAAATGTATGCATATACTCAGGTTCCCCACAGGTTGGGCAACCCGAAAAAACATGTGTTTTCCATATCCAACCTTTCCTTCAAAAGGTAGACTTGGGCCTATATCGCATATGTTTGCAAATGGCCAATTTAGCATGAAAACTCAAAATGTTAAACTGACCTCAAATTCGAAATGTATGCATATACTCAGGTTGCCCACAGGTTGGGGAACCCGAAAAAACATGTGTTTTCCGTATCTAACCTTTCCTTCAAAAGGTAGGCCTGGGCCAATATCACAATTGTTGGCAAATAGCCAATTAAGCATGAAAACTCAAAATGTGAAACTGAACTCAAATTCGAAATGTATGCATATACTCAGGTTGCCCACAGGTTGGGCAACCCGAAAAAACATGTGTTTTCCGTATCCGACCTTTCCTTCAAAAGGTAGGCCTGGGCCAATATCACAATTGTTGGCAAATAGCCAATTAAGCATGAAAACTCAAAATGTGAAACTGAACTCAAATTCGAAATGTATGCATATACTCAGGTTGCCCACAGGTTGGGCAACCCGAAAAAACATGTGTTTTCCGTATCTAACCTTTCCTTCAAAAGTTAGGCCTGGGCCAATATCACAATTGTTGGCAAATAGCCAATTAAGCATGAAAACTCAAAATGTGAAACTGAACTCAAATTCGAAATGTATGCATATACTCAGGTTGCCCACAGGTTGGGCAACCCGAAAAAACATGTGTTTTCCGTATCCGACCTTTCCTTCAAAAGGTAGGCCTGGGCCAATATCACAATTGTTGGCAAATAGCCAATTAAGCATGAAAACTCAAAATGTGAAACTGACCTCAAATTCGAAATGTATGCATATACTCAGGTTCCCCACAGGTTGGGCAACCCGAAAAAACATGTGTTTTCCATATCCAACCTTTCCTTCAAAAGGTAGACTTGGGCCTATATCGCATATGTTTGCAAATGGCCAATTTAGCATGAAAACTCAAAATGTGAAACTGACCTCAAATTCGCAATGTATGCATATACTCAGGTTGCCCACAGGTTGGGCAACCCGAAAAAACATGTGTTTTCCGTATCTAACCTTTCCTTCAAAAGGTAGGCCTGGGCCAATATCACAATTGTTGGCAAATAGCCAATTAAGCATGAAAACTCAAAATGTGAAACTGAACTCAAATTCGAAATGTATGCATATACTCAGGTTGCCCACAGGTTGGGCAACCCGAAAAAACATGTGTTTTCCGTATCCGACCTTTCCTTCAAAAGGTAGGCCTGGGCCAATATCACAATTGTTGGCAAATAGCCAATTAAGCATGAAAACTCAAAATGTGAAACTGACCTCAAATTCGAAATGTATGCATATACTCAGGTTCCCCACAGGTTGGGCAACCCGAAAAAACATGTGTTTTCCATATCCAACCTTTCCTTCAAAAGGTAGACTTGGGCCTATATCGCATATGTTTGCAAATGGCCAATTTAGCATGAAAACTCAAAATGTGAAACTGACCTCAAATTCGCAATGTATGCATATACTCAGGTTGCCCACAGGTTGGGGAAACTGAAAAAACATGTGTTTTCCGTATCCAACCTTTCCTTCAAAAGGTAGGCCTGGGCCAATATCACAATTGTTGGCAAATGGCCAATTAAGCATGAAAACTCAAAATGTTAAACTGACCTCAAATTCGAAATGTATGCATATACTCAGGTTCCCCACAGGTTGGGCAACCCGAAAAAACATGTGTTTTCCGTATCCAACCTTTCCTTCAAAAGGTAGACTTGGGCCTATATCGCATATGTTTGCAAATGGCCAATTTAGCATGAAAACTCAAAATGTTAAACTGACCTCAAATTCGAAATGTATGCATATACTCAGGTTGCCCACAGGTTGGGGAACCCGAAAAAACATGTGTTTTCCGTATCTAACCTTTCCTTCAAAAGGTAGGCCTGGGCCAATATCACAATTGTTGGCAAATAGCCAATTAAGCATGAAAACTCAAAATGTGAAACTGAACTCAAATTCGAAATGTATGCATATACTCAGGTTGCCCACAGGTTGGGCAACCCGAAAAAACATGTGTTTTCCGTATCCGACCTTTCCTTCAAAAGGTAGGCCTGGGCCAATATCACAATTGTTGGCAAATAGCCAATTAAGCATGAAAACTCAAAATGTGAAACTGAACTCAAATTCGAAATGTATGCATATACTCAGGTTGCCCACAGGTTGGGCAACCCGAAAAAACATGTGTTTTCCGTATCTAACCTTTCCTTCAAAAGTTAGGCCTGGGCCAATATCACAATTGTTGGCAAATAGCCAATTAAGCATGAAAACTCAAAATGTGAAACTGAACTCAAATTCGAAATGTATGCATATACTCAGGTTGCCCACAGGTTGGGCAACCCGAAAAAACATGTGTTTTCCGTATCCGACCTTTCCTTCAAAAGGTAGGCCTGGGCCAATATCACAATTGTTGGCAAATAGCCAATTAAGCATGAAAACTCAAAATGTGAAACTGACCTCAAATTCGAAATGTATGCATATACTCAGGTTCCCCTCAGGTTGGGCATCCCGAAAAAACATGTGTTTTCCGTATCCAACCTTTCCTTCAAAAGGTAGACTTGGGCCTATATCGCATATGTTTGCAAATGGCCAACTTAGCATGAAAACTCAAAATGTGAAACTGACCTCAAATTCGCAATGTATGCATATACTCAGGTTGCCCACAGGTTGGGGAAACTGAAAAAACATGTGTTTTCCGTATCCAACCTTTCCTTCAAAAGGTAGGCCTGGGCCAATATCACAATTGTTGGCAAATAGCCAATTAAGCATGAAAACTCAAAATGTGAAACTGAACTCAAATTCGAAATGTATGCATATACTCAGGTTGCCCACAGGTTGGGCAACCCGAAAAAACATGTGTTTTCCGTATCCGACCTTTCCTTCAAAAGGTAGGCCTGGGCCAATATCACAATTGTTGGCAAATAGCCAATTAAGCATGAAAACTCAAAATGTGAAACTGACCTGAAATTCGAAATGTATGCATATACTCAGGTTCCCCACAGGTTGGGCAACCCGAAAAAACATGTGTTTTCCATATCCAACCTTTCCTTCAAAAGGTAGACTTGGGCCTATATCGCATATGTTTGCAAATGGCCAATTTAGCATGAAAACTCAAAATGTGAAACTGACCTCAAATTCGCAATGTATGCATATACTCAGGTTGCCCACAGGTTGGGGAAACTGAAAAAACATGTGTTTTCCGTATCCAACCTTTCCTTCAAAAGGTAGGCCTGGGCCAATATCACAATTGTTGGCAAATGGCCAATTAAGCATGAAAACTCAAAATGTTAAACTGACCTCAAATTCGAAATGTATGCATATACTCAGGTTCCCCACAGGTTGGGCAACCCGAAAAAACATGTGTTTTCCGTATCCAACCTTTCCTTCAAAAGGTAGACTTGGGCCTATATCGCATATGTTTGCAAATGGCCAATTTAGCATGAAAACTCAAAATGTTAAACTGACCTCAAATTCGAAATGTATGCATATACTCAGGTTGCCCACAGGTTGGGGAACCCGAAAAAACATGTGTTTTCCGTATCTAACCTTTCCTTCAAAAGGTAGGCCTGGGCCAATATCACAATTGTTGGCAAATAGCCAATTAAGCATGAAAACTCAAAATGTGAAACTGAACTCAAATTCGAAATGTATGCATATACTCAGGTTGCCCACAGGTTGGGCAACCCGAAAAAACATGTGTTTTCCGTATCCGACCTTTCCTTCAAAAGGTACGCCTGGGCCAATATCACAATTGTTGGCAAATAGCCAATTAAGCATGAAAACTCAAAATGTGAAACTGAACTCAAATTCGAAATGTATGCATATACTCAGGTTGCCCACAGGTTGGGCAACCCGAAAAAACATGTGTTTTCCGTATCTAACCTTTCCTTCAAAAGTTAGGCCTGGGCCAATATCACAATTGTTGGCAAATAGCCAATTAAGCATGAAAACTCAAAATGTGAAACTGAACTCAAATTCGAAATGTATGCATATACTCAGGTTGCCCACAGGTTGGGCAACCCGAAAAAACATGTGTTTTCCGTATCCGACCTTTCCTTCAAAAGGTAGGCCTGGGCCAATATCACAATTGTTGGCAAATAGCCAATTAAGCATGAAAACTCAAAATGTGAAACTGAACTCAAATTCGAAATGTATGCATATACTCAGGTTGCCCACAGGTTGGGCAACCCGAAAAAACATGTGTTTTCCGTATCCGACCTTTCCTTCAAAAGGTAGGCCTGGGCCAATATCACAATTGTTGGCAAATAGCCAATTAAGCATGAAAACTCAAAATGTGAAACTGACCTGAAATTCGAAATGTATGCATATACTCAGGTTCCCCACAGGTTGGGCAACCCGAAAAAACATGTGTTTTCCATATCCAACCTTTCCTTCAAAAGGTAGACTTGGGCCTATATCGCATATGTTTGCAAATGGCCAATTTAGCATGAAAACTCAAAATGTGAAACTGACCTCAAATTCGCAATGTATGCATATACTCAGGTTGCCCACAGGTTGGGGAAACTGAAAAAACATGTGTTTTCCGTATCCAACCTTTCCTTCAAAAGGTAGGCCTGGGCCAATATCACAATTGTTGGCAAATGGCCAATTAAGCATGAAAACTCAAAATGTTAAACTGACCTCAAATTCGAAATGTATGCATATACTCAGGTTCCCCACAGGTTGGGCAACCCGAAAAAACATGTGTTTTCCGTATCCAACCTTTCCTTCAAAAGGTAGACTTGGGCCTATATCGCATATGTTTGCAAATGGCCAATTTAGCATGAAAACTCAAAATGTTAAACTGACCTCAAATTCGAAATGTATGCATATACTCAGGTTGCCCACAGGTTGGGGAACCCGAAAAAACATGTGTTTTCCGTATCTAACCTTTCCTTCAAAAGGTAGGCCTGGGCCAATATCACAATTGTTGGCAAATAGCCAATTAAGCATGAAAACTCAAAATGTGAAACTGAACTCAAATTCGAAATGTATGCATATACTCAGGTTGCCCACAGGTTGGGCAACCCGAAAAAACATGTGTTTTCCGTATCCGACCTTTCCTTCAAAAGGTAGGCCTGGGCCAATATCACAATTGTTGGCAAATAGCCAATTAAGCATGAAAACTCAAAATGTGAAACTGAACTCAAATTCGAAATGTATGCATATACTCAGGTTGCCCACAGGTTGGGCAACCCGAAAAAACATGTGTTTTCCGTATCTAACCTTTCCTTCAAAAGTTAGGCCTGGGCCAATATCACAATTGTTGGCAAATAGCCAATTAAGCATGAAAACTCAAAATGTGAAACTGAACTCAAATTCGAAATGTATGCATATACTCAGGTTGCCCACAGGTTGGGCAACCCGAAAAAACATGTGTTTTCCGTATCCGACCTTTCCTTCAAAAGGTAGGCCTGGGCCAATATCACAATTGTTGGCAAATAGCCAATTAAGCATGAAAACTCAAAATGTGAAACTGACCTCAAATTCGAAATGTATGCATATACTCAGGTTCCCCACAGGTTGGGCATCCCGAAAAAACATGTGTTTTCCGTATCCAACCTTTCCTTCAAAAGGTAGACTTGGGCCTATATCGCATATGTTTGCAAATGGCCAACTTAGCATGAAAACTCAAAATGTGAAACTGACCTCAAATTCGCAATGTATGCATATACTCAGGTTGCCCACAGGTTGGGGAAACTGAAAAAACATGTGTTTTCCGTATCCAACCTTTCCTTCAAAAGGTAGGCCTGGGCCAATATCACAATTGTTGGCAAATGGCCAATTAAGCATGAAAACTAAAAATGTTAAACTGACCTCAAATTCGAAATGTATGCATATACTCAGGTTCCCCACAGGTTGGGCAACCCGAAAAAACATGTGTTTTCCATATCCAACCTTTCCTTCAAAAGGTAGACTTGGGCCTATATCGCATATGTTTGCAAATGGCCAATTTAGCATGAAAACTCAAAATGTTAAACTGACCTCAAATTCGAAATGTATGCATATACTCAGGTTGCCCACAGGTTGGGGAACCCGAAAAAACATCTGTTTTCCGTATCCGACCTTTCCTTCAAAAGGTAGGCCTGGGCCAATATCACAATTGTTGGCAAATAGCCAATTAAGCATGAAAACTCAAAATGTGAAACTGAACTCAAATTCGAAATGTATGCATATACTCAGGTTGCCCACAGGTTGGGCAACCCGAAAAAACATGTGTTTTCCGTATCCGACCTTTCCTTCAAAAGGTAGGCCTGGGCCAATATCACAATTTTTGGCAAATAGCCAATTAAGCATGAAAACTCAAAATGTGAAACTGAACTCAAATTCGAAATGTATGCATATACTCAGGTTGCCCACAGGTTGGGCAACCCGAAAAAACATGTGTTTTCCGTATCCAACCTTTCCTTCAAAAGGTAGGCTTGGGCTTATATCGCATATGTTTGCAAATGGCCAATTTAGCATGAAAACTCAAAATGTGAAACTGACCTCAAATTCGCAATGTATGCATATACTCAGGTTGCCCACAGGTTGGGGAAGTCGAAAAAACGTGTTTTCCGTATCCGACCTTTCCTTCAAAAGGTAGGCCTGGGCCAATATCACAATTGTTGGCAAATGGCCAATTAAGCATGAAAACTCAAAATGTTAAACTGACCTCAAATTCGAAATGTATGCATATACTCAGGTTCCCCACAGGTTGGGCAACCCGAAAAAACATGTGTTTTCCGTATCCAACCTTTCCTTCAAAAGGTAGACTTGGGCCTATATCGCATATGTTTGCAAATGGCCAATTTAGCATGAAAACTCAAAATGTGAAACTGAACTCAAATTCGAAATGTATGCATATACTCAGGTTGCCCACAGGTTGGGCAACCCGAAAAAACATGTGTTTTCCGTATCCAACCTTTCCTTCAAAAGGTAGGCTTGGGCTTATATCGCATATGTTTGCAAATGGCCAATTTAGCATGAAAACTCAAAATGTGAAACTGACCTCAAATTCGCAATGTATGCATATACTCAGGTTGCCCACAGGTTGGGGAAGTCGAAAAAACGTGTTTTCCGTATCCGACCTTTCCTTCAAAAGGTAGGCCTGGGCCAATATCACAATTGTTGGCAAATGGCCAATTAAGCATGAAAACTCAAAATGTTAAACTGACCTCAAATTCGAAATGTATGCATATACTCAGGTTCCCCACAGGTTGGGCAACCCGAAAAAACATGTGTTTTCCGTATCCAACCTTTCCTTCAAAAGGTAGACTTGGGCCTATATCGCATATGTTTGCAAATGGCCAATTTAGCATGAAAACTCAAAATGTTAAACTGACCTCAAATTCGAAATGTATGCATATACTCAGGTTGCCCACAGGTTGGGGAACCCGAAAAAACATGTGTTTTCCGTATCTAACCTTTCCTTCAAAAGGTAGGCCTGGGCCAATATCACAATTGTTGGCAAATAGCCAATTAAGCATGAAAACTCAAAATGTGAAACTGAACTCAAATTCGAAATGTATGCATATACTCAGGTTGCCCACAGGTTGGGCAACCCGAAAAAACATGTGTTTTCCGTATCCGACCTTTCCTTCAAAAGGTAGGCCTGGGCCAATATCACAATTGTTGGCAAATAGCCAATTAAGCATGAAAACTCAAAATGTGAAACTGAACTCAAATTCGAAATGTATGCATATACTCAGGTTGCCCACAGGTTGGGCAACCCGAAAAAACATGTGTTTTCCGTATCTAACCTTTCCTTCAAAAGTTAGGCCTGGGCCAATATCACAATTGTTGGCAAATAGCCAATTAAGCATGAAAACTCAAAATGTTAAACTGACCTCAAATTCGAAATGTATGCATATACTCAGGTTGCCCACAGGTTGGGCAACCCGAAAAAACATGTGTTTTCCGTATCCGACCTTTCCTTCAAAAGGTAGGCCTGGGCCAATATCACAATTGTTGGCAAATAGCCAATTAAGCATGAAAACTCAAAATGTGAAACTGACCTCAAATTCGAAATGTATGCATATACTCAGGTTCCCCACAGGTTGGGCATCCCGAAAAAACATGTGTTTTCCGTATCCAACCTTTCCTTCAAAAGGTAGACTTGGGCCTATATCGCATATGTTTGCAAATGGCCAACTTAGCATGAAAACTCAAAATGTGAAACTGACCTCAAATTCGCAATGTATGCATATACTCAGGTTGCCCACAGGTTGGGGAAACTGAAAAAACATGTGTTTTCCGTATCCAACCTTTCCTTCAAAAGGTAGGCCTGGGCCAATATCACAATTGTTGGCAAATGGCCAATTAAGCATGAAAACTAAAAATGTTAAACTGACCTCAAATTCGAAATGTATGCATATACTCAGGTTCCCCACAGGTTGGGCAACCCGAAAAAACATGTGTTTTCCATATCCAACCTTTCCTTCAAAAGGTAGACTTGGGCCTATATCGCATATGTTTGCAAATGGCCAATTTAGCATGAAAACTCAAAATGTTAAACTGACCTCAAATTCGAAATGTATGCATATACTCAGGTTGCCCACAGGTTGGGGAACCCGAAAAAACAATGTGTTTTCCGTATCTAACCTTTCCTTCAAAAGGTAGGCCTGGGCCAATATCACAATTGTTGGCAAATAGCCAATTAAGCATGAAAACTCAAAATGTGAAACTGAACTCAAATTCGAAATGTATGCATATACTCAGGTTGCCCACAGGTTGGGCAACCCGAAAAAACATCTGTTTTCCGTATCCGACCTTTCCTTCAAAAGGTAGGCCTGGGCCAATATCACAATTGTTGGCAAATAGCCAATTAAGCATGAAAACTCAAAATGTGAAACTGAACTCAAATTCGAAATGTATGCATATACTCAGGTTGCCCACAGGTTGGGCAACCCGAAAAAACATGTGTTTTCCGTATCCGACCTTTCCTTCAAAAGGTAGGCCTGGGCCAATATCACAATTTTTGGCAAATAGCCAATTAAGCATGAAAACTCAAAATGTGAAACTGAACTCAAATTCGAAATGTATGCATATACTCAGGTTGCCCACAGGTTGGGCAACCCGAAAAAACATGTGTTTTCCGTATCCAACCTTTCCTTCAAAAGGTAGGCTTGGGCTTATATCGCATATGTTTGCAAATGGCCAATTTAGCATGAAAACTCAAAATGTGAAACTGACCTCAAATTCGCAATGTATGCATATACTCAGGTTGCCCACAGGTTGGGGAAGTCGAAAAAACGTGTTTTCCGTATCCGACCTTTCCTTCAAAAGGTAGGCCTGGGCCAATATCACAATTGTTGGCAAATGGCCAATTAAGCATGAAAACTCAAAATGTTAAACTGACCTCAAATTCGAAATGTATGCATATACTCAGGTTCCCCACAGGTTGGGCAACCCGAAAAAACATGTGTTTTACGTAACTAACCTTTCCTTCAAAAGATAGCCCTGGGCCAATATCACAATTTTGGCCAATTGCTCAATTAAGCATGAAAACTCAAAATGTGAAACGGACGTCAAATTCGAAATGTATGCATATACTCAGGTTCCCCACAGGCTGGGGAACCCAAAAAAACATGTGTTTTACGTAACTAACCTTTCCTTCAAAAGGTAGGCCTGGGCCAATATCACAATTGTTGGTCAATTGCTCATTTAAGCATGAAAACTCAAAATGTGAAACTGACCTAAAATTCGAAATGTATGCATATACTCAGGTTCCCCACAGGCTGGGGAACCCGAAAAAACACGTGTTTTCCGTAACTGACCTTTCCTTCAAAAGGTAGGCCTGGGCCTATATCGCATTTGTTTGCAAATGGCCAATCAAGCATGAAAACTCAAAATGTGAAACTGACCTCAAATTCGAAATGTATGCATATACTCAGGTTCCCCACAGTCTGGGGAAGCCGAAAAAACATGTGTTTTCCGTATCCGACCTTTCCTTCAAAAGATAGGCCTGGGCATATATCGCATTTGTTGGCAAATGGCCAATCAAGCATGAAAATTCAAAATGTGAAATTGACCTCAAATTCGAAATGTATGCATATACTCAGGTTCCCCACAAGCTGGGGATCTCGAAAAAACATGTGTTTTCCGTAACTGACCTTTCCTTCAAAAGGTAGCCCTGGGCCAATATCACAATTTTGGCCAATTGCTCAATTAAGCATGAAAACTCAAAATGTGAAACTGACCTCAAATTCGAAATGTATGCATATACTCAGGTTGCCCACAGGTTGGGGAACCTGAAAAAACATGTGTTTTCCGTATCCAACCTTTCCTTCAAAAGGTAGGCCTGGGCCAATATCACAATTGTTGGCAAATGGCCAATTAAGCATGAAAACTCAAAATGTTAAACTGACCTCAAATTCGAAATGTATGCATATACTCAGGTTCCCCACAGGTTGGGCAACCCGAAAAAACATGTGTTTTACGTAACTAACCTTTCCTTCAAAAGATAGCCCTGGGCCAATATCACAATTTTGGCCAATTGCTCAATTAAGCATGAAAACTCAAAATGTGAAACGGACGTCAAATTCGAAATGTATGCATATACTCAGGTTCCCCACAGGCTGGGGAACCCAAAAAAACATGCGTTTTACGTAACTAACCTTTCCTTCAAAAGGTAGGCCTGGGCCAATATCACAATTGTTGGTCAATTGCTCATTTAAGCATGAAAACTCAAAATGTGAAACTGACCTCAAATTCGAAATGTATGCATATACTCAGATTGCCCAAAGGCTGGGGAACCCGAAAAAACATGTGTTTTCCGTAACTGACCTTTCCTTGAAAAGGTAGGCCTGGGCCAATATCACAATTGTTGGCAAATGGCCAATTAAGCATGAAAACTCAAAATGTGAAACTGACCTGAAATTCGAAATGTATGCATATACTCAGATTGCCCAAATGCTGGGGAACCCGAAAAAACATGTGTTTTCCGTAACTGACCTTTCCTTGAAAAGGTAGGCCTGGGCCAATATCACAATTGTTGGCAAATGGCCAATTAAGCATGAAAACTCAAAATGTGAAACTGACCTCAAATTCGAAATGTATGCATATACTCAGGTTCCCCACAGTCTGGGGAACCCGAAAAAACATGTGTTTTCCGTATCCGACCTTTCCTTCAAAAGATAGGCCTGGGCATATATCGCATTTGTTGGCAAATGGCCAATCAAGCATGAAAACTCAAAATGTGAAATTGACCTCAAATTCGAAATGTATGCATATACTCAGGTTCCCCACAAGCTGGGGATCTCGAAAAAACATGTTTTCCGTAACTGACCTTTCCTTCAAAAGGTAGCCCTGGGCCAATATCACAATTTTGGCCAATTGCTCAATTAAGCATGAAAACTCAAAATGTGAAACTGACCTCAAATTCGAAATGTATGCATATACTCAGGTTCCCCACAAGCTGGGGAACCCAAAAAAACATGTGTTTTACGTAACTAACCTTTCCTTCAAAAGGTAGGCCTGGGCCAATATCACAATTGTTGGCCAATGGCCAATTAAGCATGAAAACTCAAAATGTGAAACTGACCTCAAATTCGAAATGTATGCATATACTCAGATTGCCCACAGGCTAGGGAACCCGAAAAAACATGTGTTTTACGTAACTAACCTTTCCTTCATAAGATAGGCCTGGGCCAATATCACAATTGTTGGCCATTTGCTCAATTAAGCATGAAAACTCAAAATGTGAAACTGACCTCAAATTCGAAATGTATGCACATACTCAGGTTCCCCACAGGTTGGGGAACCCGAAAAAACATGTGTTTTCCGTATCTGAATTTTCCTTCAAAAGCTAGGCCTGGGCCTATATCGCATTTGTTTGCAAATGGCCAATCAAGCATGAAAATTCAAAATGTGAAACTGACCTCAAATTCGAAATGTATGCATATACTCAGGTTCCCCACAGGTTGGGGAAGCCGAAAAAACATGTGTTTTCCGTATCCGACCTTTCCTTCAAAAGATAGGCCTGGGCATACATCGCATTTGTTGGCAAATGGCCAATCAAGCATGAAAACTCAAAATGTGAAATTGACATCAAATTCGAAATGTATGCATATACTCAGGTTCCCCACAGTCTGGGGAACCCGAACAAACATGTGTTTTCCGTATCCGACCTTTCCTTCAAAAGATAGGCCTGGGCATATATCGCATTTGTTGGCAAATGGCCAATCAAGCATGAAAACTCAAAATGTGAAATTGACCTCAAATTCGAAATGTATGCATATACTCAGGTTCCCCACAAGCTGGGGATCTCGAAAAAACATGTGTTTTCCGTAACTGACCTTTCCTTCAAAAGGTAGCCCTGGGCCAATATCACAATTTTGGCCAATTGCTCAATTAAGCATGAAAACTCAAAATGTGAAACTGACCTCAAATTCGAAATGTATGCATATACTCAGGTTCCCCACAAGCTGGGGAACCCAAAAAAACATGTGTTTTACGTAACTAACCTTTCCTTCAAAAGGTAGGCCTGGGCCAATATCACAATTGTTGGCCAATGGCCAATTAAGCATGAAAACTCAAAATGAGAAACTGACCTCAAATTCGAAATGTATGCATATACTCAGATTGCCCACAGGCTAGGGAACCCGAAAAAACATGTGTTTTACGTAACTAACCTTTCCTTCAAAAGATAGGCCTGGGCCAATATCACAATTGTTGGCCAATTGCTCAATTAAGCATGAAAACTCAAAATGTGAAACTGACCTCAAATTCGAAATGTATGCACATACTCAGGTTCCCCACAGGTTGGGGAACCCGAAAAAACACGTGTTTTCCGTATCTGAATTTTCCTTCAAAAGCTAGGCCTGGGCCTATATCGCATTTGTTTGCAAATGGCCAATCAAGCATGAAAATTCAAAATGTGAAACTGACCTCAAATTCGAAATGTATGCATATACTCAGGTTCCCCACAGGTTGGGGAAGCCGAAAAAACATGTGTTTTCCGTATCCGACCTTTCCTTCAAAAGATAGGCCTGGGCATATATCGCATTTGTTGGCAAATGGCCAATCAAGCATGAAAACTCAAAATGTGAAATTGACATCAAATTCGAAATGTATGCATATACTCAGGTTCCCCACAAGCTGGGGAACTCGAAAAAACATGTGTTTTCCGTAACTGACCTTTCCTTCAAAAGGTAGCCCTGGGCCAATATCGCAATTGTTGGCCAATTGCTCAATTAAGCATGAAAACTCAAAATGTGAAACTGACCTCAAATTCGAAATGTATGCATATACTCAGGTTCCCCACAGGCTGGGGAACACAAAAAAACATGTGTTTTACGTAACTAACCTTTCCTTCAAAAGGTAGGCCTGGGCCAATATCACAATTGTTGGCCAATTGCTCAATTAAGCATGAAAACTCAAAATGTGAAACTGACGTCAAATTAGAAATGTATGCATATACTTAGGTTCCCGAAAGGCTGGGGAACCCAAAAAAACATGTGTTTTACGTAACTAACCTTTCCTTCAAAAGGTAGGCCTGGGTCAATATCACAATTGTTGGCCAATTGCTCAATTAAGCATGAAAACTCAAAATGAGAAACTGACCTCAAATTCGAAATGTATGCATATACTCAGATTGCCCACAGGCTAGGGAACCCGAAAAAACATGTGTTTTACGTAACTAACCTTTCCTTCAAAAGATAGGCCTGGGCCAATATCACAATTGTTGGCCAATTGCTCAATTAAGCATGAAAACTCAAAATGTGAAACTGACCTCAAATTCGAAATGTATGCACATACTCAGGTTCCCCACAGGTTGGGGAACCCGAAAAAACACGTGTTTTCCGTATCTGAATTTTCCTTCAAAAGCTAGGCCTGGGCCTATATCGCATTTGTTTGCAAATGGCCAATCAAGCATGAAAATTCAAAATGTGAAACTGACCTCAAATTCGAAATGTATGCATATACTCAGGTTCCCCACAGGTTGGGGAAGCCGAAAAAACATGTGTTTTCCGTATCCGACCTTTCCTTCAAAAGATAGGCCTGGGCATATATCGCATTTGTTGGCAAATGGCCAATCAAGCATGAAAACTCAAAATGTGAAATTGACATCAAATTCGAAATGTATGCATATACTCAGGTTCCCCACAAGCTGGGGAACTCGAAAAAACATGTGTTTTCCGTAACTGACCTTTCCTTCAAAAGGTAGCCCTGGGCCAATATCGCAATTGTTGGCCAATTGCTCAATTAAGCATGAAAACTCAAAATGTGAAACTGACCTCAAATTCGAAATGTATGCATATACTCAGGTTCCCCACAGGCTGGGGAACACAAAAAAACATGTGTTTTACGTAACTAACCTTTCCTTCAAAAGGTAGGCCTGGGCCAATATCACAATTGTTGGCCAATTGCTCAATTAAGCATGAAAACTCAAAATGTGAAACTGACGTCAAATTAGAAATGTATGCATATACTTAGGTTCCCGAAAGGCTGGGGAACCCAAAAAAACATGTGTTTTACGTAACTAACCTTTCCTTCAAAAGGTAGGCCTGGGTCAATATCACAATTGTTGGCCAATTGCTCAATTAAGCATGAAAACTCAAAATGTGAAACTGACGTCAAATTCGAAATGTATGCATATACTCAGATTGCCCAAAGGCTGGGGAACCCGAAAAAACATGTGTTTTCCGTAACTGACCTTTCCTTGAAAAGGTAGGCCTGGGCCAATATCACAATTGTTGGCAAATGGCCAATTAAGCATGAAAACTCAAAATGTGAAACTGACCTCAAATTCGAAATGTATGCATATACTCAGATTGCCCACAGGCTGGGGAACCCGAAAAAACATGTGTTTTACGTAACTAACCTTTCCTTCAAAAGATAGCCCTGGGCCAATATCACAATTTTGGCCAATTGCTCAATTAAGCATGAAAACTCAAAATGTGAAACGGACGTCAAATTCGAAATGTATGCATATACTCAGGTTCCCCACAGGCTGGGGAACCCAAAAAAACATGTGTTTTACGTAACTAACCTTTCCTTCAAAAGGTAGGCCTGGGCCAATATCACAATTGTTGGTCAATTGCTCATTTAAGCATGAAAACTCAAAATGTGAAACTGACCTCAAATTCGAAATGTATGCATATACTCAGATTGCCCAAAGGCTGGGGAACCCGAAAAAACATGTGTTTTCCGTAACTGACCTTTCCTTGAAAAGGTAGGCCTGGGCCAATATCACAATTGTTGGCAAATGGCCAATTAAGCATGAAAACTCAAAATGTGAAACTGACCTGAAATTCGAAATGTATGCATATACTCAGATTGCCCAAAGGCTGGGGAACCCGAAAAAACATGTGTTTTCCGTAACTGACCTTTCCTTCAAAAGGTAGGCCTGGGCCAATATCACAATTGTTGGCAAATGGCCAATTAAGCATGAAAACTCAAAATGTGAAACTGACCTCAAATTCGAAATGTATGCATATACTCAGGTTCCCCACAGGTTGGGGAACCCGAAAAAACACATGTTTTCCGTATCTGAATTTTCCTTCAAAAGCTAGGCCTGGGCCTATATCGCATTTGTTTGCAAATGGCCAATCAAGCATGAAAACTCAAAATGTGAAACTGACCGCAAATTCGAAATGTATGCATATACTCAGGTTCCCCACAGTCTGGGGAACCAGAAAAAACATGTATTTTCCGTATCCGACCTTTCCTTCAAAAGATAGGCCTGGGCATATATCGCATTTGTTGGCAAATGGCCAATCAAGCATGAAAACTCAAAATGTGAAATTGACATCAAATTCGAAATGTATGCATATACTCAGGTTCCCCACAGTCTGGGGAACCCGAAAAAACATGTGTTTTCCGTATCCGACCTTTCCTTCAAAAGATAGGCCTGGGCATATATCGCATTTGTTGGCAAATGGCCAATCAAGCATGAAAACTCAAAATGTGAAATTGACCTCAAATTCGAAATGTATGCATATACTCAGGTTCCCCACAAGCTGGGGATCTCGAAAAAACATGTATTTTCCGTAACTGACCTTTCCTTCAAAAGGTAGCCCTGGGCCAATATCACAATTTTGGCCAATTGCTCAATTAAGCATGAAAACTCAAAATGTGAAACTGACCTCAAATTCGAAATGTATGCATATACTCAGGTTCCCCACAAGCTGGGGAACCCAAAAAAACATGTGTTTTACGTAACTAACCTTTCCTTCAAAAGGTAGGCCTGGGCCAATATCACAATTGTTGGCCAATGGCCAATTAAGCATGAAAACTCAAAATGTGAAACTGACCTCAAATTCGAAATGTATGCATATACTCAGATTGCCCACAGGCTAGGGAACCCGAAAAAACATGTGTTTTACGTAACTAACCTTTCCTTCAAAAGATAGGCCTGGGCCAATATCACAATTGTTGGCCAATTGCTCAATTAAGCATGAAAACTCAAAATGTGAAACTGACCTCAAATTCGAAATGTATGCACATACTCAGGTTCCCCACAGGTTGGGGAACCCGAAAAAACACGTGTTTTCCGTATCTGAATTTTCCTTCAAAAGCTAGGCCTGGGCCTATATCGCATTTGTTTGCAAATGGCCAATCAAGCATGAAAATTCAAAATGTGAAACTGACCTCAAATTCGAAATGTATGCATATACTCAGGTTCCCCACAGGTTGGGGAAGCCGAAAAAACATGTGTTTTCCGTATCCGACCTTTCCTTCAAAAGATAGGCCTGGGCATATATCGCATTTGTTGGCAAATGGCCAATCAAGCATGAAAACTCAAAATGTGAAATTGACATCAAATTCGAAATGTATGCATATACTCAGGTTCCCCACAAGCTGGGGAACTCGAAAAAACATGTGTTTTCCGTAACTGACCTTTCCTTCAAAAGGTAGCCCTGGGCCAATATCACAATTTTGGCCAATTGCTCAATTAAGCATGAAAACTCAAAATGTGAAACTGACCTCAAATTCGAAATGTATGCATATACTCAGGTTCCCCACAGGCTGGGGAACACAAAAAAACATGTGTTTTACGTAACTAACCTTTCCTTCAAAAGGTAGGCCTGGGCCAATATCACAATTGTTGGCCAATTGCTCAATTAAGCATGAAAACTCAAAATGTGAAACTGACGTCAAATTAGAAATGTATGCATATATTTAGGTTCCCGAAAGGCTGGGGAACCCAAAAAAACATGTGTTTTACGTAACTAACCTTTCCTTCAAAAGGTAGGCCTGGGTCAATATCACAATTGTTGGCCAATTGCTCAATTAAGCATGAAAACTCAAAATGTGAAACTGACGTCAAATTCGAAATGTATGCATATACTCAGATTGCCCAAAGGCTGGGGAACCCGAAAAAACATGTGTTTTCCGTAACTGACCTTTCCTTGAAAAGGTAGGCCTGGGCCAATATCACAATTGTTGGCAAATGGCCAATTAAGCATGAAAACTCAAAATGTGAAACTGACCTCAAATTCGAAATGTATGCATATACTCAGATTGCCCACAGGCTGGGGAACCCGAAAAAACATGTGTTTTACGTAACTAACCTTTCCTTCAAAAGATAGCCCTGGGCCAATATCACAATTTTGGCCAATTGCTCAATTAAGCATGAAAACTCAAAATGTGAAACGGACGTCAAATTCGAAATGTATGCATATACTCAGGTTCCCCACAGGCTGGGGAACCCAAAAAAACATGTGTTTTACGTAACTAACCTTTCCTTCAAAAGGTAGGCCTGGGCCAATATCACAATTGTTGGTCAATTGCTCATTTAAGCATGAAAACTCAAAATGTGAAACTGACCTCAAATTCGAAATGTATGCATATACTCAGATTGCCCAAAGGCTGGGGAACCCGAAAAAACATGTGTTTTCCGTAACTGACCTTTCCTTGAAAAGGTAGGCCTGGGCCTATATCGCATTTGTTTGCAAATGGCCAATCAAGCATGAAAACTCAAAATGTGAAACTGACCGCAAATTCGAAATGTATGCATATACTCAGGTTCCCCACAGTCTGGGGAACCCGAAAAAACATGTATTTTCCGTATCCGACCTTTTCTTCAAAAGATAGGCCTGGGCATATATCGCATTTGTTGGCAAATGGGCAATTAAGCATGAAAATTCAAAATGTGAAACTGACCTCAAATTCGAAATGTATGCATATACTCAGGTTCCCCACAGGTTGGGGAACCCGAAAAAACATGTGTTTTCCGTAACTGACCTTTCCTTGAAAAGGTAGGCCTGGGCCAATATCACAATTGTTGGCAAATGGCCAATTAAGCATGAAAACTCAAAATGTGAAACTGACCTCAAATTCGAAATGTATGCATATACTCAGGTTCCCCACAGGCTGGGGAACCCGAAAAAACACGTGTTTTCCGTAACTGACCTTTCCTTCAAAAGGTAGGCCTGGGCCTATATCGCATTTGTTTGCAAATGGCCAATCAAGCATGAAAACTCAAAATGTGAAACTGACCTCAAATTCGAAATGTATGCATATATTCAGGTTCCCCACAGGCTGGGGAGCCCAAAAAAACATGTGTTTTACGTAACTGACCTTTCCTTCAAAAGGTAGGCCTGCGCCAATGTCACAATTGTTGGCCAATTGCTCAATTAAGCATGAAAACTCAAAATGTGAAACTGACCTCAAATTCGAAATGTATGCATATACTCAGGTTCCCCACAGTCTCGGGAACCCGAAAAAACATGTGTTTTCCGTATCCGACCTTTCCTTCAAAAGATAGGCCTGGGCATGTATCGCATTTGTTGGCAAATGGCCAATCAAGCATGAAAACTCAAAATGTGAAATTGACCTCAAATTCGAAATGTATGCATATACTCAGGTTCCCCACAAGCTGGGGAACTCGAAAAAACATGTGTTTTCCGTAACTGACCTTTCCTTCAAAAGGTAGCCCTGGGCCAATATCACAATTTTGGCCAATTGCTCAATTAAGCATGAAAACTCAAAATGTGAAACTGACCTCAAATTCGAAATGTATGCATATACTCAGGTTCCCCACAAGCTGGGGAACCCAAAAAAACATGTGTTTTACGTAACTAACCTTTCCTTCAAAAGGTAGGCCTGGGCCAATATCACAATTGTTGGTCAATTGCTCATTTAAGCATGAAAACTCAAAATGTGAAACTGACCTCAAATTCGAAATGTATGCATATACTCAGATTGCCCAAAGGCTGGGGAACCCGAAAAAACATGTGTTTTCCGTAACTGACCTTTCCTTGAAAAGGTAGGCCTGGGCCAATATCACAATTGTTGGCAAATGGCTAATTAAGCATGAAAACTCAAAATGTGAAACTGACCTGAAATTCGAAATGTATGCATATACTCAGATTGCCCAAAGGCTGGGGAACCCGAAAAAACATGTGTTTTCCGTAACTGACCTTTCCTTCAAAAGGTAGGCCTGGGCCAATATCACAATTGTTGGCAAATGGCCAATTAAGCATGAAAACTCAAAATGTGAAACTGACCTCAAATTCGAAATGTATGCATATACTCAGGTTCCCCACAGGTTGGGGAACCCGAAAAAACACATGTTTTCCGTATCTGAATTTTCCTTCAAAAGCTAGGCCTGGGCCTATATCGCATTTGTTTGCAAATGGCCAATCAAGCATGAAAACTCAAAATGTGAAACTGACCGCAAATTCGAAATGTATGCATATACTCAGGTTCCCCACAGTCTGGGGAACCCGAAAAAAACATGAATTTTCCGTATCCGACCTTTCGTTCAAAAGATAGGCCTGGGCATATATCGCATTTGTTGGCAAATGGGCAATTAAGCATGAAAATTCAAAATGTGAAACTGACCTCAAATTCGAAATGTATGCATATACTCAGGTTCCCCACAGGTTGGGGAACCCGAAAAAACATGTGTTTTCCGTAACTGACCTTTCCTTGAAAAGGTAGGCCTGGGCCAATATCACAATTTTGGCCAATTGCTCAATTAAGCATGAAAACTCAAAATGTGAAACTGACGTCAAATTCGAAATGTATGCATATACTCAGATTGCCCAAAGGCTGGGGAACCCGAAAAAACATGTGTTTTCCGTAACTGACCTTTCCTTGAAAAGGTAGGTCTGGGCCAATATCACAATTGTTGGCAAATGGCCAATTAAGCATGAAAACTCAAAATGTGAAACTGACCTCAAATTCGAAATGTATGCATATACTCAGATTGCCCACAGGCTGGGGAACCCGAAAAAACATGTGTTTTACGTAACTAACCTTTCCTTCAAAAGATAGCCCTGGGCCAATATCACAATTTTGGCCAATTGCTCAATTAAGCATGAAAACTCAAAATGTGAAACGGACGTCTAATTCGAAATGTATGCATATACTCAGGTTCCCCACAGGCTGGGGAACCCAAAAAAACATGTGTTTTACGTAACTAACCTTTCCTTCAAAAGGTAGGCCTGGGCCAATATCACAATTGTTGGCAAATGGCCAATTAAGCATGAAAACTCAAAATGTGAAACTGACCTCAAATTCGAAATGTATGCATATACTCAGGTTCCCCACAGGTTGGGGAACCCGAAAAAACACGTGTTTTCCGTATCTGAATTTTCCTTCAAAAGCTAGGCCTGGGCCTATATCGCATTTGTTTGCAAATGGCCAATCAAGCATGAAAACTCAAAATGTGAAACTGACCGCAAATTCGAAATGTATGCATATACTCAGGTTCCCCACAGTCTGGGGAACCCGAAAAAACATATATTTTCCGTATCCGACCTTTCCTTCAAAAGATAGGACTGGGCATATATCGCATTTGTTGGCAAATGGGCAATTAAGCATGAAAATTCAAAATGTGACACTGACCAAAAATTCGAAATGTATGCATATACTCAGGTTCCCCATAGGTTGGGGAACCCGAAAAAACATGTGTTTTCCGTAACTGACCTTTCCTTGAAAAGGTAGGCCTGGGCCAATATCACAATTGTTGGCAAATGGCCAATTAAGCATGAAAACTCAAAATGTGAAACTGACCTCAAATTCGAAATGTATGCATATACTCAGGTTCCCCACAGGCTGGGGAACCCGAAAAAACACGTGTTTTCCGTAACTGACCTTTCCTTCAAAAGGTAGGCCTGGGCCTATATCGCATTTGTTTGCAAATGGCCAATCAAGCATGAAAACTCAAAATGTGAAACTGACCTCAAATTCGAAATGTATGCATATATTCAGGTTCCCCACAGGCTGGGGAGCCCAAAAAAACATGTGTTTTACGTAACTGACCTTTCCTTCAAAAGGTAGGCCTGCACCAATGTCACAATTGTTGGCCAATTGCTCAATTAAGCATGAAAACTCAAAATGTGAAACTGACCTCAAATTCGAAATGTATGCATATACTCAGGTTCCCCACAGTCTCGGGAACCCGAAAAAACATGTGTTTTCCGTATCCGACCTTTCCTTCAAAAGATAGGCCTGGGCATATATCGCATTTGTTGGCAAATGGCCAATCAAGCATGAAAACTCAAAATGTGAAATTGACCTCAAATTCGAAATGTATGCATATACTCAGGTTCCCCACAAGCTGGGGAACTCGAAAAAACATGTGTTTTCCGTAACTGACCTTTCCTTCAAAAGGTAGCCCTGGGCCAATATCACAATTTTGGCCAATTGCTCAATTAAGCATGAAAACTCAAAATGTGAAACTGACCTCAAATTCGAAATGTATGCATATACTCAGGTTCCCCACAAGCTGGGGAACCCAAAAAAACATGTGTTTTACGTAACTAACCTTTCCTTCAAAAGATAGGCCTGGGCCAATATCACAATTGTTGGCCAATTGCTCAATTAAGCATGAAAACTCAAAATGTGAAACTGACCTCAAATTCGAAATGTATGCATATACTCAGGTTCCCCACAGGTTGGGGAAGCCGAAAAAACGTGTTTTCCGTATCCGACCTTTCCTTCAAAAGATAGGCCTGGGCATATATTGCATTTGTTGGCAAATGGCCAATCAAGCATGAAAACTCAAAATGTGAAATTGACATCAAATTCGAAATGTATGCATATACTCAGGTTCCCCACAAGCTGGGGAACTCGAAAAAACATGTGTTTTCCGTAACTGACCTTTCCTTCAAAAGGTAGCCCTGGGCCAATATCGCAATTGTTGGCCAATTGCTCAATTAAGCATGAAAACTCAAAATGTGAAACTGACCTCAAATTCGAAATGTATGCATATACTCAGGTTCCCCACAGGCTGGGGAACCCAAAAAAACATGTGTTTTACGTAACTAACCTTTCCTTCAAAAGGTAGGCCTGGGCCAATATCACAATTGTTGGCCAATTGCTCAATTAAGCATGAAAACTCAAAATGTGAAACTGACGTCAAATTAGAAATGTATGCATATACTCAGGTTCCCGACAGGCTGGGGAACCCAAAAAAACATGTGTTTTACGTAACTAACCTTTCCTTCAAAAGGTAGGCCTGGGCCAATATCACAATTGTTGGCCAATTGCTCAATTAAGCATGAAAACTCAAAATGTGAAACTGACGTCAAATTCGAAATGTATGCATATACTCAGATTGCCCAAAGGCTGGGGAACCCGAAAAAACATGTGTTTTCCGTAACTGACCTTTCCTTGAAAAGGTAGGTCTGGGCCAATATCACAATTGTTGGCAAATGGCCAATTAAGCATGAAAACTCAAAATGTGAAACTGACCTCAAATTCGAAATGTATGCATATACTCAGGTTCCCCACAGTCTGGGGGACCAAAAAAAACATGTGTTTTACGTAACTAACCTTTCCTTCAAAAGGTAGGCCTGGGCCAATATCACAATTGTTGGCCAATTGCTCAATTAAGCATGAAAACTCAAAATGTGAAACTGACGTCAAATTAGAAATGTATGCATATACTCAGGTTCCCGACAGGCTGGGGAACCCAAAAAAACATGTGTTTTACGTAACTAACCTTTCCTTCAAAAGGTAGGCCTGGGCCAATATCACAATTGTTGGCCAATTGCTCAATTAAGCATGAAAACTCAAAATGTGAAACTGACGTCAAATTCGAAATGTATGCATATACTCAGATTGCCCAAAGGCTGGGGAACCCGAAAAAACATGTGTTTTCCGTAACTGACCTTTCCTTGAAAAGGTAGGTCTGGGCCAATATCACAATTGTTGGCAAATGGCCAATTAAGCATGAAAACTCAAAATGTGAAACTGACCTCAAATTCGAAATGTATGCATATACTCAGGTTCCCCACAAGCTGGGGAACCCAAAAAAACATGTGTTTTACGTAACTAACCTTTCCTTCAAAAGGTAGGCCTGGGCCAATATCACAATTGTTGGCAAATGGCCAATTAAGCATGAAAACTCAAAATGTGAAACTGACCTCAAATTCGAAATGTATGCATATACTCAGATTGCCCACAGGCTGGGGAACCCGAAAAAACATGTGTTTTACGTAACTAACCTTTCCTTCAAAAGGTAGGCCTGGGCCAATATCACAATTGTTGGCAAATGGCCAATTAAGCATGAAAACTCAAAATGTGAAACTGACCTCAAATTCGAAATGTATGCATATACTCAGGTTCCCCACAGTCTGGGGAACCCGAAAAAACATGTATTTTCCGTATCCGACCTTTCCTTCAAAAGATAGGCCTGGGCATATATCGCATTTGTTGGCAAATGGCCAATTAAGCATGAAAATTCAAAATGTGAAACTGACCTCAAATTCGAAATGTATGCATATACTCAGGTTCCCCACAGGTTGGGGAAGCCGAAAAAACATGTGTTTTCCGTATCCGACCTTTCCTTCAAAAGATAGGCCTGGGCATATATCGCATTTGTTGGCAAATGGCCAATCAAGCATGAAAACTCAAAATGTGAAATTGACATCAAATTCGAAATGTATGCATATACTCAGGTTCCCCACAAGCTGGGGAACTCGAAAAAACATGTGTTTTCCGTAACTGACCTTTCCTTCAAAAGGTAGCCCTGGGCCAATATCGCAATTGTTGGCCAATTGCTCAATTAAGCATGAAAACTCAAAATGTGAAACTGACCTCAAATTCGAAATGTATGCATATACTCAGGTTCCCCACAAGCTGGGGAACCCAAAAAAACATGTGTTTTACGTAACTAACCTTTCCTTCAAAAGGTAGGCCTGGGCCAATATCACAATTGTTGGCAAATGGCCAATTAAGCATGAAAACTCAAAATGTGAAACTGACCTCAAATTCGAAATGTATGCATATACTCAGATTGCCCACAGGCTGGGGAACCCGAAAAAACATGTGTTTTACGTAACTAACCTTTCCTTCAAAAGGTAGGCCTGGGCCAATATCACAATTGTTGGCAAATGGCCAATTAAGCATGAAAACTCAAAATGTGAAACTGACCTCAAATTCGAAATGTATGCATATACTCAGGTTCCCCACAGTCTGGGGAACCCGAAAAAACATGTATTTTCCGTATCCGACCTTTCCTTCAAAAGATAGGCCTGGGCATATATCGCATTTGTTGGCAAATGGCCAATTAAGCATGAAAATTCAAAATGTGAAACTGACCTCAAATTCGAAATGTATGCATATACTCAGGTTCCCCACAGGTTGGGGAAGCCGAAAAAACATGTGTTTTCCGTATCCGACCTTTCCTTCAAAAGATAGGCCTGGGCATATATCGCATTTGTTGGCAAATGGCCAATCAAGCATGAAAACTCAAAATGTGAAATTGACATCAAATTCGAAATGTATGCATATACTCAGGTTCCCCACAAGCTGGGGAACTCGAAAAAACATGTGTTTTCCGTAACTGACCTTTCCTTCAAAAGGTAGCCCTGGGCCAATATCGCAATTGTTGGCCAATTGCTCAATTAAGCATGAAAACTCAAAATGTGAAACTGACCTCAAATTCGAAATGTATGCATATACTCAGGTTCCCCACAGGCTGGGGAACCCAAAAAAACATGTGTTTTACGTAACTAACCTTTCCTTCAAAAGGTAGGCCTGGGCCAATATCACAATTGTTGGCCAATTGCTCAATTAAGCATGAAAACTCAAAATGTGAAACTGACGTCAAATTAGAAATGTATGCATATACTCAGGTTCCCGACAGGCTGGGGAACCCAAAAAAACATGTGTTTTACGTAACTAACCTTTCCTTCAAAAGGTAGGCCTGGGCCAATATCACAATTGTTGGCCAATTGCTCAATTAAGCATGAAAACTCAAAATGTGAAACTGACGTCAAATTCGAAATGTATGCATAGACTCAGATTGCCCAAAGGCTGGGGAACCCAAAAAAACATGTGTTTTCCGTAACTGACCTTTCCTTGAAAAGGTAGGTCTGGGCCAATATCACAATTGTTGGCAAATGGCCAATTAAGCATGAAAACTCAAAATGTGAAACTGACCTCAAATTCGAAATGTATGCATATACTCAGGTTCCCCACAGTCTGGGGAACCCGAAAAAACATGTGTTTTCCGTATCCGACCTTTCCTTGAAAAGATAGGCCTGGGCATATATCGCATTTGTTGGCAAATGGCCAATCAAGCATGAAAACTCAAAATGTGAAATTGACCTCAAATTCGAAATGTATGCATATACTCAGGTTCCCCACAAGCTGGGGAACTCGAAAAAACATGTGTTTTCCGTAACTGACCTTTCCTTCAAAAGGTAGCCCTGGGCCAATATCACAATTTTGTCCAATTGCTCAATTAAGCATGAAAACTCAAAATGTGAAACTGACCTCAAATTCGAAATGTATGCATATACTCAGGTTCCCCACAGTCTGGGGGACCCGAAAAAACATGTGTTTTCCGTATCCGACCTTTCCTTCAAAAGGTAGCCCTGGGCCAATATCACAATTTTGTCCAATTGCTCAATTAAGCATGAAAACTCAAAATGTGAAACTGACCTCAAATTCGAAATGTATGCATATACTCAGGTTCCCCACAAGCTGGGGAACCCAAAAAAACATGTGTTTTACGTAACTAACCTTTCCTTCAAAAGGTAGGCCTGGGCCAATATCACAATTGTTGGCAAATGGCCAATTAAGCATGAAAACTCAAAATGTGAAACTGACCTCAAATTCGAAATGTATGCATATACTCAGATTGCCCACAGGCTGGGGAACCCGAAAAAACATGTGTTTTACGTAACTAACCTTTCCTTCAAAAGGTAGGCCTGGGCCAATATCACAATTTTGGCCAATTGCTCAATTAAGCATGAAAACTCAAAATGTGAAACTGACCTCAAATGCGAAATGTATGCATATACTCAGGTTCCCCACAAGCTGGGGAACCCAAAAAAACATGTGTTTTACGTAACTAACCTTTCCTTCAAAAGGTAGGCCTGGGCCAATATCACAATTGTTGGCAAATGGCCAATTAAGCATGAAAATTCAAAATGTGAAACTGACCTCAAATTCGAAATGTATGCATATACTCAGGTTCCCCACAGGTTGGGGAAGCCGAAAAAACATGTGTTTTCCGTATCCGACCTTTCCTTCAAAAGATAGGCCTGGGCATATATCGCATTTGTTGGCAAATGGCCAATCAAGCATGAAAACTCAAAATGTGAAATTGACATCAAATTCGAAATGTATGCATATACTCAGGTTCCCCACAAGCTGGGGAACTCGAAAAAACATGTGTTTTCCGTAACTGACCTTTCCTTCAAAAGGTAGCCCTGGGCCAATATCGCAATTGTTGGCCAATTGCTCAATTAAGCATGAAAACTCAAAATGTGAAACTGACCTCAAATTCGAAATGTATGCATATACTCAGGTTCCCCACAGGCTGGGGAACCCAAAAAAACATGTGTTTTACGTAACTAACCTTTCCTTCAAAAGGTAGGCCTGGGCCAATATCACAATTGTTGGCCAATTGCTCAATTAAGCATGAAAACTCAAAATGTGAAACTGACGTCAAATTAGAAATGTATGCATATACTCAGGTTCCCGACAGGCTGGGGAACCCAAAAAAACATGTGTTTTACGTAACTAACCTTTCCTTCAAAAGGTAGGCCTGGGCCAATATCACAATTGTTGGCCAATTGCTCAATTAAGCATGAAAACTCAAAATGTGAAACTGACGTCAAATTCGAAATGTATGCATAGACTCAGATTGCCCAAAGGCTGGGGAACCCAAAAAAACATGTGTTTTCCGTAACTGACCTTTCCTTGAAAAGGTAGGTCTGGGCCAATATCACAATTGTTGGCAAATGGCCAATTAAGCATGAAAACTCAAAATGTGAAACTGACCTCAAATTCGAAATGTATGCATATACTCAGGTTCCCCACAGTCTGGGGAACCCGAAAAAACATGTGTTTTCCGTATCCGACCTTTCCTTGAAAAGATAGGCCTGGGCATATATCGCATTTGTTGGCAAATGGCCAATCAAGCATGAAAACTCAAAATGTGAAATTGACCTCAAATTCGAAATGTATGCATATACTCAGGTTCCCCACAAGCTGGGGAACTCGAAAAAACATGTGTTTTCCGTAACTGACCTTTCCTTCAAAAGGTAGCCCTGGGCCAATATCACAATTTTGTCCAATTGCTCAATTAAGCATGAAAACTCAAAATGTGAAACTGACCTCAAATTCGAAATGTATGCATATACTCAGGTTCCCCACAAGCTGGGGAACCCAAAAAAACATGTGTTTTACGTAACTAACCTTTCCTTGAAAAGATAGGCCTGGGCATATATCGCATTTGTTGGCAAATGGCCAATCAAGCATGAAAACTCAAAATGTGAAACTGACCTCAAATTCGAAATGTACGCATATACTCAGGTTCCGCACAAGCTGGGGAACCCAAAAAAACATGTGTTTTACGTAACTAACCTTTCCTTCAAAAGGTAGGCCTGGGCCAATATCACAATTGTTGGCAAATGGCCAATTAAGCATGAAAACTCAAAATGTGAAACTGACCTCAAATTCGAAATGTATGCATATACTCAGGTTCCCTTCAGTCTGGGGAACCCGAAAAAACATGTATTTTCCGTATCCGACCTTTCCTTCAAAAGATAGGCCTGGGCATATATCGCATTTGTTGGCAAATGGCCAATTAAGCATGAAAATTCAAAATGTGAAACTGACCTCAAATTCGAAATCTATGCATATACTCAGGTTCCCCACAGGTTGGGGAAGCCGAAAAAACATGTGTTTTCCGTATCCGACCTTTCCTTCAAAAGATAGGCCTGGGCCAATATCACAATTGTTGGCCAATTGCTCAATTAAGCATGAAAACTCAAAATGTGAAACTGACCTCAAATTCGAAATGTATGCATATACTCAGGTTCCCCACAGGTTGGGGAACCCGAAAAAACACGTGTTTTCCGTAACTGACCTTTCCTTCAAAAGGTAGCCCTGGGCCAATATCACCATTGTTGGCCAATTGCTCAATTAAGCATGAAAACTCAAAATGTGAAACTGACCTCAAATTCGAAATGTATGCATATACTCAGGTTCCCCACAAGCTGGGGAACCCAAAAAAACATGTGTTTTACGTAACTAAACTTTCCTTGAAAAGATAGGCCTGGGCATATATCGCATTTGTTGGCAAATGGCCAATCAAGCATGAAAACTCAAAATGTGAAACTGACCTCAAATTCGAAATGTATGCATATACTCAGGTTCCCGACAGGCTGGGGAACCCAAAAAAACATGTGTTTTACGTAACTAACCTTTCCTTCAAAAGGTAGGCCTGGGCCAATATCACAATTGTTGGCCAATTGCTCAATTAAGCATGAAAACTCAAAATGTGAAACTGACGTCAAATTCGAAATGTATGCATATACTCAGATGGCCCAAAGGCTGGGGAACCCAAAAAAACATGTGTTTTCCGTAACTGACCTTTCCTTCAAAAGGTAGGCCTGGGCCAATATCACAATTGTTGGCAAATGGCCAATTAAGCATGAAAACTCAAAATGTGAAACTGACCTCAAATTCGAAATGTATGCATATACTCAGGTTCCCTTCAGTCTGGGGAACCCGAAAAAACATGTATTTTCCGTATCCGACCTTTCCTTCAAAAGATAGGCCTGGGCATATATCGCATTTGTTGGCAAATGGCCAATTAAGCATGAAAATTCAAAATGTGAAACTGACCTCAAATTCCAAATCTATGCATATACTCAGGTTCCCCACAGGTTGGGGAAGCCGAAAAAACATGTGTTTTCCGTATCCGACCTTTCCTTCAAAAGATAGGCCTGGGCATATATCGCATTTGTTGGCAAATGGCCAATCAAGCATGAAAACTCAAAATGTGAAACTGACCTCAAATTCGAAATGTATGCATATACTCAGATTGCCCACAGGCTGGGGAACCCGAAAAAACATGTGTTTTCCGTAACTGACCTTTCCTTGAAAAGGTAGGCCTGGGCCAATATCACAATTGTTGGCAAATGGCCAATTAAGCATGAAAACTCAAAATGTGAAACTGACCTCAAATTCGAAATGTATGCATATACTCAGGTTCCCCACAGTCTGGGGAACCCGAAAAAACATGTGTTTTCCGTATCCGACCTTTCCTTGAAAAGATAGGCCTGGGCATACATCGCATTTGTTGGCAAATGGCCAATCAAGCATGAAAACTCAAAATGTGAAATTGACGTCAAATTCGAAATGTATGCATATACTCAGGTTCCCCACAAGCTGGGGAACTCGAAAAAACATGTGTTTTCCGTAACTGACCTTTCCTTCAAAAGGTAGCCCTGGGCCAATATCACAATTTTTTCCAATTGCTCAATTAAGCATGAAAACTCAAAATGTGAAACTGACCTCAAATTCGAAATATATGCATATACTCAGGTTCCCCACAAGCTGGGGAACCCAAAAAAACATGTGTTTTACGTAACTAACCTTTCCTTCAAAAGGTAGGCCTGGGCCAATATCGCATTTGTTGGCAAATGGCCAATCAAGCATGAAAACTCAAAATGTGAAATTGACCTCAAATTCGAAATGTATGCATATACTCAGGTTCCCCACAGTCTGGGGAACCCGAAAAAACATGTGTTTTCCGTATCCGACCTTTCCTTGAAAAGATAGGCCTGGGCATATATCGCATTTGTTGGCAAATGGCCAATCAAGCATGAAAACTCAAAATGTGAAATTGACCTCAAATTCGAAATGTATGCATATACTCAGATTGCCCACAGGCTGGGGAACCCGAAAAAACATGTGTTTTACATAACTAACCTTTCCTTCAAAAGATAGGCCTGGGCCAATATCACAATTGTTGGCCAATTGCTCAATTAAGCATGAAAACTCAAAATGTGAAACTGACCTCAAATTCGAAATGTATGCATATACTCAGGTTCCCCACAGGTTGGGGAACCCGAAAAAACACGTGTTTTCCGTAACTGACCTTTCCTTCAAAAGGTAGCCCTGGGCCAATATCACCATTGTTGGCCAATTGCTCAATTAAGCATGAAAATAAAAAATGTGAAACTGACCTCAAATTCCAAATCTATGCATATACTCAGGTTCCCCACAGGTTGGGGAAGCCGAAAAAACATGTGTTTTCCGTATCCGACCTTTCCTTCAAAAGATAGGCCTGGGCATATATCGCATTTGTTGGCAAATGGCCAATCAAGCATGAAAACTCAAAATGTGAAACTGACCTCAAATTCGAAATGTATGCATATACTCAGATTGCCCACAGGCTGGGGAACCCGAAAAAACATGTGTTTTCCGTAACTGACCTTTCCTTGAAAAGGTAGGCCTGGGCCAATATCACAATTGTTGGCAAATGGCCAATTAAGCATGAAAACTCAAAATGTGAAACTGACCTCAAATTCGAAATGTATGCATATACTCAGGTTCCCCACAGTCTGGGGAACCCGAAAAAACATGTGTTTTCCGTATCCGACCTTTCCTTGAAAAGATAGGCCTGGGCATACATCGCATTTGTTGGCAAATGGCCAATCAAGCATGAAAACTCAAAATGTGAAATTGACGTCAAATTCGAAATGTATGCATATACTCAGGTTCCCCACAAGCTGGGGAACTCGAAAAAACATGTGTTTTCCGTAACTGACCTTTCCTTCAAAAGGTAGCCCTGGGCCAATATCACAATTTTTTCCAATTGCTCAATTAAGCATGAAAACTCAAAATGTGAAACTGACCTCAAATTCGAAATATATGCATATACTCAGGTTCCCCACAAGCTGGGGAACCCAAAAAAACATGTGTTTTACGTAACTAACCTTTCCTTCAAAAGGTAGGCCTGGGCCAATATCGCATTTGTTGGCAAATGGCCAATCAAGCATGAAAACTCAAAATGTGAAATTGACCTCAAATTCGAAATGTATGCATATACTCAGGTTCCCCACAGTCTGGGGAACCCGAAAAAACATGTGTTTTCCGTATCCGACCTTTCCTTGAAAAGATAGGCCTGGGCATATATCGCATTTGTTGGCAAATGGCCAATCAAGCATGAAAACTCAAAATGTGAAATTGACCTCAAATTCGAAATGTATGCATATACTCAGATTGCCCACAGGCTGGGGAACCCGAAAAAACATGTGTTTTACATAACTAACCTTTCCTTCAAAAGATAGGCCTGGGCCAATATCACAATTGTTGGCCAATTGCTCAATTAAGCATGAAAACTCAAAATGTGAAACTGACCTCAAATTCGAAATGTATGCATATACTCAGGTTCCCCACAGGTTGGGGAACCCGAAAAAACACGTGTTTTCCGTAACTGACCTTTCCTTCAAAAGGTAGCCCTGGGCCAATATCACCATTGTTGGCCAATTGCTCAATTAAGCATGAAAACTCAAAATGTGAAACTGACCTCAAATTCGAAATGTATGCATATACTCAGATTGCCCAAAGGCTGGGGAACCCGAAAAAACACGTGTTTTCCGTATCCGACCTTTCCTTCGAAAGATAGGCCTGGGCATATATCGCATTTGTTGGCAAATGGCCAATCAAGCATGAAAACTCAAAATGTGAAATTGACCTCAAATTCGAAATGTATGCATATACTCAGGTTCCCCACAAGCTGGGGAACTCGAAAAAACATGTGTTTTCCGTAACTAACCTTTCCTTCAAAAGGTAGGCCTGGGCCAATGTCACAATTGTTGGCCAATTGCTCAATTAAGCATGAAAACTCAAAATGTGAAACTGACCTCAAATTCGAAATGTATGCATATACTCAGGTTCCCCACAGGTTGGGGAACCCGAAAAAACACGTGTTTTCCGTATGTGATTTTTCCTTCAAAAGCTAGGCCTGGGCCTATATCGCATTTGTTTGCAAATGGCCAATCAAGCATGAAAACTCAAAATGTGAAACTGACCTCAAATTCGAAATGTATGCATATACTCAGGTTCCCCACAGTCTGGGGAACCCGAAAAAACATGTATTTTCCGTATCCGACCTTTCCTTCAAAAGGTAGGCCTGGGCCTATATCGCATTTGTTGGCAAATGGCCAATTAAGCATGAAAATTCAAAATGTGAAACTGACCTCAAATTCGAAATGTATGCATATACTCAGGTTCCCCACAGGTTGGGGAACCCGAAAAAACATGTGTTTTCCGTATCCGACCTTTCCTTCAAAAGCTAGGCCTGGGCATATGTCGCATTTGTTGGCAAATGGCCAATCAAGCATGAAAACTCAAAATGTGAAATTGACCTCAAATTCGAAATGTATGCATATACTCAGGTTCCCCACAAGCTGGGGAACTCGAAAAAACATGTGTTTTCCGTAACTGACCTTTCCTTCAAAAGGTAGCCCTGGGCCAATATCACAATTGTTGGCCAATTGCTCAATTAAGCATGAAAACTCAAAATGTGAAACTGACCTCAAATTCGAAATGTATTCATATACTCAGGTTCCCCACAAGCTGGGGAACTCGAAAAAACATGTGTTTTCCGTAACTGACCTTTCCTTCAAAAGGTAGCCCTGGGCCAATATCACAATTGTTGGCAAATGGCCAATTAAGCATGAAAACTCAAAATGTGAAACTGACCTCAAATTCGAAATGTATGCATATACTCAGATTGCCCACAGGCTGGGGAACCCGAAAAAACATGTGTTTTACGTAACTGACGTTTCCTTCAAAAGATAGTCCTGGGCCAATATCACAATTGTTGGCAAATGGCCAATTAAGCATGAAAACTCAAAATGTGAAACTGACCTCAAATTCGAAATGTATGCATATACTCAGGTTCCCCACAGGTTGGGGAAGCCGAAAAAACATGTGTTTTCCGTAACTGACCTTTCCTTCAAAAGGTAGGCCTGGGCCAATATCACAATTGTTGGCAAATGGCCAATTAAGCATGAAAACTCAAAATGTGAAACTGACCTCAAATTCGAAATGTATGCATATACTCAGATTGCCCACAGGCTGGGGAACCTGAAAAAACATGTGTTTTACGTAACTGACGTTTCCTTCAAAAGATAGTCCTGGGCCAATATCACAATTGTTGGCAAATGGCCAATTAAGGATGAAAACAAAAAATGTGAAACTGACCTCAAATTCGAAATGTATGCATATACTCAGATTGCCCACAGGCTGGGGAACCCGAAAAAACATGTGTTTTACGTAACTAACCTTTCCTTCAAAAGATAGGCCTGGGCCAATATCACAATTGTTGGCCAATTGCTCAATTAAGCATGAAAACTCAAAATGTGAAACTGACCTCAAATTCGAAATGTATGCATATACTCAGGTTCCCCACAGGTTGGGGAACCCGAAAAAACACGTGTTTTCCGTATCTGAATTTTCCTTCAAAAGCTAGGCCTGGGCCTATATCGCATTTGTTTGCAAATGGCCAATCAAGCATGAAAACTCAAAATGTGAAACTGACCTCAAATTCGAAATGTATGCATATACTCAGGTTCCCCACAGGCTGGGGAACCCAAAAAAACATGTGTTTTACGTAACTAACCTTTCCTTCAAAAGGTAGGCCTGGGCCAATATCACAATTGTTGGCCAATTGCTCAATTAAGCATGAAAACTCAAAATGTGAAACGGACGTCAAATTCGAAATGTATGCATATACTCAGGTTCCCCACAGGCTGGGGAACCCAAAAAAACATGTGTTTTACGTAACTAACCTTTCCTTCAAAAGGTAGGCCTGGGCATATATCGCATTTGTTGGCAAATGGCCAATTAAGCATGAAAATTCAAAATGTGAAACTGACCTCAAATTCGAAATCTATGCATATACTCAGGTTCCCCACAGGTTGGGGAAGCCGAAAAAACATGTGTTTTCCGTATCCGACCTTTCCTTCAAAAGATAGGCCTGGGCATATATCGCATTTGTTGGCAAATGGCCAATCAAGCATGAAAACTCAAAATGTGAAACTGACCTCAAATTCGAAATGTATGCATATACTCAGATTGCCCACAGGCTGGGGAACCCGAAAAAACATGTGTTTTCCGTAACTGACCTTTCCTTGAAAAGGTAGGCCTGGGCCAATATCACAATTGTTGGCAAATGTCCAATTAAGCATGAAAACTCAAAATGTGAAACTGACCTCAAATTCGAAATGTATGCATATACTCAGATTGCCCACAGTCTGGGGAACCCGAAAAAACATGTGTTTTACGTAACTAACCTTTCCTTCAAAAGATAGCCCTGGGCCAATATCACAATTTTGGCCAATTGCTCAATTAAGCATGAAAACTCAAAATGTGAAACTGACCTCAAATTCGAAATGTATGCATATACTCAGGTTCCCCATAAGCTGGGGAACCCAAAAAACCATGTGTTTTACGTAACTAACCTTTCCTTAAAAAGGTAGGCCTGGGCCAATATCACAATTGTTGGCAAATGGCCAATTAAGCATGAAAACTCAAAATGTGAAACTGACCTCAAATTCGAAATGTATGCATATACTCAGGTTCCCCACAGTCTGGGGAACCCAAAAAAACATGTATTTTCCGTATCCGACCTTTCCTTCAAAAGATAGGCGTGGGCATATATCGTATTTGTTGGCAAATGGCCAATTAAGCATGAAAATTCACAATGTGAAACTGACCTCAAATTCGAAATGTATGCATATACTCAGATTGCCCACAGGCTGGGGAACCCGAAAAAACATGTGTTTTACGTAACTAACCTTTCCTTCAAAAGATAGGCCTGGGCCAATATCACAATTGTTGGCCAATTGCTCAATTAAGCATGAAAACTCAAAATGTGAAACTGACCTCAAATTAGAAATGTATGCATATACTCAGGTTCCCCACAGGCTGGGGAACCCAAAAAAACATGTGTTTTACGTAACTAACCTTTCCTTCAAAAGGTAGGCCTGGGCCAATATCACAATTGTTGGCCAATTGCTCAATTAAGCATGAAAACTCAAAATGTGAAACGGACGTCAAATTCGAAATGTATGCATATACTCAGGTTCCCCACAAGCTGGGGAACCCGAAAAAACATGTATTTTCCGTTTCCGACCTTTCCTTCAAAAGATAGGCCTGGGCATATATCGCATTTGTTGGCAAATGGCGAATTAAGCATGAAAATTCAAAATGTGAAACTGACCTGAAATTCGAAATCTATGCATATACTCAGGTTCCCCACAGTCTGGGGAACCCAAAAAAACATGTGTTTTACGTAACTAACCTTTCCTTCAAAAGGTAGGCCTGGGCATATATCGCATTTGTTGGCAAATGGCCAATTAAGCATGAAAACTCAAAATGTGAAACTGACCTCAAATTCGAAATGTATGCATATACTCAGGTTCCCCACAGTCTGGGGAACCCGAAAAAAACATGTATTTTCCGTATCCGACCTTTCCTTCAAAAGATAGGCCTGGGGATATATCGCATTTGTTGGCAAATGGCCAATTAAGCATGAAAATTCAAAATGTGAAACTGACCTCAAATTCGAAATCTATGCATATACTCAGGTTCCCAACAGGTTGGGGAAGCCGAAAAAACATGTGTTTTCCGTATCCGACCTTTCCTTCAAAAGATAGGCCTGGGCATATATCGCATTTGTTGGCAAATGGCCAATCAAGCATGAAAACTCAAAATGTGAAACTGACCTCAAATTCGAAATGTATGCATATACTCAGATTGCCCACAGGCTGGGGAACCCGAAAAAACATGTGTTTTCCGTAACTGACCTTTCCTTGAAAAGGTAGGCCTGGGCCAATATCACAATTGTTGGCAAATGGCCAATTAAGCATGAAAACTCAAAATGTGAAACTGACCTCAAATTCGAAATGTATGCATATACTCAGATTGCCCACAGTCTGGGGAACCCGAAAAAACATGTGTTTTACGTAACTAACCTTTCCTTCAAAAGATAGCCCTGGGCCAATATCACAATTTTGGCCAATTGCTCAATTAAGCATGAAAACTCAAAATGTGAAACTGACCTCAAATTCGAAATGTATGCATATACTCAGGTTCCCCACAAGCTGGGGAACCCAAAAAACCATGTGTTTTACGTAACTAACCTTTCCTTAAAAAGGTAGGCCTGGGCCAATATCACAATTGTTGGCAAATGGCCAATTAAGCATGAAAACTCAAAATGTGAAACTGACCTCAAATTCGAAATGTATGCATATACTCAGGTTCCCCACAGTCTGGGGAACCCGAAAAAACATGTATTTTCCGTATCCGACCTTTCCTTCAAAAGATAGGCGTGGGCATATATCGCATTTGTTGGCAAATGGCCAATTAAGCATGAAAATTCACAATGTGAAACTGACCTCAAATTCGAAATGTATGCATATACTCAGGTTCCCCACAGGTTGGGGAAGCCGAAAAAACATGTGTTTTCCGTATCCGACCTTTCCTTCAAAAGATAGGCCTGGGCATATATCGCATTTATTGGCAAATGGCCAATCAAGCATGAAAACTCAAAATGTGAAACTGACGTCAAATTAGAAATGTATGCATATACTCAGATTGCCCACAGGCTGGGGAACCCGAAAAAACATGTGTTTTACGTAACTAACCTTTCCTTCAAAAGATAGGCCTGGGCCAATATCGCAATTGTTGGCCAATTGCTCAATTAAGCATGAAAACTCAAAATGTGAAACTGACCTCAAATTCGAAATGTATGCATATACTCACGTTCCCCATAGGTTGGGGAACCCGAAAAAACACGTGTTTTCCGTAACTGACCTTTCCTTCAAAAGGTAGCCTTGGGCCAATATCACCATTGTTGGCCAATTGCTCAATTAAGGATGAAAACTCAAAATGTGAAACTGACGTCAAATTCGAAATGTATGCATATACTCAGATTGCCCAAAGGCTGGGGAACCCGAAAAAACATGTGTTTTCCGTAACTGACCTTTCCTTGAAAAGGTAGGCCTGGGCCAATATCACAATTGTTGGCAAATGGCCAATTAAGCATGAAAACTCAAAATGTGAAACTGACCTGAAATTCGAAATGTATGCATATACTCAGGTTCCCCACAGGTTGGGGAAGCCGAAAAAACATGTGTTTTCCGTAACTGACCTTTCCTTCAAAAGGTAGGCCTGGGCCAATATCACAATTGTTGGCCAATTGCTCAATTAAGCATGAAAACTCAAAATGTGAAACTGACCTCAAATTCGAAATGTATGCATATACTCAGGTTCCCCACAGGTTGGGGAACCCGAAAAAACACGTGTTTTCCGTATCTGAATTTTCCTTCAAAAGCTAGGCCTGGACCTATATCGCATTTGTTTGCAAATGGCCAATCAAGCATGAAAACTCAAAATGTGAAACTCACCTCAAATTCGAAATGTATGCATATACTCAGATTGCCCACAGGCTGGGGAACCCGAAAAAACATGTGTTTTCCGTAACTGACCTTTCCTTGAAAAGGTAGGCCTGGGCCAATATCACAATTGTTGGCAAATGGCCAATTAAGCATGAAAACTCAAAATGTGAAACTGACCTCAAATTCGAAATGTATGCATATACTCAGGTTCCCCACAGTCTGGGGAACCCGAAAAAACATGTGTTTTCCGTATCCGACCTTTCCTTGAAAAGATAGGCCTGGGCATATATCGCATTTGTTGGCAAATGGCCAATCAAGCATGAAAACTCAAAATGTGAAATTGACCTCAAATTCGAAATGTATGCATATACTCAGGTTCCCCACAAGCTGGGGAACTCGAAAAAACATGTGTTTTCCGTAACTGACCTTTCCTTCAAAAGGTAGCCCTGGGCCAATATCACAATTTTGTCCAATTGCTCAATTAAGCATGAAAACTCAAAATGTGAAACTGACCTCAAATTCGAAATGTATGCATATACTCAGGTTCCCCACAAGCTGGGGAACCCAAAAAAACATGTGTTTTACGTAACTAACCTTTCCTTGAAAAGATAGGCCTGGGCATATATCGCATTTGTTGGCAAATGGCCAATCAAGCATGAAAACTCAAAATGTGAAACTGACCTCAAATTCGAAATGTACGCATATACTCAGGTTCCGCACAAGCTGGGGAACCCAAAAAAACATGTGTTTTACGTAACTAACCTTTCCTTCAAAAGGTAGGCCTGGGCCAATATCACAATTGTTGGCAAATGGCCAATTAAGCATGAAAACTCAAAATGTGAAACTGACCTCAAATTCGAAATGTATGCATATACTCAGGTTCCCTTCAGTCTGGGGAACCCGAAAAAACATGTATTTTCCGTATCCGACCTTTCCTTCAAAAGATAGGCCTGGGCATATATCGCATTTGTTGGCAAATGGCCAATTAAGCATGAAAATTCAAAATGTGAAACTGACCTCAAATTCCAAATCTATGCATATACTCAGGTTCCCCACAGGTTGGGGAAGCCGAAAAAACATGTGTTTTCCGTATCCGACCTTTCCTTCAAAAGATAGGCCTGGGCATATATCGCATTTGTTGGCAAATGGCCAATCAAGCATGAAAACTCAAAATGTGAAACTGACCTCAAATTCGAAATGTATGCATATACTCAGATTGCCCACAGGCTGGGGAACCCGAAAAAACATGTGTTTTCCGTAACTGACCTTTCCTTGAAAAGGTAGGCCTGGGCCAATATCACAATTGTTGGCAAATGGCCAATTAAGCATGAAAACTCAAAATGTGAAACTGACCTCAAATTCGAAATGTATGCATATACTCAGGTTCCCCACAGTCTGGGGAACCCGAAAAAACATGTGTTTTCCGTATCCGACCTTTCCTTGAAAAGATAGGCCTGGGCATACATCGCATTTGTTGGCAAATGGCCAATCAAGCATGAAAACTCAAAATGTGAAATTGACGTCAAATTCGAAATGTATGCATATACTCAGGTTCCCCACAAGCTGGGGAACTCGAAAAAACATGTGTTTTCCGTAACTGACCTTTCCTTCAAAAGGTAGCCCTGGGCCAATATCACAATTTTTTCCAATTGCTCAATTAAGCATGAAAACTCAAAATGTGAAACTGACCTCAAATTCGAAATATATGCATATACTCAGGTTCCCCACAAGCTGGGGAACCCAAAAAAACATGTGTTTTACGTAACTAACCTTTCCTTCAAAAGGTAGGCCTGGGCCAATATCGCATTTGTTGGCAAATGGCTAATCAAGCATGAAAACTCAAAATGTGAAATTGACCTCAAATTCGAAATGTATGCATATACTCAGGTTCCCCACAGTCTGGGGAACCCGAAAAAACATGTGTTTTCCGTATCCGACCTTTCCTTGAAAAGATAGGCCTGGGCATATATCGCATTTGTTGGCAAATGGCCAATCAAGCATGAAAACTCAAAATGTGAAATTGACCTCAAATTCGAAATGTATGCATATACTCAGATTGCCCACAGGCTGGGGAACCCGAAAAAACATGTGTTTTACATAACTAACCTTTCCTTCAAAAGATAGGCCTGGGCCAATATCACAATTGTTGGCCAATTGCTCAATTAAGCATGAAAACTCAAAATGTGAAACTGACCTCAAATTCGAAATGTATGCATATACTCAGGTTCCCCACAGGTTGGGGAACCCGAAAAAACACGTGTTTTCCGTAACTGACCTTTCCTTCAAAAGGTAGCCCTGGGCCAATATCACCATTGTTGGCCAATTGCTCAATTAAGCATGAAAACTCAAAATGTGAAACTGACCTCAAATTCGAAATGTATGCATATACTCAGATTGCCCAAAGGCTGGGGAACCCGAAAAAACACGTGTTTTCCGTATCCGACCTTTCCTTCGAAAGATAGGCCTGGGCATATATCGCATTTGTTGGCAAATGGCCAATCAAGCATGAAAACTCAAAATGTGAAATTGACCTCAAATTCGAAATGTATGCATATACTCAGGTTCCCCACAAGCTGGGGAACCCGAAAAAACATGTGTTTTCCGTAACTGACCTTTCCTTCAAAAGGTAGCCCTGGGCCAATATCACCATTGTTGGCCAATTGCTCAATTAAGCATGAAAACTCAAAATGTGAAACTGACCTCAAATTCGAAATGTATGCATATACTCAGATTGCCCAAAGGCTGGGGAACCCGAAAAAACACGTGTTTTCCGTATCCGACCTTTCCTTCGAAAGATAGGCCTGGGCATATATCGCATTTGTTGGCAAATGGCCAATCAAGCATGAAAACTCAAAATGTGAAATTGACCTCAAATTCGAAATGTATGCATATACTCAGGTTCCACACAAGCTGGGGAACCCGAAAAAACATGTGTTTTCCGTAACTGACCTTTCCTTGAAAAGGTAGGCCTGGGCCAATATCACAATTGTTGGCAAATGGCCAATTAAGCATGAAAACTCAAAATGTGAAACTGACCTCAAATTCGAAATGTATGCATATACTCAGATTGCCCACAGTCTGGGGAACCCGAAAAAACATGTGTTTTACGTAACTAACCTTTCCTTCAAAAGATAGCCCTGGGCCAATATCACAATTTTGGCCAATTGCTCAATTAAGCATGAAAACTCAAAATGTGAAACTGACCTCAAATTCGAAATGTATGCATATACTCAGGTTCCCCATAAGCTGGGGAACCCAAAAAACCATGTGTTTTACGTAACTAACCTTTCCTTCAAAAGGTAGGCCTGGGCCAATATCACAATTGTTGGCAAATGGCCAATTAAGCATGAAAACTCAAAATGTGAAACTGACCTCAAATTCGAAATGTATGCATATACTCAGGTTCCCCACAAGCTGGGGAACCCAAAAAACCATGTGTTTTACGTAACTAACCTTTCCTTAAAAAGGTAGGCCTGGGCCAATATCACAATTGTTGGCAAATGGCCAATTAAGCATGAAAACTCAAAATGTGAAACTGACCTCAAATTCGAAATGTATGCATATACTCAGGTTCCCCACAGTCTGGGGAACCCAAAAAAACATGTATTTTCCGTATCCGACCTTTCCTTCAAAAGATAGGCGTGGGCATATATCGTATTTGTTGGCAAATGGCCAATTAAGCATGAAAATTCACAATGTGAAACTGACCTCAAATTCGAAATGTATGCATATACTCAGATTGCCCACAGGCTGGGGAACCCGAAAAAACATGTGTTTTACGTAACTAACCTTTCCTTCAAAAGATAGGCCTGGGCCAATATCACAATTGTTGGCCAATTGCTCAATTAAGCATGAAAACTCAAAATGTGAAACTGACCTCAAATTCGAAATGTATGCATATACTCAGGTTCCCCACAGGTTGGGGAACCCGAAAAAACACGTGTTTTCCGTATCTGAATTTTCCTTCAAAAGCTAGGCCTGGGCCTATATCGCATTTGTTTGCAAATGGCCAATCAAGCATGAAAACTCAAAATGTGAAACTGACCTCAAATTAGAAATGTATGCATATACTCAGGTTCCCCACAGGCTGGGGAACCCAAAAAAACATGTGTTTTACGTAACTAACCTTTCCTTCAAAAGGTAGGCCTGGGCCAATATCACAATTGTTGGCCAATTGCTCAATTAAGCATGAAAACTCAAAATGTGAAACGGACGTCAAATTCGAAATGTATGCATATACTCAGGTTCCCCACAAGCTGGGGAACCCAAAAAAACATGTGTTTTACGTAACTAACCTTTCCTTCAAAAGGTAGGCCTGGGCCAATATCACAATTGTTGGCAAATGGCCAATTAAGCATGAAAACTCAAAATGTGAAACTGACCTCAAATTCGAAATGTATGCATATACTCAGGTTCCCCACAGTCTGGGGAACCCGAAAAAACATGTATTTTCCGTTTCCGACCTTTCCTTCAAAAGATAGGCCTGGGCATATATCGCATTTGTTGGCAAATGGCGAATTAAGCATGAAAATTCAAAATGTGAAACTGACCTGAAATTCGAAATCTATGCATATACTCAGGTTCCCCACAGTCTGGGGAACCCAAAAAAACATGTGTTTTACGTAACTAACCTTTCCTTCAAAAGGTAGGCCTGGGCATATATCGCATTTGTTGGCAAATGGCCAATTAAGCATGAAAACTCAAAATGTGAAACTGACCTCAAATTCGAAATGTATGCATATACTCAGGTTCCCCACAGTCTGGGGAACCCGAAAAAACATGTATTTTCCGTATCCGACCTTTCCTTCAAAAGATAGGCCTGGGCATATATCGCATTTGTTGGCAAATGGCCAATTAAGCATGAAAATTCAAAATGTGAAACTGACCTCAAATTCGAAATCTATGCATATACTCAGGTTCCCAACAGGTTGGGGAAGCCGAAAAAACATGTGTTTTCCGTATCCGACCTTTCCTTCAAAAGATAGGCCTGGGCATATATCGCATTTGTTGGCAAATGGCCAATCAAGCATGAAAACTCAAAATGTGAAACTGACCTCAAATTCGAAATGTATGCATATACTCAGATTGCCCACAGGCTGGGGAACCCGAAAAAACATGTGTTTTCCGTAACTGACCTTTCCTTGAAAAGGTAGGCCTGGGCCAATATCACAATTGTTGGCAAATGGCCAATTAAGCATGAAAACTCAAAATGTGAAACTGACCTCAAATTCGAAATGTATGCATATACTCAGATTGCCCACAGTCTGGGGAACTCGAAAAAAATGTGTTTTCCGTAACTGACCTTTCCTTCAAAAGGTATCCCTGGGCCAATATCGCAATTGTTGGCCAATTGCTCAATTAAGCATGAAAACTCAAAATGTGAAACTGACCTCAAATTCGAAATGTATGCATATACTCAAGTTCCCCACAGGCTGGGGAACCCAAAAAAACATGTGTTTTACGTAACTAACCTTTCCTTCAAAATGTAGGCCTGGGCCAATATCACAATTGTTGGCCAATTGCTCAATTAAGCATGAAAACTCAAAATGTGAAACTGACGTCAAATTAGAAATGTATGCATATACTCAGATTGCCCACAGGCTGGGGAACCCGAAAAAACATGTGTTTTACATAACTAACCTTTCCTTCAAAAGATAGGCCTGGGCCAATATCACAATTGTTGGCCAATTGCTCAATTAAGCATGAAAACTCAAAATGTGAAACTTACCTCAAATTCGAAATGTATGCATATACTCACGTTCCCCATAGGTTGGGGAACCCGAAAAAACACGTGTTTTCCGTAACTGACCTTTCCTTCAAAAGGTAGCCCTGGGCCAATATCACCATTGTTGGCCAATTGCTCAATTAAGGATGAAAACTCAAAATGTGAAACTGACGTCAAATTCGAAATGTATGCATATACTCAGATTGCCCAAAGGGTGGGGAACCCGAAAAAACATGTGTTTTCCGTAACTGACCTTTCCTTGAAAAGGTAGGCCTGGGCCAATATCACAATTGTTGGCAAATGGCCAATTAAGCATGAAAACTCAAAATGTGAAACTGACCTCAAATTCGAAATGTATGCATATACTCAGGTTCCCCACAGGTTGGGGAACCCGAAAAAACACGTGTTTTCCGTATCTGAATTTTCCTTCAAAAGCTAGGCCTGGACCTATATCGCATTTGTTTGCAAATGGCCAATCAAGCATGAAAACTCAAAATGTGAAACTGACCTCAAATTCGAAATGTATGCATATACTCAGATTGCCCACAGGCTGGGGAACCCGAAAAAACATGTGTTTTCCGTAACTGACCTTTCCTTGAAAAGGTAGGCCTGGGCCAATATCACAATTGTTGGCAAATGGCCAATTAAGCATGAAAACTCAAAATGTGAAACTGACCTCAAATTCGAAATGTATGCATATACTCAGGTTCCCCACAGTCTGGGGAACCCGAAAAAACATGTGTTTTCCGTATCCGACCTTTCCTTGAAAAGATAGGCCTGGGCATATATCGCATTTGTTGGCAAATGGCCAATCAAGCATGAAAACTCAAAATGTGAAATTGACCTCAAATTCGAAATGTATGCATATACTCAGGTTCCCCACAAGCTGGGGAACTCGAAAAAACATGTGTTTTCCGTAACTGACCTTTCCTTCGAAAGGTAGCCCTGGGCCAATATCACAATTTTGTCCAATTGCTCAATTAAGCATGAAAACTCAAAATGTGAAACTGACCTCAAATTCGAAATGTATGCATATACTCAGGTTCCCCACAAGCTGGGGAACCCAAAAAAACATGTGTTTTACGTAACTAACCTTTCCTTCAAAAGGTAGGCCTGGGCCAATATCACAATTGTTGGCAAATGGCCAATTAAGCATGAAAACTCAAAATGTGAAACTGACCTCAAATTCGAAATGTATGCATATACTCAGATTGCCCACAGGCTGGGGAACCCGAAAAAACATGTGTTTTACGTAACTAACCTTTCCTTCAAAAGATAGCCCTGGGCCAATATCACAATTTTGGCCAATTGCTCAATTAAGCATGAAAACTCAAAATGTGAAACTGACCTCAAATTCGAAATGTATGCATATACTCAGGTTCCCCACAAGCTGGGGAACCCAAAAAAACATGTGTTTTACGTAACTAACCTTTCCTTCAAAAGGTAGGCCTGGGCCAATATCACAATTGTTGGCAAATGGCGAATTAAGCATGAAAATTCAAAATGTGAAACTGACCTGAAATTCGAAATCTATGCATATACTCAGGTTCCCCACAGGTTGGGGAAGCCGAAAAAACATGTGTTTTCCGTATCCGACCTTTCCTTCAAAAGATAGGCCTGGGCATATATCGCATTTGTTGGCAAATGGCCAATCAAGCATGAAAACTCAAAATGTGAAACTGACCTCAAATTCGAAATGTATGCATATACTCAGATTGCCCACAGGCTGGGGAACCCGAAAAAACATGTGTTTTCCGTAACTGACCTTTCCTTCAAAAGGTAGCCCTGGGCCAATATCACAATTTTGTCCAATTGCTCAATTAAGCATGAAAACTCAAAATGTGAAACTGACCTCAAATTCGAAATGTATGCATATACTCAGGTTCCCCACAAGCTGGGGAACCCAAAAAAACATGTGTTTTACGTAACTAACCTTTCCTTCAAAAGATAGCCCTGGGCCAATATCACAATTTTGGCCAATTGCTCAATTAAGCATGAAAACTCAAAATGTGAAACTGACCTCAAATTCGAAATGTATGCATATACTCAGGTTCCCCACAAGCTGGGGAACCCAAAAAACCATGTGTTTTACGTAACTAACCTTTCCTTCAAAAGGTAGGCCTGGGCCAATATCACAATTGTTGGCAAATGGCCAATTAAGCATGAAAACTCAAAATGTGAAACTGACCTCAAATTCGAAATGTATGCATATACTCAGGTTCCCCACAAGCTGGGGAACCCAAAAAACCATGTGTTTTACGTAACTAACCTTTCCTTAAAAAGGTAGGCCTGGGCCAATATCACAATTGTTGGCAAATGGCCAATTAAGCATGAAAACTCAAAATGTGAAACTGACCTCAAATTCGAAATGTATGCATATACTCAGGTTCCCCACAGTCTGGGGAACCCGAAAAAACATGTGTTTTCCGTATCCGACCTTTCCTTCAAAAGATAGGCCTGGGCATATATCGCATTTATTGGCAAATGGCCAATCAAGCATGAAAACTCAAAATGTGAAATTGACATCAAATTCGAAATGTATGCATATACTCAGGTTCCCCACAAGCTGGGGAACTCGAAAAAACATGTGTTTTCCGTAACTGACCTTTCCTTCAAAAGGTATCCCTGGGCCAATATCGCAATTGTTGGCCAATTGCTCAATTAAGCATGAAAACTCAAAATGTGAAACTGACCTCAAATTCGAAATGTATGCATATACTCAGGTTCCCCACAGGCTGGGGAACCCAAAAAAACATGTGTTTTACGTAACTAACCTTTCCTTCAAAATGTAGGCCTGGGCCAATATCACAATTGTTGGCCAATTGCTCAATTAAGCATGAAAACTCAAAATGTGAAACTGACGTCAAATTAGAAATGTATGCATATACTCAGGTTCCCGACAGGCTGGGGAACCCAAAAAAACATGTGTTTTACGTAACTAACCTTTCCTTCAAAAGGTAGGCCTGGGCCAATATCACAATTGTTGGCCAATTGCTCAATTAAGCTTGAAAACTCAAAATGTGAAACTGACCTCAAATTCGAAATGTATGCATATACTCAGGTTCCCCACAGTCTGGGGAACCCGAAAAAACATGTGTTTTCCGTATCCGACCTTTCCTTGAAAAGATAGGCCTGGGCATATATCGCATTTGTTGGCAAATGGCCAATCAAGCATGAAAACTCAAAATGTGAAATTGACCTCAAATTCGAAATGTATGCATATACTCAGGTACCCCACAAGCTGGGGAACTCGAAAAAACATGTGTTTTCCGTAACTGACCTTTCCTTCAAAAGGTAGCCCTGGGCCAATATCACAATTTTCTCCAATTGCTCAATTAAGCATGAAAACTCAAAATGTGAAACTGACCTCAAATTCGAAATGTATGCATATACTCAGATTCCCCACAAGCTGGGGAACCCAAAAAAACATGTGTTTTACGTAACTAACCTTTCCTTCAAAAGGTAGGCCTGGGCCAATATCACAATTGTTGGCAAATGGCCAATTAAGCATGAAAACTCAAAATGTGAAACTGACCTCAAATTCGAAATGTATGCATATACTCAGGTTCCCCACAGTCTGGGGAACCCGAAAAAATATGTATTTTCCGTATCCGACCTTTCCTTCAAAAGATAGGCCTGGGCATATATCGCATTTGTTGGCAAATGGCGAATTAAGCATGAAAATTCAAAATGTGAAACTGACCTCAAATTCGAAATCTATGCATATACTCAGGTTCCCCACAGGTTGGGGAAGCCGAAAAAACATGTGTTTTCCGTATCCGACCTTTCCTTCAAAAGATAGGCCTGGGCATATATCGCATTTGTTGGCAAATGGCCAATCAAGCATGAAAACTCAAAATGTGAAACTGACCTCAAATTCGAAATGTATGCATATACTCAGATTGCCCACAGGCTGGGGAACCCGAAAAAACATGTGTTTTACATAACTAACCTTTCCTTCAAAAGATAGGCCTGGGCCAATATCACAATTGTTGGCCAATTGCTCAATTAAGCATGAAAACTCAAAATGTGAAACTTACCTCAAATTCGAAATGTATGCATATACTCACGTTCCCCATAGGTTGGGGAACCCGAAAAAACACGTGTTTTCCGTAACTGACCTTTCCTTCAAAAGGTAGCCCTGGGCCAATATCACCATTGTTGGCCAATTGCTCAATTAAGCATGAAAACTCAAAATGTGAAACTGACCTCAAATTCGAAATGTATGCATATACTCAGGTTCCCCACAGGTTGGGGAACCCGAAAAAACACGTGTTTTCCGTATCTGAATTTTCCTTCAAAAGCTAGGCCTGGACCTATATCGCATTTGTTTGCAAATGGCCAATCAAGCATGAAAACTCAAAATGTGAAACTGACCTCAAATTCGAAATGTATGCATATACTCAGGTTCCCCACAGGCTGGGGAACCCGAAAAAACATGTGTTTTACGTAACTAACCTTTCCTTCAAAAGGTAGGTCTGGGCCAATATCACCATTGTTGGGCAATTGCTCAATTAAGGATGAAAACTCAAAATGTGAAACTGACGTCAAATTCAAAATGTATGCATATACTCAGATTGCCCAAAGGCTGGGGAACCCGAAAAAACATGTGTTTTCCGTAACTGACCTTTCCTTGAAAAGGTAGGCCTGGGCCAATATCACAATTGTTGGCAAATGGCCAATTAAGCATGAAAACTCAAAATGTGAAACTGACCTGAAATTCGAAATGTATGCACATACTCAGGTTCCCCACAGGTTGGGGAAGCCGAAAAAACATGTGTTTTCCGTAACTGACCTTTCCTTCAAAAGGTAGGCCTGGGCCAATATCACAATTGTTGGCAAATGGCCAATTAAGCATGAAAACTCAAAATGTGAAACTGACCTCAAATTCGAAATGTATGCATATACTCAGATTGCCCACAGGCTGGGGAACCCGAAAAAACATGTGTTTTACATAACTAACCTTTCCTTCAAAAGGTAGGCCTGGGCCAATATCACAATTGTTGGCCAATTGCTCAATTAAGCATGAAAACTCAAAATGTGAAACTGACCTCAAATTCGAAATGTATGCATATACTCAGGTTCCCCACAGGTTGGGGAACCCGAAAAAACACGTGTTTTCCGTATCTGAATTTTCCTTCAAAAGCTAGGCCTGGACCTATATCGCATTTGTTTGCAAATGGCCAATCAAGCATGAAAACTCAAAATGTGAAACTGACCTCAAATTCGAAATGTATGCATATACTCAGGTTCCCCACAGGCTGGGGAACCCGAAAAAACATGTGTTTTACGTAACTAACCTTTCCTTCAAAAGGTAGGTCTGGGCCAATATCACAATTGTTGGCCAATTGCTCAATTAAGCATCAAAACTCAAAATGTGAAACTGACGTCAAATTTGAAATGTATGCATATACTCAGATTGCCCAAAGGCTGGGGAACCCGAAAAAACATGTGTTTTCCGTATCCGACCTTTTCTTCAAAAGCTAGGCCTGGACCTATATCGCATTTGTTGGCAAATGGCCAATTAAGCATGAAAACTCAAAATGTGAAACTGACCTCAAATTCGAAATGTATGCATATACTCAGGTTCCCCACAAGCTGGGGAACTCGAAAAAACATGTGTTTTCCGTAACTGACCTTTCCTTCAAAAGGTAGGCCTGGGCCAATATCACAATTGTTGGCCAATTGCTCAATTAAGCATGAAAACTCAAAATGTGAAACTGACCTCAAATTCGAAATGTATGCATATACTCAGGTTCCCCACAGGTTGGGGAACCCGAAAAAACACGTGTTTTCCGTATCTGAATTTTCCTTCAAAAGCTAGGCCTGGACCTATATCGCATTTGTTTGCAAATGGCCAATCAAGCATGAAAACTCAAAATGTGAAACTGACCTCAAATTCGAAATGTATGCATATACTCAGGTTCCCCACAGGCTGGGGAACCCGAAAAAACATGTGTTTTACGTAACTAACCTTTCCTTCAAAAGGTAGGTCTGGGCCAATATCACAATTGTTGGCCAATTGCTCAATTAAGCATCAAAACTCAAAATGTGAAACTGACGTCAAATTCGAAATGTATGCATATACTCAGGTTCCCCACAAGCTGGGGAACCCAAAAAAACATGTGTTTTACGTAACTAACCTTTCCTTCAAAAGGTAGGCCTGGGCCAATATCACAATTGTTGGCAAATGGCCAATTAAGCATGAAAACTCAAAATGTGAAACTGACCTCAAATTCGAAATGTATGCATATACTCAGATTGCCCACAGGCTGGGGAACCCGAAAAAACATGTGTTTTACGTAACTAACCTTTCCTTCAAAAGATAGCCCTGGGCCAATATCACAATTTTGGCCAATTGCTCAATTAAGCATGAAAACTCAAAATGTGAAACTGACCTCAAATTCGAAATGTATGCATATACTCAGGTTCCCCACAAGCTGGGGAACCCAAAAAAACATGTGTTTTACGTAACTAACCTTTCCTTCAAAAGGTAGGCCTGGGCCAATATCACAATTGTTGGCAAATGGCCAATTAAGCATGAAAACTCAAAATGTGAAACTGACCTCAAATTCGAAATGTATGCATATACTCAGGTTCCCCACAGTCTGGGGAACCCGAAAAAACCTGTATTTTCCGTATCCGACCTTTCCTTCAAAAGATAGGCCTGGGCATATATCGCATTTGTTGGCAAATGGCGAATTAAGCATGAAAATTCAAAATGTGAAACTGACCTGAAATTCGAAATCTATGCATATACTCAGGTTCCCCACAGGTTGGGGAAGCCGAAAAAACATGTGTTTTCCGTATCCGACCTTTCCTTCAAAAGATAGGCCTGGGCATATATCGCATTTGTTGGCAAATGGCCAATCAAGCATGAAAACTCAAAATGTGAAACTGACCTCAAATTCGAAATGTATGCATATACTCAGATTGCCCACAGGCTGGGGAACCCGAAAAAACATGTGTTTTACATAACTAACCTTTCCTTCAAAAGATAGGCCTGGGCCAATATCACAATTGTTGGCCAATTGCTCAATTAAGCATGAAAACTCAAAATGTGAAACTTACCTCAAATTCGAAATGTATGCATATACTCACGTTCCCCATAGGTTGGGGAACCCGAAAAAACACGTGTTTTCCGTAACTGACCTTTCCTTCAAAAGGTAGCCCTGGGCCAATATCACCATTGTTGGCCAATTGCTCAATTAAGGATGAAAACTCAAAGTGTGAAACTGACGTCAAATTCAAAATGTATGCATATACTCAGATTGCCCAAAGGCTGGGGAACCCGAAAAAACATGTGTTTTCCGTAACTGACCTTTCCTTGAAAAGGTAGGCCTGGGCCAATATCACAATTGTTGGCAAATGGCCAATTAAGCATGAAAACTCAAAATGTGAAACTGACCTGAAATTCGAAATGTATGCATATACTCAGGTTCCCCACAGGTTGGGGAAGCCGAAAAAACATGTGTTTTCCGTAACTGACCTTTCCTTCAAAAGGTAGGCCTGGGCCAATATCACAATTGTTGGCAAATGGCCAATTAAGCATGAAAACTCAAAATGTGAAACTGACCTCAAATTCGAAATGTATGCATATACTCAGATTGCCCACAGGCTGGGGAACCCGAAAAAACAAGTGTTTTACATAACTAACCTTTCCTTCAAAAGGTAGGCCTGGGCCAATATCACAATTGTTGGCCAATTGCTCAATTAAGCATGAAAACTCAAAATGTGAAACTGACCTCAAATTCGAAATGTATGCATATACTCAGGTTCCCCACAGGTTGGGGAACCCGAAAAAACACGTGTTTTCCGTATCTGAATTTTCCTTCAAAAGCTAGGCCTGGACCTATATCGCATTTGTTTGCAAATGGCCAATGAAGCATGAAAACTCAAAATGTGAAACTGACCTCAAATTCGAAATGTATGCATATACTCAGGTTCCCCACAGGCTGGGGAACCCGAAAAAACATGTGTTTTACGTAACTAACCTTTCCTTCAAAAGGTAGGCCTGGGCCAATATCACAATTGTTGGCCAATTGCTCAATTAAGCATCAAAACTCAAAATGTGAAACTGAAGTCAAAATTGAAATGTATGCATATACTCAGATTGCCCAAAGGCTGGGGAACCCGAAAAAACATGTGTTTTCCGTATCCGACCTTTCCTTCAAAAGATAGGCCTGGACCTATATCGCATTTGTTGGCAAATGGCCAATCAAGCATGAAAACTCAAAATGTGAAACTGACCTCAAATTCGAAATGTATGCATATACTCAGATTGCCCACAGGCTGGGGAACCCGAAAAAACATGTGATTTCCGTAACTGACCTTTCCTTGAAAAGGTAGGCCTGGGCCAATATCACAATTGTTGGCAAATGGCCAATTAAGCATGAAAACTCAAAATGTGAAACTGACCTCAAATTCGAAATGTATGCATATACTCAGGTTCCCCACAAGCTGGGGAACCCAAAAAAACATGTGTTTTACGTAACTAACCTTTCCTTCAAAAGTTAGGCCTGGGCCAATATCACAATTGTTGGCAAATGGCCAATTAAGCATGAAAACTCAAAATGTGAAACTGACCTCAAATTCGAAATGTATGCATATACTCAGGTTCCCCACAGTCTGGGGAACCCGAAAAAACATGTATTTTCCGTATCCGACCTTTCCTTCAAAAGATAGGCCTGGGCATATATCGCATTTGTTGGCAAATGGCGAATTAAGCATGAAAATTCAAAATGTGAAACTGACCTGAAATTCGAAATCTATGCATATACTCAGGTTCCCCACAGGTTGGGGAAGCCGAAAAAACATGTGTTTTCCGTATCCGACCTTTCCTTCAAAAGATAGGCCTGGGCATATATCGCATTTGTTGGCAAATGGCCAATCAAGCATGAAAACTCAAAATGTGAAACTGACCTCAAATTCGAAATGTATGCATATACTCAGATTGCCCACAGGCTGGGGAACCCGAAAAAACATGTGTTTTACATAACTAACCTTTCCTTCAAAAGATAGGCCTGGGCCAATATCACAATTGTTGGCCAATTGCTCAATTAAGCATGAAAACTCAAAATGTGAAACTTACCTCAAATTCGAAATGTATGCATATACTCACGTTCCCCATAGGTTGGGGAACCCGAAAAAACACGTGTTTTCCGTAACTGACCTTTCCTTCAAAAGGTAGCCCTGGGCCAATATCACCATTGTTGGCCAATTGCTCAATTAAGGATGAAAACTCAAAATGTGAAACTGACGTCAAATTCAAAATGTATGCATATACTCAGATTGCCCAAAGGCTGGGGAACCCGAAAAAACATGTGTTTTCCGTAACTGACCTTTCCTTGAAAAGGTAGGCCTGGGCCAATATCACAATTGTTGGCAAATGGCCAATTAAGCATGAAAACTCAAAATGTGAAACTGACCTGAAATTCGAAATGTATGCATATACTCAGGTTCCCCACAGGTTGGGGAAGCCGAAAAAACATGTGTTTTCCGTAACTGACCTTTCCTTCAAAAGGTAGGCCTGGGCCAATATCACAATTGTTGGCAAATGGCCAATTAAGCATGAAAACTCAAAATGTGAAACTGACCTCAAATTCGAAATGTATGCATATACTCAGATTGCCCACAGGCTGGGGAACCCGAAAAAACAAGTGTTTTACATAACTAACCTTTCCTTCAAAAGGTAGGCCTGGGCCAATATCACAATTGTTGGCCAATTGCTCAATTAAGCATGAAAACTCAAAATGTGAAACTGACCTCAAATTCGAAATGTATGCATATACTCAGGTTCCCCACAGGTTGGGGAACCCGAAAAAACACGTGTTTTCCGTATCTGAATTTTCCTTCAAAAGCTAGGCCTGGACCTATATCGCATTTGTTTGCAAATGGCCAATGAAGCATGAAAACTCAAAATGTGAAACTGACCTCAAATTCGAAATGTATGCATATACTCAGGTTCCCCACAGGCTGGGGAACCCGAAAAAACATGTGTTTTACGTAACTAACCTTTCCTTCAAAAGGTAGGCCTGGGCCAATATCACAATTGTTGGCCAATTGCTCAATTAAGCATCAAAACTCAAAATGTGAAACTGAAGTCAAAATTGAAATGTATGCATATACTCAGATTGCCCAAAGGCTGGGGAACCCGAAAAAACATGTGTTTTCCGTATCCGACCTTTCCTTCAAAAGATAGGCCTGGACCTATATCGCATTTGTTGGCAAATGGCCAATCAAGCATGAAAACTCAAAATGTGAAACTGACCTCAAATTCGAAATGTATGCATATACTCAGATTGCCCACAGGCTGGGGAACCCGAAAAAACATGTGATTTCCGTAACTGACCTTTCCTTGAAAAGGTAGGCCTGGGCCAATATCACAATTGTTGGCCAATTGCTCAATTAAGCATGAAAACTCAAAATGTGAAACTTACCTCAAATTCGAAATGTATGCATATACTCACGTTCCCCATAGGTTGGGGAACCCGAAAAAACACGTGTTTTCCGTAACTGACCTTTCCTTCAAAAGGTAGCCCTGGGCCAATATCACCATTGTTGGCCATTTGCTCAATTAAGGATGAAAACTCAAAATGTGAAACTGACGTCAAATTCAAAATGTATGCATATACTCAGATTGCCCAAAGGCTGGGGAACCCGAAAAAACATGTGTTTTCCGTAACTGACCTTTCCTTGAAAAGGTAGGCCTGGGCCAATATCACAATTGTTGGCAAATGGCCAATTAAGCATGAAAACTCAAAATGTGAAACTGACCTCAAATTCGAAATGTATGCATATACTCAGGTTCCCCACAAGCTGGGGAACCCAAAAAAACATGTGTTTTACGTAACTAACCTTTCCTTCAAAAGGTAGGCCTGGGCCAATATCACAATTGTTGGCAAATGGCCAATTAAGCATGAAAACTCAAAATGTGAAACTGACCTCAAATTCGAAATGTATGCATATACTCAGGTTCCCCACAGTCTGGGGAACCCGAAAAAACATGTATTTTCCGTATCCGACCTTTCCTTCAAAAGATAGGCCTGGGCATAAATCGCATTTGTTGGCAAATGGCGAATTAAGCATGAAAATTCAAAATGTGAAACTGACCTCAAATTCGAAATCTATGCATATACTCAGGTTCCCCACAGGTTGGGGAAGCCGAAAAAACATGTGTTTTCCGTATCCGACCTTTCCTTCAAAAGATAGGCCTGGGCATATATCGCATTTGTTGGCAAATGGCCAATCAAGCATGAAAACTCAAAATGTGAAACTGACCTCAAATTCGAAATGTATGCATATACTCAGATTGCCCACAGACTGGGGAACCCGAAAAAACATGTGTTTTACATAACTAACCTTTCCTTCAAAAGATAGGCCTGGGCCAATATCACAATTGTTGGCCAATTGCTCAATTAAGCATGAAAACTCAAAATGTGAAACTGACCTCAAATTCGAAATGTATGCATATACTCACGTTCCCCATAGGTTGGGGAACCCGAAAAAACACGTGTTTTCCGTAACTGACCTTTCCTTCAAAAGGTAGCCCTGGGCCAATATCACCATTGTTGGCCAATTGCTCAATTAAGGATGAAAACTCAAAATGTGAAACTGACGTCAAATTCGAAATGTATGCATATACTCAGATTGCCCAAAGGCTGGGGAACCCGAAAAAACATGTTTTTTCCGTAACTGACCTTTCCTTGAAAAGGTAGGCCTGGGCCAATATCACAATTGTTGGCAAATGGCCAATTAAGCATGAAAACTCAAAATGTGAAACTGACCTGAAATTCGAAATGTATGCATATACTCAGGTTCCCCACAGGTTGGGGAAGCCGAAAAAACATGTGTTTTCCGTAACTGACCTTTCCTTCAAAAGGTAGGCCTGGGCCAATATCACAATTGTTGGCAAATGGCCAATTAAGCATGAAAACTCAAAATGTGAAACTGACCTCAAATTCGAAATGTATGCATATACTCAGATTGCCCACAGGTTGGGGAACCCGAAAAAACACGTGTTTTCCGTATCTGAATTTTCCTTCAAAAGCTAGGCCTGGACCTATATCGCATTTGTTTGCAAATGGCCAATCAAGCATGAAAACTCAAAATGTGAAACTGACCTCAAATTCGAAATGTATGCATATACTCAGGTTCCCCACAGGCTGGGGAACCCGAAAAAACATGTGTTTTACGTAACTAACCTTTCCTTCAAAAGGTAGGTCTGGGCCAATATCACCATTGTTGGCCAATTGCTCAATTAAGGATGAAAACTCAAAATGTGAAACTGACGTCAAATTCGAAATGTATGCATATACTCAGATTGCCCAAAGGCTGGGGAACCCGAAAAAACATGTGTTTTCCGTAACTGACCTTTCCTTGAAAAGGTAGGCCTGGGCCAATATCACAATTGTTGGCAAATGGCCAATTAAGCATGAAAACTCAAAATGTGAAACTGACCTGAAATTCGAAATGTATGCATATACTCAGGTTCCCCACAGGTTGGGGAAGCCGAAAAAACATGTGTTTTCCGTAACTGACCTTTCCTTCAAAAGGTAGGCCTGGGCCAATATCACAATTGTTGGCAAATGGCCAATTAAGCATGAAAACTCAAAATGTGAAACTGACCTCAAATTCGAAATGTATGCATATACTCAGATTGCCCACAGGCTGGGGAACCCGAAAAAACAAGTGTTTTACATAACTAACCTTTCCTTCAAAAGGTAGGCCTGGGCCAATATCACAATTGTTGGCCAATTGCTCAATTAAGCATGAAAACTCAAAATGTGAAACTGACCTCAAATTCGAAATGTATGCATATACTCAGGTTCCCCACAGGTTGGGGAACCCGAAAAAACACGTGTTTTCCGTATCTGAATTTTCCTTCAAAAGCTAGGCCTGGACCTATATCCCATTTGTTTGCAAATGGCCAATGAAGCATGAAAACTCAAAATGTGAAACTGACCTCAAATTCGAAATGTATGCATATACTCAGGTTCCCCACAGGCTGGGGAACCCGAAAAAACATGTGTTTTACGTAACTAACATTTCCTTCAAAAGGTAGGCCTGGGCCAATATCACAATTGTTGGCCAATTGCTCAATTAAGCATCAAAACTCAAAATGTGAAACTGAAGTCAAAATTGAAATGTATGCATATACTCAGATTGCCCAAAGGCTGGGGAACCCGAAAAAACATGTGTTTTCCGTATCCGACCTTTCCTTCAAAAGATAGGCCTGGACCTATATCGCATTTGTTGGCAAATGGCCAATCAAGCATGAAAACTCAAAATGTGAAACTGACCTCAAATTCGAAATGTATGCATATACTCAGATTGCCCACAGGCTGGGGAACCCGAAAAAACATGTGATTTCCGTAACTGACCTTTCCTTGAAAAGGTAGGCCTGGGCCAATATCACAATTGTTGGCAAATGGCCAATTAAGCATGAAAACTCAAAATGTGAAACTGACCTCAAATTCGAAATGTATGCATATACTCAGGTTCCCCACAAGCTGGGGAACCCAAAAAAACATGTGTTTTACGTAACTAACCTTTCCTTCAAAAGGTAGGCCTGGGCCAATATCACAATTGTTGGCAAATGGCCAATTAAGCATGAAAACTCAAAATGTGAAACTGACCTCAAATTCGAAATGTATGCATATACTCAGGTTCCCCACAGTCTGGGGAACCCGAAAAAACATGTATTTTCCGTATCCGACCTTTCCTTCAAAAGATAGGCCTGGGCATATATCGCATTTGTTGGCAAATGGCGAATTAAGCATGAAAATTCAAAATGTGAAACTGACCTGAAATTCGAAATCTATGTATATACTCAGGTTCCCCACAGGTTGGGGAAGCCGAAAAAACATGTGTTTTCCGTATCCGACCTTTCCTTCAAAAGATAGGCCTGGGCATATATCGCATTTGTTGGCAAATGGCCAATCAAGCATGAAAACTCAAAATGTGAAACTGACCTCAAATTCGAAATGTATGCATATACTCAGATTGCCCACAGGCTGGGGAACCCGAAAAAACATGTGTTTTACATAACTAACCTTTCCTTCAAAAGATAGGCCTGGGCCAATATCACAATTGTTGGCCAATTGCTCAATTAAGCATGAAAACTCAAAATGTGAAACTTACCTCAAATTCGAAATGTATGCATATACTCACGTTCCCCATAGGTTGGGGAACCCGAAAAAACACGTGTTTTCCGTAACTGACCTTTCCTTCAAAAGGTAGCCCTGGGCCAATATCACCATTGTTGGCCAATTGCTCAATTAAGGATGAAAACTCAAAATGTGAAACTGACGTCAAATTCAAAATGTATGCATATACTCAGATTGCCCAAAGGCTGGGGAACCCGAAAAAACATGTGTTTTCCGTAACTGACCTTTCCTTGAAAAGGTAGGCCTGGGCCAATATCACAATTGTTGGCAAATGGCCAATTAAGCATGAAAACTCAAAATGTGAAACTGACCTGAAATTCGAAATGTATGCATATACTCAGGTTCCCCACAGGTTGGGGAAGCCGAAAAAACATGTGTTTTCCGTAACTGACCTTTCCTTCAAAAGGTAGGCCTGGGCCAATATCACAATTGTTGGCAAATGGCCAATTAAGCATGAAAACTCAAAATGTGAAACTGACCTCAAATTCGAAATGTATGCATATACTCAGATTGCCCAAAGGCTGGGGAACCCGAAAAAACAAGTGTTTTACATAACTAACCTTTCCTTCAAAAGGTAGGCCTGGGCCAATATCACAATTGTTGGCCAATTGCTCAATTAAGCATGAAAACTCAAAATGTGAAACTGACCTCAAATTCGAAATGTATGCATATACTCAGGTTCCCCACAGGTTGGGGAACCCGAAAAAACACGTGTTTTCCGTATCTGAATTTTCCTTCAAAAGCTAGGCCTGGACCTATATCGCATTTGTTTGCAAATGGCCAATGAAGCATGAAAACTCAAAATGTGAAACTGACCTCAAATTCGAAATGTATGCATATAGTCAGGTTCCCCACAGGCTGGGGAACCCGAAAAAACATGTGTTTTACGTAACTAACCTTTCCTTCAAAAGGTAGGCCTGGGCCAATATCACAATTGTTGGCCAATTGCTCAATTAAGCATCAAAACTCAAAATGTGAAACTGAAGTCAAAATTGAAATGTATGCATATACTCAGATTGCCCAAAGGCTGGGGAACCCGAAAAAACATGTGTTTTCCGTATCCGACCTTTCCTTCAAAAGATAGGCCTGGACCTATATCGCATTTGTTGGCAAATGGCCAATCAAGCATGAAAACTCAAAATGTGAAACTGACCTCAAATTCGAAATGTATGCATATACTCAGATTGCCCACAGGCTGGGGAACCCGAAAAAACATGTGATTTCCGTAACTGACCTTTCCTTGAAAAGGTAGGCCTGGGCCAATATCACAATTGTTGGCAAATGGCCAATTAAGCATGAAAACTCAAAATGTGAAACTGACCTCAAATTCGAAATGTATGCATATACTCAGGTTCCCCACAAGCTGGGGAACCCAAAAAAACATGTGTTTTACGTAACTAACCTTTCCTTCAAAAGGTAGGCCTGGGCCAATATCACAATTGTTGGCAAATGGCCAGTTAAGCATGAAAACTCAAAATGTGAAACTGACCTCAAATTCGAAATGTATGCATATACTCAGATTGCCCACAGGCTGGGGAACCCGAAAAAACATGTGTTTTACGTAACTAACCTTTCCTTCAAAAGATAGCCCTGGGCCAATATCACAATTTTGGCCAATTGCTCAATTAAGCATGAAAACTCAAAATGTGAAACTGACCTCAAATTCGAAATGTATGCATATACTCAGGTTCCCCACAAGCTGGGGAACCCAAAAAAACATGTGTTTTACGTAACTAACCTTTCCTTCAAAAGGTAGGCCTGGGCCAATATCACAATTGTTGGCAAATGGCCAATTAAGCATGAAAACTCAAAATGTGAAACTGACCTCAAATTCGAAATGTATGCATATACTCAGGTTCCCCACAGTCTGGGGAACCCGAAAAAACATGTATTTTCCGTATCCGACCTTTCCTTCAAAAGATAGGCCTGGGCATATATCGCATTTGTTGGCAAATGGCGAATTAAGCATGAAAATTCAAAATGTGAAACTGACCTCAAATTCGAAATCTATGCATATACTCAGGTTCCCCACAGGTTGGGGAAGCCGAAAAAACATGTGTTTTCCGTATCCGACCTTTCCTTCAAAAGATAGGCCTGGGCATATATCGCATTTGTTGGCAAATGGCCAATCAAGCATGAAAACTCAAAATGTGAAACTGACCTCAAATTCGAAATGTATGCATATACTCAGATTGCCCACAGACTGGGGAACCCGAAAAAACATGTGTTTTACATAACTAACCTTTCCTTCAAAAGATAGGCCTGGGCCAATATCACAATTGTTGGCCAATTGCTCAATTAAGCATGAAAACTCAAAATGTGAAACTGACCTCAAATTCGAAATGTATGCATATACTCACGTTCCCCATAGGTTGGGGAACCCGAAAAAACACGTGTTTTCCGTAACTGACCTTTCCTTCAAAAGGTAGCCCTGGGCCAATATCACCATTGTTGGCCAATTGCTCAATTAAGGATGAAAACTCAAAATGTGAAACTGACGTCAAATTCGAAATGTATGCATATACTCAGATTGCCCAAAGGCTGGGGAACCCGAAAAAACATGTTTTTTCCGTAACTGACCTTTCCTTGAAAAGGTAGGCCTGGGCCAATATCACAATTGTTGGCAAATGGCCAATTAAGCATGAAAACTCAAAATGTGAAACTGACCTGAAATTCGAAATGTATGCATATACTCAGGTTCCCCACAGGTTGGGGAAGCCGAAAAAACATGTGTTTTCCGTAACTGACCTTTCCTTCAAAAGGTAGGCCTGGTCCAATATCACAATTGTTGGCAAATGGCCAATTAAGCATGAAAACTCAAAATGTGAAACTGACCTCAAATTCGAAATGTATGCATATACTCAGATTGCCCACAGGTTGGGGAACCCGAAAAAACACGTGTTTTCCGTATCTGAATTTTCCTTCAAAAGCTAGGCCTGGACCTATATCGCATTTGTTTGCAAATGGCCAATCAAGCATGAAAACTCAAAATGTGAAACTGACCTCAAATTCGAAATGTATGCATATACTCAGGTTCCCCACAGGCTGGGGAACCCGAAAAAACATGTGTTTTACGTAACTAACCTTTCCTTCAAAAGGTAGGCCTGGGCCAATATCACCATTGTTGGCCAATTGCTCAATTAAGGATGAAAACTCAAAATGTGAAACTGACCTCAAATTCGAAATGTATGCATATACTCAGGTTCCCCACAGTCTGGGGAACCCGAAAAAACATGTATTTTCCGTATCCGACCTTTCCTTCAAAAGATAGGCCTGGGCATATATCGCATTTGTTGGCAAATGGCGAATTAAGCATGAAAATTCAAAATGTGAAACTGACCTGAAATTCGAAATCTATGCATATACTCAGGTTCCCCACAGGTTGGGGAAGCCGAAAAAACATGTGTTTTCCGTATCCGACCTTTCCTTCAAAAGATAGGCCTGGGCATATATCGCATTTGTTGGCAAATGGCCAATCAAGCATGAAAACTCAAAATGTGAAACTGACCTCAAATTCGAAATGTATGCATATACTCAGATTGCCCACAGGCTGGGGAACCCGAAAAAACATGTGTTTTACATAACTAACCTTTCCTTCAAAAGATAGGCCTGGGCCAATATCACAATTGTTGGCCAATTGCTCAATTAAGCATGAAAACTCAAAATGTGAAACTTACCTCAAATTCGAAATGTATGCATATACTCACGTTCCCCATAGGTTGGGGAACCCGAAAAAACACGTGTTTTCCGTAACTGACCTTTCCTTCAAAAGGTAGCCCTGGGCCAATATCACCATTGTTGGCCAATTGCTCAATTAAGGATGAAAACTCAAAATGTGAAACTGACGTCAAATTCAAAATGTATGCATATACTCAGATTGCCCACAGGCTGGGGAACCCGAAAAAACATGTGTTTTCCGTAACTGACCTTTCCTTGAAAAGGTAGGCCTGGGCCAATATCACAATTGTTGGCAAATGGCCAATTAAGCATGAAAACTCAAAATGTGAAACTGACCTGAAATTCGAAATGTATGCATATACTCAGGTTCCCCACAGGTTGGGGAAGCCGAAAAAACATGTGTTTTCCGTAACTGACCTTTCCTTCAAAAGGTAGGCCTGGGCCAATATCACAATTGTTGGCAAATGGCCAATTAAGCATGAAAACTCAAAATGTGAAACTGACCTCAAATTCGAAATGTATGCATATACTCAGATTGCCCAAAGGCTGGGGAACCCGAAAAAACAAGTGTTTTACATAACTAACCTTTCCTTCAAAAGGTAGGCCTGGGCCAATATCACAATTGTTGGCCAATTGCTCAATTAAGCATGAAAACTCAAAATGTGAAACTGACCTCAAATTCGAAATGTATGCATATACTCAGGTTCCCCACAGGTTGGGGAACCCGAAAAAACACGTGTTTTCCGTATCTGAATTTTCCTTCAAAAGCTAGGCCTGGACCTATATCGCATTTGTTTGCAAATGGCCAATGAAGCATGAAAACTCAAAATGTGAAACTGACCTCAAATTCGAAATGTATGCATATACTCAGGTTCCCCACAGGCTGGGGAACCCGAAAAAACATGTGTTTTACGTAACTAACCTTTCCTTCAAAAGGTAGGCCTGGGCCAATATCACAATTGTTGGCCAATTGCTCAATTAAGCATCAAAACTCAAAATGTGAAACTGAAGTCAAAATTGAAATGTATGCATATACTCAGATTGCCCAAAGGCTGGGGAACCCGAAAAAACATGTGTTTTCCGTATCCGACCTTTCCTTCAAAAGATAGGCCTGGACCTATATCGCATTTGTTGGCAAATGGCCAATCAAGCATGAAAACTCAAAATGTGAAACTGACCTCAAATTCGAAATGTATGCATATACTCAGATTGCCCACAGGCTGGGGAACCCGAAAAAACATGTGATTTCCGTAACTGACCTTTCCTTGAAAAGGTAGGCCTGGGCCAATATCACAATTGTTGGCAAATGGCCAATTAAGCATGAAAACTCAAAATGTGAAACTGACCTCAAATTCGAAATGTATGCATATACTCAGGTTCCCCACAAGCTGGGGAACCCAAAAAAACATGTGTTTTACGTAACTAACCTTTCCTTCAAAAGGTAGGCCTGGGCCAATATCACAATTGTTGGCAAATGGCCAGTTAAGCATGAAAACTCAAAATGTGAAACTGACCTCAAATTCGAAATGTATGCATATACTCAGATTGCCCACAGGCTGGGGAACCCGAAAAAACATGTGTTTTACGTAACTAACCTTTCCTTCAAAAGATAGCCCTGGGCCAATATCACAATTTTGGCCAATTGCTCAATTAAGCATGAAAACTCAAAATGTGAAACTGACCTCAAATTCGAAATGTATGCATATACTCAGGTTCCCCACAAGCTGGGGAACCCAAAAAAACATGTGTTTTACGTAACTAACCTTTCCTTCAAAAGGTAGGCCTGGGCCAATATCACAATTGTTGGCAAATGGCCAATTAAGCATGAAAACTCAAAATGTGAAACTGACCTCAAATTCGAAATGTATGCATATACTCAGGTTCCCCACAGTCTGGGGAACCCGAAAAAACATGTATTTTCCGTATCCGACCTTTCCTTCAAAAGATAGGCCTGGGCATATATCGCATTTGTTGGCAAATGGCGAATTAAGCATGAAAATTCAAAATGTGAAACTGACCTCAAATTCGAAATCTATGCATATACTCAGGTTCCCCACAGGTTGGGGAAGCCGAAAAAACATGTGTTTTCCGTATCCGACCTTTCCTTCAAAAGATAGGCCTGGGCATATATCGCATTTGTTGGCAAATGGCCAATCAAGCATGAAAACTCAAAATGTGAAACTGACCTCAAATTCGAAATGTATGCATATACTCAGATTGCCCACAGACTGGGGAACCCGAAAAAACATGTGTTTTACATAACTAACCTTTCCTTCAAAAGATAGGCCTGGGCCAATATCACAATTGTTGGCCAATTGCTCAATTAAGCATGAAAACTCAAAATGTGAAACTGACCTCAAATTCGAAATGTATGCATATACTCACGTTCCCCATAGGTTGGGGAACCCGAAAAAACACGTGTTTTCCGTAACTGACCTTTCCTTCAAAAGGTAGCCCTGGGCCAATATCACCATTGTTGGCCAATTGCTCAATTAAGGATGAAAACTCAAAATGTGAAACTGACGTCAAATTCGAAATGTATGCATATACTCAGATTGCCCAAAGGCTGGGGAACCCGAAAAAACATGTTTTTTCCGTAACTGACCTTTCCTTGAAAAGGTAGGCCTGGGCCAATATCACAATTGTTGGCAAATGGCCAATTAAGCATGAAAACTCAAAATGTGAAACTGACCTGAAATTCGAAATGTATGCATATACTCAGGTTCCCCACAGGTTGGGGAAGCCGAAAAAACATGTGTTTTCCGTAACTGACCTTTCCTTCAAAAGGTAGGCCTGGTCCAATATCACAATTGTTGGCAAATGGCCAATTAAGCATGAAAACTCAAAATGTGAAACTGACCTCAAATTCGAAATGTATGCATATACTCAGATTGCCCACAGGTTGGGGAACCCGAAAAAACACGTGTTTTCCGTATCTGAATTTTCCTTCAAAAGCTAGGCCTGGACCTATATCGCATTTGTTTGCAAATGGCCAATCAAGCATGAAAACTCAAAATGTGAAACTGACCTCAAATTCGAAATGTATGCATATACTCAGGTTCCCCACAGGCTGGGGAACCCGAAAAAACATGTGTTTTACGTAACTAACCTTTCCTTCAAAAGGTAGGCCTGGGCCAATATCACAATTGTTGGCAAATGGCCAATTAAGCATGAAAACTCAAAATGTGAAACTGACCTCAAATTCGAAATGTATGCATATACTCAGGTTCCCCACAGTCTGGGGAACCCGAAAAAACATGTATTTTCCGTATCCGACCTTTCCTTCAAAAGATAGGCCTGGGCATATATCGCATTTGTTGGCAAATGGCGAATTAAGCATGAAAATTCAAAATTTGAAACTGACCTCAAATTCGAAATCTATGCATATACTCAGGTTCCCCACAGGTTGGGGAAGCCGAAAAAACATGTGTTTTCCGTATCCGACCTTTCCTTCAAAAGATAGGCCTGGGCATATATCGCATTTGTTGGCAAATGGCCAATCAAGCATGAAAACTCAAAATGTGAAACTGACCTCAAATTCGAAATGTATGCATATACTCAGATTGCCCACAGACTGGGGAACCCGAAAAAACATGTGTTTTACATAACTAACCTTTCCTTCAAAAGATAGGCCTGGGCCAATATCACAATTGTTGGCCAATTGCTCAATTAAGCATGAAAACTCAAAATGTGAAACTGACCTCAAATTCGAAATGTATGCATATACTCACGTTCCCCATAGGTTGGGGAACCCGAAAAAACACGTGTTTTCCGTAACTGACCTTTCCTTCAAAAGGTAGCCCTGGGCCAATATCACCATTGTTGGCCAATTGCTCAATTAAGGATGAAAACTCAAAATGTGAAACTGACGTCAAATTCGAAATGTATGCATATACTCAGATTGCCCAAAGGCTGGGGAACCCGAAAAAACATGTTTTTTCCGTAACTGACCTTTCCTTGAAAAGGTAGGCCTGGGCCAATATCACAATTGTTGGCAAATGGCCAATTAAGCATGAAAACTCAAAATGTGAAACTGACCTGAAATTCGAAATGTATGCATATACTCAGGTTCCCCACAGGTTGGGGAAGCCGAAAAAACATGTGTTTTCCGTAACTGACCTTTCCTTCAAAAGGTAGGCCTGGTCCAATATCACAATTGTTGGCAAATGGCCAATTAAGCATGAAAACTCAAAATGTGAAACTGACCTCAAATTCGAAATGTATGCATATACTCAGATTGCCCACAGGTTGGGGAACCCGAAAAAACACGTGTTTTCCGTATCTGAATTTTCCTTCAAAAGCTAGGCCTGGACCTATATCGCATTTGTTTGCAAATGGCCAATCAAGCATGAAAACTCAAAATGTGAAACTGACCTCAAATTCGAAATGTATGCATATACTCAGGTTCCCCACAGGCTGGGGAACCCGAAAAAACATGTGTTTTACATAACTAACCTTTCCTTCAAAAGGTAGGCCTGGGCCAATATCACAATTGTTGGCAAATGGCCAATTAAGCATGAAAACTCAAAATGTGAAACTGACCTCAAATTCGAAATGTATGCATATACTCAGGTTCCCCACAGTCTGGGGAACCCGAAAAAACATGTATTTTCCGTATCCGACCTTTCCTTCAAAAGATAGGCCTGGGCATATATCGCATTTGTTGGCAAATGGCGAATTAAGCATGAAAATTCAAAATTTGAAACTGACCTCAAATTCGAAATCTATGCATATACTCAGGTTCCCCACAGGTTGGGGAAGCCGAAAAAACATGTGTTTTCCGTATCCGACCTTTCCTTCAAAAGATAGGCCTGGGCATATATCGCATTTGTTGGCAAATGGCCAATCAAGCATGAAAACTCAAAATGTGAAACTGACCTCAAATTCGAAATGTATGCATATACTCAGATTGCCCACAGACTGGGGAACCCGAAAAAACATGTGTTTTACATAACTAACCTTTCCTTCAAAAGATAGGCCTGGGCCAATATCACAATTGTTGGCCAATTGCTCAATTAAGCATGAAAACTCAAAATGTGAAACTGACCTCAAATTCGAAATGTATGCATATACTCACGTTCCCCATAGGTTGGGGAACCCGAAAAAACACGTGTTTTCCGTAACTGACCTTTCCTTCAAAAGGTAGCCCTGGGCCAATATCACCATTGTTGGCCAATTGCTCAATTAAGGATGAAAACTCAAAATGTGAAACTGACGTCAAATTCGAAATGTATGCATATACTCAGATTGCCCAAAGGCTGGGGAACCCGAAAAAACATGTTTTTTCCGTAACTGACCTTTCCTTGAAAAGGTAGGCCTGGGCCAATATCACAATTGTTGGCAAATGGCCAATTAAGCATGAAAACTCAAAATGTGAAACTGACCTGAAATTCGAAATGTATGCATATACTCAGGTTCCCCACAGGTTGGGGAAGCCGAAAAAACATGTGTTTTCCGTAACTGACCTTTCCTTCAAAAGGTAGGCCTGGTCCAATATCACAATTGTTGGCAAATGGCCAATTAAGCATGAAAACTCAAAATGTGAAACTGACCTCAAATTCGAAATGTATGCATATACTCAGATTGCCCACAGGTTGGGGAACCCGAAAAAACACGTGTTTTCCGTATCTGAATTTTCCTTCAAAAGCTAGGCCTGGACCTATATCGCATTTGTTTGCAAATGGCCAATCAAGCATGAAAACTCAAAATGTGAAACTGACCTCAAATTCGAAATGTATGCATATACTCAGGTTCCCCACAGGCTGGGGAACCCGAAAAAACATGTGTTTTACGTAACTAACCTTTCCTTCAAAAGGTAGGTCTGGGCCAATATCACCATTGTTGGCCAATTGCTCAATTAAGGATGAAAACTCAAAATGTGAAACTGACGTCAAATTCGAAATGTATGCATATACTCAGATTGCCCAAAGGCTGGGGAACCCGAAAAAACATGTGTTTTCCGTAACTGACCTTTCCTTGAAAAGGTAGGCCTGGGCCAATATCACAATTGTTGGCAAATGGCCAATTAAGCATGAAAACTCAAAATGTGAAACTGACCTGAAATTCGAAATATATGGATATACTCAGGTTCCCCACAGGTTGGGGAAGCCGAAAAAACATGTGTTTTCCGTAACTGACCTTTCCTTCAAAAGGTAGGCCTGGGCAAATATCACAATTGTTGGCAAATGGCCAATTAAGCATGAAAACTCAAAATGAGAAACTGACCTCAAATTCGAAATGTATGCATATACTCAGATTGCCCACAGGCTGGGGAACCCGAAAAAACATGTGTTTTACATAACTAACCTTTCCTTCAAAAGGTAGGCCTGGGCCAATATCACAATTGTTGGCCAATTGCTCAATTAAGCATGAAAACTCAAAATGTGAAACTGACCTCAAATTCGAAATGTATGCATATACTCAGGTTCCCCACAGGTTGGGGAACCCGAAAAAACACGTGTTTTCCGTATCTGAATTTTCCTTCAAAAGCTAGGCCTGGACCTATATCGCATTTGTTTGCAAATGGCCAATCAAGCATGAAAACTCAAAATGTGAAACTGACGTCAAATTCGAAATGTATGCATATACTCAGATTGCCCAAAGGCTGGGGAACCCGAAAAAACATGTGTTTTCCGTAACTGACCTTTCCTTGAAAAGGTAGGCCTGGGCCAATATCACAATTGTTGGCCAATTGCTCAATTAAGCATGAAAACTCAAAATGTGAAACTGACCTCAAATTCGAAATGTATGCATATACTCAGGTTCCCCACAGGTTGGGGAACCCGAAAAAACACGTGTTTTCCGTATCTGAATTTTCCTTCAAAAGCTAGGCCTGGACCTATATCGCATTTGTTTGCAAATGGCCAATGAAGCATGAAAACTCAAAATGTGAAACTGACCTCAAATTCGAAATGTATGCATATACTCAGATTGCCCACAGGCTGGGGAACCCGAAAAAACATGTGTTTTACATAACTAACCTTTCCTTCAAAAGGTAGGCCTGGGCCAATATCACAATTGTTGGCCAATTGCTCAATTAAGCATGAAAACTCAAAATGTGAAACTGACCTCAAATTCGAAATGTATGCATATACTCAGGTTCCCCACAGGTTGGGGAACCCGTAAAAACACGTGTTTTCCGTATCTGAATTTTCCTTCAAAAGCTAGGCCTGGACCTATATCGCATTTGTTTGCAAATGGCCAATCAAGCATGAAAACTCAAAATGTGAAACTGACCTCAAATTCGAAATGTATGCATATACTCAGATTGCCCACAGGCTGGGGAACCCGAAAAAACAAGTGTTTTACATAACTAACCTTTCCTTCAAAAGGTAGGCCTGGGCCAATATCACAATTGTTGGCCAATTGCTCAATTAAGCATGAAAACTCAAAATGTGAAACTGACCTCAAATTCGAAATGTATGCATATACTCAGGTTCCCCACAGGTTGGGGAACCCGAAAAAACACGTGTTTTCCGTATCTGAATTTTCCTTCAAAAGCTAGGCCTGGACCTATATCGCATTTGTTTGCAAATGGCCAATGAAGCATGAAAACTCAAAATGTGAAACTGACCTCAAATTCGAAATGTATGCATATACTCAGGTTCCCCACAGGCTGGGGAACCCGAAAAAACATGTGTTTTACGTAACTAACCTTTCCTTCAAAAGGTAGGCCTGGGCCAATATCACAATTGTTGGCCAATTGCTCAATTAAGCATCAAAACTCAAAATGTGAAACTGAAGTCAAAATTGAAATGTATGCATATACTCAGATTGCCCAAAGGCTGGGGAACCCGAAAAAACATGTGTTTTCCGTATCCGACCTTTCCTTCAAAAGATAGGCCTGGACCTATATCGCATTTGTTGGCAAATGGCCAATCAAGCATGAAAACTCAAAATGTGAAACTGACCTCAAATTCGAAATGTATGCATATACTCATATTGCCCACAGGCTGGGGAACCCGAAAAAACATGTGATTTCCGTAACTGACCTTTCCTTGAAAAGGTAGGCCTGGGCCAATATCACAATTGTTGGCAAATGGCCAATTAAGCATGAAAACTCAAAATGTGAAACTGACCTCAAATTCGAAATGTATGCATATACTCAGGTTCCCCACAAGCTGGGGAACCCAAAAAAACATGTGTTTTACGTAACTAACCTTTCCTTCAAAAGGTAGGCCTGGGCCAATATCACAATTGTTGGCAAATGGCCAATTAAGCATGAAAACTCAAAATGTGAAACTGACCTCAAATTCGAAATGTATGCATATACTCAGATTGCCCACAGGCTGGGGAACCCGAAAAAACATGTGTTTTACGTAACTAACCTTTCCTTCAAAAGATAGCCCTGGGCCAATATCACAATTTTGGCCAATTGCTCAATTAAGCATGAAAACTCAAAATGTGAAACTGACCTCAAATTCGAAATGTATGCATATACTCAGGTTCCCCACAGTCTGGGGAACCCGAAAAAACATGTATTTTCCGTATCCGACCTTTCCTTCAAAAGATAGGCCTGGGCATATATCGCATTTGTTGGCAAATGGCGAATTAAGCATGAAAATTCAAAATGTGAAACTGACCTCAAATTCGAAATCTATGCATATACTCAGGTTCCCCACAGGTTGGGGAAGCCGAAAAAACATGTGTTTTCCGTATCCGACCTTTCCTTCAAAAGATAGGCCTGGGCATATATCGCATTTGTTGGCAAATGGCCAATCAAGCATGAAAACTCAAAATGTGAAACTGACCTCAAATTCGAAATGTATGCATATACTCAGATTGCCCACAGACTGGGGAACCCGAAAAAACATGTGTTTTACATAACTAACCTTTCCTTCAAAAGATAGGCCTGGGCCAATATCACAATTGTTGGCCAATTGCTCAATTAAGCATGAAAACTCAAAATGTGAAATTGACCTCAAATTCGAAATGTATGCATATACTCACGTTCCCCATAGGTTGGGGAACCCGAAAAAACACGTGTTTTCCGTAACTGACCTTTCCTTCAAAAGGTAGCCCTGGGCCAATATCACCATTGTTGGCCAATTGCTCAATTAAGGATGAAAACTCAAAATGTGAAACTGACGTCAAATTCGAAATGTATGCATATACTCAGATTGCCCAAAGGCTGGGGAACCCGAAAAAACATGTGTTTTCCGTATCCGACCTTTCCTTCAAAAGATAGGCCTGGACCTATATCGCATTTGTTGGCAAATGGCCAATCAAGCATGAAAACTCAAAATGTGAAACTGACCTCAAATTCGAAATGTATGCATATACTCAGATTGCCCACAGGCTGGGGAACCCGAAAAAACATGTGATTTCCGTAACTGACCTTTCCTTGAAAAGGTAGGCCTGGGCCAATATCACAATTGTTGGCAAATGGCCAATTAAGCATGAAAACTCAAAATGTGAAACTGACCTCAAATTCGAAATGTATGCATATACTCAGGTTCCCCACAAGCTGGGGAACCCAAAAAAACATGTGTTTTACGTAACTAACCTTTCCTTCAAAAGGTAGGCCTGGGCCAATATCACAATTGTTGGCAAATGGCCAATTAAGCATGAAAACTCAAAATGTGAAACTGACCTCAAATTCGAAATGTATGCATATACTCAGATTGCCCACAGGCTGGGGAACCCGAAAAAACATGTGTTTTACGTAACTAACCTTTCCTTCAAAAGATAGCCCTGGGCCAATATCACAATTTTGGCCAATTGCTCAATTAAGCATGAAAACTCAAAATGTGAAACTGACCTCAAATTCGAAATGTATGCATATACTCAGGTTCCCCACAGTCTGGGGAACCCGAAAAAACATGTATTTTCCGTATCCGACCTTTCCTTCAAAAGATAGGCCTGGGCATATATCGCATTTGTTGGCAAATGGCGAATTAAGCATGAAAATTCAAAATGTGAAACTGACCTCAAATTCGAAATCTATGCATATACTCAGGTTCCCCACAGGTTGGGGAAGCCGAAAAAACATGTGTTTTCCGTATCCGACCTTTCCTTCAAAAGATAGGCCTGGGCATATATCGCATTTGTTGGCAAATGGCCAATCAAGCATGAAAACTCAAAATGTGAAACTGACCTCAAATTCGAAATGTATGCATATACTCAGATTGCCCACAGACTGGGGAACCCGAAAAAACATGTGTTTTACATAACTAACCTTTCCTTCAAAAGATAGGCCTGGGCCAATATCACAATTGTTGGCCAATTGCTCAATTAAGCATGAAAACTCAAAATGTGAAATTGACCTCAAATTCGAAATGTATGCATATACTCACGTTCCCCATAGGTTGGGGAACCCGAAAAAACACGTGTTTTCCGTAACTGACCTTTCCTTCAAAAGGTAGCCCTGGGCCAATATCACCATTGTTGGCCAATTGCTCAATTAAGGATGAAAACTCAAAATGTGAAACTGACGTCAAATTCGAAATGTATGCATATACTCAGATTGCCCAAAGGCTGGGGAACCCGAAAAAACATGTTTTTTCCGTAACTGACCTTTCCTTGAAAAGGTAGGCCTGGGCCAATATCACAATTGTTGGCAAATGGCCAATTAAGCATGAAAACTCAAAATGTGAAACTGACCTGAAATTCGAAATGTATGCATATACTCAGGTTCCCCACAGGTTGGGGAAGCCGAAAAAACATGTGTTTTCCGTAACTGACCTTTCCTTCAAAAGGTAGGCCTGGGCCAATATCACAATTGTTGGCAAATGGCCAATTAAGCATGAAAACTCAAAATGTGAAACTGACCTCAAATTCGAAATGTATGCATATACTCAGATTGCCCACAGGTTGGGGAACCCGAAAAAACACGTGTTTTCCGTATCTGAATTTTCCTTCAAAAGCTAGGCCTGGACCTATATCGCATTTGTTTGCAAATGGCCAATCAAGCATGAAAACTCAAAATGTGAAACTGACCTCAAATTCGAAATGTATGCATATACTCAGGTTCCCCACAGGCTGGGGAACCCGAAAAAACATGTGTTTTACGTAACTAACCTTTCCTTCAAAAGGTAGGTCTGGGCCAATATCACCATTGTTGGCCAATTGCTCAATTAAGGATGAAAACTCAAAATGTGAAACTGACGTCAAATTCGAAATGTATGCATATACTCAGATTGCCCAAAGGCTGGGGAACCCGAAAAAACATGTGTTTTCCGTAACTGACCTTTCCTTGAAAAGGTAGGCCTGGGCCAATATCACAATTGTTGGCAAATGGCCAATTAAGCATGAAAACTCAAAATGTGAAACTGACCTGAAATTCGAAATGTATGCATATACTCAGGTTCCCCACAGGTTGGGGAAGCCGAAAAAACATGTGTTTTCCGTAACTGACCTTTCCTTCAAAAGGTAGGCCTGGGCCAATATCACAATTGTTGGCAAATGGCCAATTAAGCATGAAAACTCAAAATGTGAAACTGACCTCAAATTCGAAATGTATGCATATACTCAGATTGCCCACAGGCTGGGGAACCCGAAAAAACATGTGTTTTACATAACTAACCTTTCCTTCAAAAGGTAGGCCTGGGCCAATATCACAATTGTTGGCCAATTGCTCAATTAAGCATGAAAACTCAAAATGTGAAACTGACCTCAAATTCGAAATGTATGCATATACTCAGGTTCCCCACAGGTTGGGGAACCCGAAAAAACACGTGTTTTCCGTATCTGAATTTTCCTTCAAAAGCTAGGCCTGGACCTATATCGCATTTGTTTGCAAATGGCCAATCAAGCATGAAAACTCAAAATGTGAAACTGACGTCAAATTCGAAATGTATGCATATACTCAGATTGCCCAAAGGCTGGGGAACCCGAAAAAACATGTGTTTTCCGTAACTGACCTTTCCTTGAAAAGGTAGGCCTGGGCCAATATCCCAATTGTTGGCAAATGGCCAATTAAGCATGAAAACTCAAAATGTGAAACTGACCTGAAATTCGAAATGTATGCATATACTCAGGTTCCCCACAGGTTGGGGAAGCCGAAAAAACATGTGTTTTCCGTAACTGACCTTTCCTTCAAAAGGTAGGCCTGGGCCAATATCACAATTGTTGGCAAATGGCCAATTAAGCATGAAAACTCAAAATGTGAAACTGACCTCAAATTCGAAATGTATGCATATACTCAGATTGCCCACAGGCTGGGGAACCCGAAAAAACATGTGTTTTACATAACTAACCTTTCCTTCAAAAGGTAGGCCTGGGCCAATATCACAATTGTTGGCCAATTGCTCAATTAAGCATGAAAACTCAAAATGTGAAACTGACCTCAAATTCGAAATGTATGCATATACTCAGGTTCCCCACAGGTTGGGGAACCCGAAAAAACACGTGTTTTCCGTATCTGAATTTTCCTTCAAAAGCTAGGCCTGGACCTATATCGCATTTGTTTGCAAATGGCCAATCAAGCATGAAAACTCAAAATGTGAAACTGACCTCAAATTCGAAATGTATGCATATACTCAGGTTCCCCACAGGCTGGGGAACCCGAAAAAACATGTGTTTTACGTAACTAACCTTTCCTTCAAAAGGTAGGTCTGGGCCAATATCACAATTGTTGGCCAATTGCTCAATTAAGCATCAAAACTCAAAATGTGAAACTGACGTCAAATTTGAAATGTATGCATATACTCAGATTGCCCAAAGGCTGGGGAACCCGAAAAAACATGTGTTTTCCGTATCCGACCTTTTCTTCAAAAGCTAGGCCTGGACCTATATCGCATTTGTTGGCAAATGGCCAATCAAGCATGAAAACTCAAAATGTGAAACTGACCTCAAATTCGAAATGTATGCATATACTCAGATTGCCCACAGGCTGGGGAACCCGAAAAAACATGTGTTTTCCGTAACTGACCTTTCCTTGAAAAGGTAGCCCTGGGCCAATATCACAATTTTGTCCAATTGCTCAATTAAGCATGAAAACTCAAAATGTGAAACTGACCTCAAATTCGAAATGTATGCATATACTCAGGTTCCCCACAAGCTGGGGAACCCAAAAAAACATGTGTTTTACGTAACTAACCTTTCCTTCAAAAGGTAGGCCTGGGCCAATATCACAATTGTTGGTAAATGGCCAATTAAGCATGAAAACTCAAAATGTGAAACTGACCTCAAATTCGAAATGTATGCATATACTCAGATTGCCCACAGGCTGGGGAACCCGAAAAAACATGTGTTTTACGTAACTAACCTTTCCTTCAAAAGATAGCCCTGGGCCAATATCACAATTTTGGCCAATTGCTCAATTAAGCATGAAAACTCAAAATGTGAAACTGACCTCAAATTCGAAATGTATGCATATACTCAGGTTCCCCACAAGCTGGGGAACCCAAAAAAACATGTGTTTTACGTAACTAACCTTTCCTTCAAAAGGTAGGCCTGGGCCAATATCACAATTGTTGGCAAATGGCCAATTAAGCATGAAAACTCAAAATGTGAAACTGACCTCAAATTCGAAATGTATGCATATACTCAGGTTCCCCACAGTCTGGGGAACCCGAAAAAACATGTATTTTCCGTATCCGACCTTTCCTTCAAAAGATAGGCCTGGGCATATATCGCATTTGTTGGCAAATGGCGAATTAAGCATGAAAATTCAAAATGTGAAACTGACCTGAAATTCGAAATCTATGCATATACTCAGGTTCCCCACAGGTTGGGGAAGCCGAAAAAACATGTGTTTTCCGTATCCGACCTTTCCTTCAAAAGATAGGCCTGGGCATATATCGCATTTGTTGGCAAATGGCCAATCAAGCATGAAAACTCAAAATGTGAAACTGACCTCAAATTCGAAATGTATGCATATACTCAGATTGCCCACAGGCTGGGGAACCCGAAAAAACATGTGTTTTACATAACTAACCTTTCCTTCAAAAGATAGGCCTGGGCCAATATCACAATTGTTGGCCAATTGCTCAATTAAGCATGAAAACTCAAAATGTGAAACTTACCTCAAATTCGAAATGTATGCATATACTCACGTTCCCCATAGGTTGGGGAACCCGAAAAAACACGTGTTTTCCGTAACTGACCTTTCCTTCAAAAGGTAGCCCTGGGCCAATATCACCATTGTTGGCCAATTGCTCAATTAAGGATGAAAACTCAAAATGTGAAACTGACGTCAAATTCAAAATGTATGCATATACTCAGATTGCCCAAAGGCTGGGGAACCCGAAAAAACATGTGTTTTCCGTAACTGACCTTTCCTTGAAAAGGTAGGCCTGGGCCAATATCACAATTGTTGGCAAATGGCCAATTAAGCATGAAAACTCAAAATGTGAAACTGACCTGAAATTCGAAATGTATGCATATACTCAGGTTCCCCACAGGTTGGGGAAGCCGAAAAAACATGTGTTTTCCGTAACTGACCTTTCCTTCAAAAGGTAGGCCTGGGCCAATATCACAATTGTTGGCAAATGGCCAATTAAGCATGAAAACTCAAAATGTGAAACTGACCTCAAATTCGAAATGTATGCATATACTCAGATTGCCCACAGGCTGGGGAACCCGAAAAAACAAGTGTTTTACATAACTAACCTTTCCTTCAAAAGGTAGGCCTGGGCCAATATCACAATTGTTGGCCAATTGCTCAATTAAGCATGAAAACTCAAAATGTGAAACTGACCTCAAATTCGAAATGTATGCATATACTCAGGTTCCCCACAGGTTGGGGAACCCGAAAAAACACGTGTTTTCCGTATCTGAATTTTCCTTCAAAAGCTAGGCCTGGACCTATATCGCATTTGTTTGCAAATGGCCAATGAAGCATGAAAACTCAAAATGTGAAACTGACCTCAAATTCGAAATGTATGCATATACTCAGATTGCCCACAGGCTGGGGAACCCGAAAAAACATGTGTTTTACATAACTAACCTTTCCTTCAAAAGGTAGGCCTGGGCCAATATCACAATTGTTGGCCAATTGCTCAATTAAGCATGAAAACTCAAAATGTGAAACTGACCTCAAATTCGAAATGTATGCATATACTCAGGTTCCCCACAGGTTGGGGAACCCGAAAAAACACGTGTTTTCCGTATCTGAATTTTCCTTCAAAAGCTAGGCCTGGACCTATATCGCATTTGTTTGCAAATGGCCAATCAAGCATGAAAACTCAAAATGTGAAACTGACCTCAAATTCGAAATGTATGCATATACTCAGATTGCCCACAGGCTGGGGAACCCGAAAAAACAAGTGTTTTACATAACTAACCTTTCCTTCAAAAGGTAGGCCTGGGCCAATATCACAATTGTTGGCCAATTGCTCAATTAAGCATGAAAACTCAAAATGTGAAACTGACCTCAAATTCGAAATGTATGCATATACTCAGGTTCCCCACAGGTTGGGGAACCCGAAAAAACACGTGTTTTCCGTATCTGAATTTTCCTTCAAAAGCTAGGCCTGGACCTATATCGCATTTGTTTGCAAATGGCCAATCAAGCATGAAAACTCAAAATGTGAAACTGACCTCAAATTCGAAATGTATGCATATACTCAGGTTCCCCACAGGCTGGGGAACCCGAAAAAACATGTGTTTTACGTAACTAACCTTTCCTTCAAAAGGTAGGCCTGGGCCAATATCACAATTGTTGGCCAATTGCTCAATTAAGCATCAAAACTCAAAATGTGAAACTGAAGTCAAAATTGAAATGTATGCATATACTCAGATTGCCCAAAGGCTGGGGAACCCGAAAAAACATGTGTTTTCCGTATCCGACCTTTCCTTCAAAAGATAGGCCTGGACCTATATCGCATTTGTTGGCAAATGGCCAATCAAGCATGAAAACTCAAAATGTGAAACTGACCTCAAATTCGAAATGTATGCATATACTCAGATTGCCCACAGGCTGGGGAACCCGAAAAAACATGTGATTTCCGTAACTGACCTTTCCTTGAAAAGGTAGGCCTGGGCCAATATCACAATTGTTGGCAAATGGCCAATTAAGCATGAAAACTCAAAATGTGAAACTGACCTCAAATTCGAAATGTATGCATATACTCAGGTTCCCCACAAGCTGGGGAACCCAAAAAAACATGTCTTTTACGTAACTAACCTTTCCTTCAAAAGGTAGGCCTGGGCCAATATCACAATTGTTGGCAAATGGCCAATTAAGCATGAAAACTCAAAATGTGAAACTGACCTCAAATTCGAAATGTATGCATATACTCAGATTGCCCACAGGCTGGGGAAGCCGAAAAAACATGTGTTTTACGTAACTAACCTTTCCTTCAAAAGATAGCCCTGGGCCAATATCACAATTTTGGCCAATTGCTCAATTAAGCATGAAAACTCAAAATGTGAAACTGACCTCAAATTCGAAATGTATGCATATACTCAGGTTCCCCACTAGCTGGGGAACCCAAAAAAACATGTGTTTTACGTAACTAACCTTTCCTTCAAAAGGTAGGCCTGGGCCAATATCACAATTGTTGGCAAATGGCCAATTAAGCATGAAAACTCAAAATGTGAAACTGACCTCAAATTCGAAATGTATGCATATACTCAGGTTCCCCACAGTCTGGGGAACCCGAAAAAACATGTATTTTCCGTATCCGACCTTTCCTTCAAAAGATAGGCCTGGGCATATATCGCATTTGTTGGCAAATGGCGAATTAAGCATGAAAATTCAAAATGTGAAACTGACCTCAAATTCGAAATCTATGCATATACTCAGGTTCCCCACAGGTTGGGGAAGCCGAAAAAACATGTGTTTTCCGTATCCGACCTTTCCTTCAAAAGATAGGCCTGGGCATATATCGCATTTGTTGGCAAATGGCCAATCAAGCATGAAAACTCAAAATGTGAAACTGACCTCAAATTCGAAATGTATGCATATACTCAGATTGCCCACAGACTGGGGAACCCGAAAAAACATGTGTTTTACATAACTAACCTTTCCTTCAAAAGATAGGCCTGGGCCAATATCACAATTGTTGGCCAATTGCTCAATTAAGCATGAAAACTCAAAATGTGAAATTGACCTCAAATTCGAAATGTATGCATATACTCACGTTCCCCATAGGTTGGGGAACCCGAAAAAACACGTGTTTTCCGTAACTGACCTTTCCTTCAAAAGGTAGCCCTGGGCCAATATCACCATTTTTGGCCAATTGCTCAATTAAGGATGAAAACTCAAAATGTGAAACTGACGTCAAATTCGAAATGTATGCATATACTCAGATTGCCCAAAGGCTGGGGAACCTGAAAAAACATGTTTTTTCCGTAACTGACCTTTCCTTGAAAAGGTAGGCCTGGGCCAATATCACAATTGTTGGCAAATGGCCAATTAAGCATGAAAACTCAAAATGTGAAACTGACCTGAAATTCGAAATGTATGCATATACTCAGGTTCCCCACAGGTTGGGGAAGCCGAAAAAACATGTGTTTTCCGTAACTGACCTTTCCTTCAAAAGGTAGGCCTGGGCCAATATCACAATTGTTGGCAAATGGCCAATTAAGCATGAAAACTCAAAATGTGAAACTGACCTCAAATTCGAAATGTATGCATATACTCAGATTGCCCACAGGTTGGGGAACCCGAAAAAACACGTGTTTTCCGTATCTGAATTTTCCTTCAAAAGCTAGGCCTGGACCTATATCGCATTTGTTTGCAAATGGCCAATCAAGCATGAAAACTCAAAATGTGAAACTGACCTCAAATTCGAAATGTATGCATATACTCAGGTTCCCCACAGGCTGGGGAACCCGAAAAAACATGTGTTTTACGTAACTAACCTTTCCTTCAAAAGGTAGGTCTGGGCCAATATCACCATTGTTGGCCAATTGCTCAATTAAGGATGAAAACTCAAAATGTGAAACTGACGTCAAATTCGAAATGTATGCATATACTCAGATTGCCCAAAGGCTGGGGAACCCGAAAAAACATGTGTTTTCCGTAACTGACCTTTCCTTGAAAAGGTAGGCCTGGGCCAATATCACAATTGTTGGCAAATGGCCAATTAAGCATGAAAACTCAAAATGTGAAACTGACCTGAAATTCGAAATGTATGCATATACTCAGGTTCCCCACAGGTTGGGGAAGCCGAAAAAACATGTGTTTTCCGTAACTGACCTTTCCTTCAAAAGGTAGGCCTGGGCCAATATCACAATTGTTGGCAAATGGCCAATTAAGCATGAAAACTCAAAATGTGAAACTGACCTCAAATTCGAAATGTATGCATATACTCAGATTGCCCACAGGCTGGGGAACCCGAAAAAACATGTGTTTTACATAACTAACCTTTCCTTCAAAAGGTAGGCCTGGGCCAATATCACAATTGTTGGCCAATTGCTCAATTAAGCATGAAAACTCAAAATGTGAAACTGACCTCAAATTCGAAATGTATGCATATACTCAGGTTCCCCACAGGTTGGGGAACCCGAAAAAACACGTGTTTTCCGTATCTGAATTTTCCTTCAAAAGCTAGGCCTGGACCTATATCGCATTTGTTTGCAAATGGCCAATCAAGCATGAAAACTCAAAATGTGAAACTGACCTCAAATTCGAAATGTATGCATATACTCAGGTTCCCCACAGGCTGGGGAACCCGAAAAAACATGTGTTTTACGTAACTAACCTTTCCTTCAAAAGGTAGGTCTGGGCCAATATCACAATTGTTGGCCAATTGCTCAATTAAGCATCAAAACTCAAAATGTGAAACTGACGTCAAATTTGAAATGTATGCATATACTCAGATTGCCCAAAGGCTGGGGAACCCGAAAAAACATGTGTTTTCCGTATCCGACCTTTTCTTCAAAAGCTAGGCCTGGACCTATATCGCATTTGTTGGCAAATGGCCAATCAAGCATGAAAACTCAAAATGTGAAACTGACCTCAAATTCGAAATGTATGCATATACTCAGATTGCCCACAGGCTGGGGAACCCGAAAAAACATGTGTTTTCCGTAACTGACCTTTCCTTGAAAAGGTAGCCCTGGGCCAATATCACAATTTTGTCCAATTGCTCAATTAAGCATGAAAACTCAAAATGTGAAACTGACCTCAAATTCGAAATGTATGCATATACTCAGGTTCCCCACAAGCTGGGGAACCCAAAAAAACATGTGTTTTACGTAACTAACCTTTCCTTCAAAAGGTAGGCCTGGGCCAATATCACAATTGTTGGCAAATGGCCAATTAAGCATGAAAACTCAAAATGTGAAACTGACCTCAAATTCGAAATGTATGCATATACTCAGATTGCCCACAGGCTGGGGAACCCGAAAAAACATGTGTTTTACGTAACTAACCTTTCCTTCAAAAGATAGCCCTGGGCCAATATCACAATTTTGGCCAATTGCTCAATTAAGCATGAAAACTCAAAATGTGAAACTGACCTCAAATTCGAAATGTATGCATATACTCAGGTTCCCCACAAGCTGGGGAACCCAAAAAAACATGTGTTTTACGTAACTAACCTTTCCTTCAAAAGGTAGGCCTGGGCCAATATCACAATTGTTGGCAAATGGCCAATTAAGCATGAAAACTCAAAATGTGAAACTGACCGCAAATTCGAAATGTATGCATATACTCAGGTTCCCCACAGTCTGGGGAACCCGAAAAAACATGTATTTTCCGTATCCGACCTTTCCTTCAAAAGATAGGCCTGGGCATATATCGCATTTGTTGGCAAATGGCGAATTAAGCATGAAAATTCAAAATGTGAAACTGACCTGAAATTCGAAATCTATGCATATACTCAGGTTCCCCACAGGTTGGGGAAGCCGAAAAAACATGTGTTTTCCGTATCCGACCTTTCCTTCAAAAGATAGGCCTGGGCATATATCGCATTTGTTGGCAAATGGCCAATCAAGCATGAAAACTCAAAATGTGAAACTGACCTCAAATTCGAAATGTATGCATATACTCAGATTGCCCACAGGCTGGGGAACCCGAAAAAACATGTGTTTTACATAACTAACCTTTCCTTCAAAAGATAGGCCTGGGCCAATATCACAATTGTTGGCCAATTGCTCAATTAAGCATGAAAACTCAAAATGTGAAACTTACCTCAAATTCGAAATGTATGCATATACTCACGTTCCCCATAGGTTGGGGAACCCGAAAAAACACGTGTTTTCCGTAACTGACCTTTCCTTCAAAAGGTAGCCCTGGGCCAATATCACCATTGTTGGCCAATTGCTCAATTAAGGATGAAAACTCAAAATGTGAAACTGACGTCAAATTCAAAATGTATGCATATACTCAGATTGCCCAAAGGCTGGGGAACCCGAAAAAACATGTGTTTTCCGTAACTGACCTTTCCTTGAAAAGGTAGGCCTGGGCCAATATCACAATTGTTGGCAAATGGCCAATTAAGCATGAAAACTCAAAATGTGAAACTGACCTGAAATTCGAAATGTATGCATATACTCAGGTTCCCCACAGGTTGGGGAAGCCGAAAAAACATGTGTTTTCCGTAACTGACCTTTCCTTCAAAAGGTAGGCCTTGGCCAATATCACAATTGTTGGCAAATGGCCAATTAAGCATGAAAACTCAAAATGTGAAACTGACCTCAAATTCGAAATGTATGCATATACTCAGATTGCCCAAAGGCTGGGGAACCCGGAAAAACAAGTGTTTTACATAACTAACCTTTCCTTCAAAAGGTAGGCCTGGGCCAATATCACAATTGTTGGCCAATTGCTCAATTAAGCATGAAAACTCAAAATGTGAAACTGACCTCAAATTCGAAATGTATGCATATACTCAGGTTCCCCACAGGTTGGGGAACCCGAAAAAACACGTGTTTTCCGTATCTGAATTTTCCTTCAAAAGCTAGGCCTGGACCTATATCGCATTTGTTTGCAAATGGCCAATGAAGCATGAAAACTCAAAATGTGAAACTGACCTCAAATTCGAAATGTATGCATATACTCAGGTTCCCCACAGGCTGGGGAACCCGAAAAAACATGTGTTTTACGTAACTAACCTTTCCTTCAAAAGGTAGGCCTGGGCCAATATCACAATTGTTGGCCAATTGCTCAATTAAGCATCAAAACTCAAAATGTGAAACTGAAGTCAAAATTGAAATGTATGCATATACTCAGATTGCCCAAAGGCTGGGGAACCCGAAAAAACATGTGTTTTCCGTATCCGACCTTTCCTTCAAAAGGTAGGCCTGGACCTATATCGCATTTGTTGGCAAATGGCCAATCAAGCATGAAAACTCAAAATGTGAAACTGACCTCAAATTCGAAATGTATGCATATACTCAGATTGCCCACAGGCTGGGGAACCCGAAAAAACATGTGATTTCCGTAACTGACCTTTCCTTGAAAAGGTAGGCCTGGGCCAATATCACAATTGTTGGCAAATGGCCAATTAAGCATGAAAACTCAAAATGTGAAACTGACCTCAAATTCGAAATGTATGCATATACTCAGATTGCCCACAGGCTGGGGAACCCGAAAAAACATGTGTTTTACGTAACTAACCTTTCCTTCAAAAGATAGCCCTGGGCCAATATCACAATTTTGGCCAATTGCTCAATTAAGCATGAAAACTGAAAATGTGAAACTGACCTCAAATTCGAAATGTATGCATATACTCAGGTTCCCCACAAGCTGGGGAACCCAAAAAAACATGTGTTTTACGTAACTAACCTTTCCTTCAAAAGGTAGGCCTGGGCCAATATCACAATTGTTGGCAAATGGCCAATTAAGCATGAAAACTCAAAATGTGAAACTGACCTCAAATTCGAAATGTATGCATATACTCAGGTTCCCCACAGTCTGGGGAACCCGAAAAAACATGTATTTTCCGTATCCGACCTTTCCTTCAAAAGATAGGCCTGGGCATATATCGCATTTGTTGGCAAATGGCGAATTAAGCATGAAAATTCAAAATGTGAAACTGACCTCAAATTCGAAATCTATGCATATACTCAGGTTCCCCACAGGTTGGGGAAGCCGAAAAAACATGTGTTTTCCGTATCCGACCTTTCCTTCAAAAGATAGGCCTGGGCATATATCGCATTTGTTGGCAAATGGCCAAATAAACATGAAAACTCAAAATGTGAAACTGACCTCAAATTCGAAATGTATGCATATACTCAGATTGCCCACAGACTGGGGAACCCGAAAAAACATGTGTTTTACATAACTAACCTTTCCTTCAAAAGATAGGCCTGGGCCAATATCACAATTGTTGGCCAATTGCTCAATTAAGCATGAAAACTCAAAATGTGAAACTGACCTCAAATTCGAAATGTATGCATATACTCACGTTCCCCATAGGTTGGGGAACCCGAAAAAACACGTGTTTTCCGTAACTGACCTTTCCTTCAAAAGGTAGCCCTGGGCCAATATCACCATTGTTGGCCAATTGCTCAATTAAGGATGAAAACTCAAAATGTGAAACTGACGTCAAATTCGAAATGTATGCATATACTCAGATTGCCCAAAGGCTGGGGAACCCGAAAAAACATGTTTTTTCTGTAACTGACCTTTCCTTGAAAAGGTAGGCCTGGGCCAATATCACAATTGTTGGCAAATGGCCAATTAAGCATGAAAACTCAAAATGTGAAACTGACCTGAAATTCGAAATGTATGCATATACTCAGGTTCCCCACAGGTTGGGGAAGCCGAAAAAACATGTGTTTTCCGTAACTGACCTTTCCTTCAAAAGGTAGGCCTGGGCCAATATCACAATTGTTGGCAAATGGCCAATTAAGCATGAAAACTCAAAATGTGAAACTGACCTCAAATTCGAAATGTATGCATATACTCAGATTGCCCACAGGCTGGGGAACCCGAAAAAACATGTGTTTTACATAACTAACCTTTCCTTCAAAAGGTAGGCCTGGGCCAATATCACAATTGTTGGCCAATTGCTCAATTAAGCATGAAAACTCAAAATGTGAAACTGACCTCAAATTCGAAATGTATGCATATACTCAGATTGCCCACAGGCTGGGGAACCCGAAAAAACATGTGTTTTCCGTAACTGACCTTTCCTTGAAAAGGTAGGCCTGGGCCAATATCACAATTGTTGGCAAATGGCCAATTAAGCATGAAAACTCAAAATGTGAAACTGACCTCAAATTCGAAATGTATGCATATACTCAGATTGCCCACAGGCTGGGGAACCCGAAAAAACATGTGTTTTACATAACTAACCTTTCCTTCAAAAGGTAGGCCTGGGCCAATATCACAATTGTTGGCCAATTGCTCAATTAAGCATGAAAACTCAAAATGTGAAACTGACCTCAAATTCGAAATGTATGCATATACTCAGATTGCCCACAGGCTGGGGAACCCGAAAAAACATGTGTTTTCCGTAACTGACCTTTCCTTGAAAAGGTAGGCCTGGGCCAATATCACAATTGTTGGCAAATGGCCAATTAAGCATGAAAACTCAAAATGTGAAACTGACCTCAAATTCGAAATGTATGCATATACTCAGGTTCCCCACAGTCTGGGGAACCCGAAAAAACATGTGTTTTCCGTATCCGACCTTTCCTTCAAAAGGTAGCCCTGGGCCAATATCACAATTTTGTCCAATTGCTCAATTAAGCATGAAAACTCAAAATGTGAAACTGACCTCAAATTCGAAATGTATGCATATACTCAGGTTCCCCACAAGCTGGGGAACCCAAAAAAACATGTGTTTTACGTAACTAACCTTTCCTTCAAAAGGTAGGCCTGGGCCAATATCACAATTGTTGGCAAATGGCCAAATAAGCATGAAAACTCAAAATGTGAAACTGACCTCAAATTCGAAATGTATGCATATACTCAGGTTCCCCACAGTCTGGGGAACCCGAAAAAACATGTATTTTCCGTATCCGACCTTTCCTTCAAAAGATAGGCGTGGGCATATATCGCATTTGTTGGCAAATGGCCAATTAAGCATGAAAATGCAAAATGTGAAACTGACCTCAAATTCGAAATGTATGCATATACTCAGGTTCCCCACAGGTTGGGGAAGCCGAAAAAACATTTTTTTTTCCGTATCCGACCTTTCCTTCAAAAGATAGGCCTGGGCATATATCGCATTTGTTGGCAAATGGCCAATCAAGCATGAAAACTCAAAATGTGAAATTGACATCAAATTCGAAATGTATGTATATACTCAGGTTCCCCACAAGCTGGGGAACTCGAAAAAACATGTGTTTTCCGTAACTGACCTTTCCTTCAAAAGGTAGCCCTGGGCCAATATCGCAATTGTTGGCCAATTGCTCAATTAAGCATGAAAACTCAAAATGTGAAACTGACCTCAAATTCGAAATGTATGCATATACTCAGGTTCCCCACAGGTTGGGGAACCCCAAAAACATGTGTTTTACGTAACTAACCTTTCCTTCAAAAGGTAGGCCTGGGCCAATATCACAATTGTTGGCCAATTGCTCAATTAAGCATGAAAACTCAAAATGTGAAACTGACGTCAAATTAGAAATGTATGCATATACTCAGGTTCCAACAGGCTGGGGAACCCAAAAAAACATGTGTTTTACGTAACTAACCTTTCCTTCAAAAGGTAGGCCTGGGCCAATATCACAATTGTTGGCCAATTGCTCAATTAAGCATGAAAACTCAAAATGTGAAACTGACGTCAAATTCGAAATGTATGCATATACTCAGATTGCCCAAAGGCTGGGGAACCCGAAAAAACATGTGTTTTCCGTATCCGACCTTTGCTTGAAAAGATAGGCCTGGGTATATATCGCATTTGTTGGCAAATGGCCAATCAAGCATGAAAACTCAAAATGTGAAATTGACCTCAAATTCGAACTGTATGCATATACTCAGGTTCCCCACAAGCTGGGGAACTCGAAAAAACATGTGTTTTCCGTAACTGACCTTTCCTTCAAAAGGTAGCCCTGGGCCAATATCACAATTTTGTCCAATTGCTCAATTAAGCATGAAAACTCAAAATGTGAAACTGACCTCAAATTCGAAATGTATGCATATACTCAGGTTCCCCACAAGCTGGGGAACCCAAAAAAACATGTGTTTTACGTAACTAACCTTTCCTTCAAAAGGTAGGCCTGGGCCAATATCACAATTGTTGGCAAATGGCCAATTAAGCATGAAAACTCAAAATGTGAAACTGACCTCAAATTCGATATGTATGCATATACTCAGATTGCCCACAGGCTGGGGAACCCGAAAAAACATGTGTTTTACGTAACTAATCTTTCCTTCAAAAGATAGCCCTGGGCCAATATCACAATTTTGGCCAATTGCTCAATTAAGCATGAAAACTCAAAATGTGAAACTGACCTCAAATTCGAAATGTATGCATATACTCAGGTTCCCCACAGTCTGGGGAACCCGAAAAAACATGTATTTTCCGTATCCGACCTTTCCTTCAAAAGATAGGCCTGGGCATATATCGCATTTGTTGGCAAATGGCCAATTAAGCATGAAAATTCAAAATGTGAAACTGACCTCAAATTCGAAATCTATGCATATACTCAGGTTCCCCACAGGTTGGGGAAGCCGAAAAAACATGTGTTTTCCGTATCCGACCTTTCCTTCAAAAGATAGGCCTGGGCATATATCACAATTGTTGGCAAATGGCCAATTAAGCATGAAAACTCAAAATGTGAAACTGACCTCAAATTCGAAATGTATGCATATACTCAGGTTCCCCACAGTCTGGGGAACCCGAAAAAACATGTGTTTTCCGTATCCGACCTTTCCTTCAAAAGGTAGCCCTGGGCCAATATCACAATTTTGTCCAATTGGTCAATTAAGCATGAAAACTCAAAATGTGAAACTGACCTCAAATTCGAAATGTATGCATATACTCAGGTTCCCCACAAGCTGGGGAACCCAAAAAAACATGTGTTTTACGTAACTAACCTTTCCTTCAAAAGGTAGGCCTGGGCCAATATCACAATTGTTGGCAAATGGCCAATTAAGCATGAAAACTCAAAATGTGAAACTGACCTCAAATTCGAAATGTATGCATATACTCAGGTTCCCCACAGTCTGGGGAACCCGAAAAAACATGTATTTTCCGTATCCGACCTTTCCTTCAAAAGATAGGCGTGGGCATATATCGCATTTGTTGGCAAATGGCCAATCAAGCATGAAAACTCAAAATGTGAAACTGACCTCAAATTCGAAATGTATGCATATACTCAGGTTCCCCACAAGCTGGGGAACCCGAAAAAACATGTGTTTTACTTAACTAATCTTTCCTTCAAAAGATAGCCCTGGGCCAATATCACAATTTTGGCCAATTGCTCAATTAAGCATGAAAACTCAAAATGTGAAACTGACCTCAAATTCGAAATGTATGCATATACTCAGATTGCCCACAGGCTGGGGAACCCGAAAAAACATGTATTTTCCGTATCCGACCTTTCCTTCAAAAGATAGGCCTGGGCATATATCGCATTTGTTGGCAAATGGCCAATTAAGCATGAAAATTCAAAATGTGAAACTGACCTCAAATTCGAAATGTATGCATATACTCACGTTCCCCATAGGTTGGGCAACCCGAAAAAACACGTGTTTTCCGTAACTGAGCTTTCCTTCAAAAGGTAGCCCTGGGCCAATATCACCATTGTTGGCCAATTGCTCAATTAAGCATGAAAACTCAAAATGTGAAACTGACCTCAAATTCGAAATGTATGCATATACTCAGATTGCCCAAAGGCCGGGGAACCCGAAAAAACATGTGTTTTCCGTAACTGACCTTTCCTTGAAAAGGTAGGCCTGGGCCAATATCACAATTGTTGGCAAATGGCCAATTAAGCATGAAAACTCAAAATGTGAAACTGACCTGAAATTCGAAATGTATGCATATACTCAGGTTCCCCACAGGTTGGGGAAGCCGAAAAAACATGTGTTTTCCGTAACTGACCTTTCCTTCAAAAGGTAGGCCTGGGCCAATATCACAATTGTTGGCAAATGGCCAATTAAGCATGAAAACTCAAAATGTGAAACTGACCTCAAATTCGAAATGTATGCATATACTCAGATTGCCCAAAGGCTGGGGAACCCGAAAAAACATGTGTTTTCCATAACTGACCTTTCCTTGAAAAGGTAGGCCTGGGCCAATATCACAATTGTTGGCAAATGGCCAATTAAGCATGAAAACTCAAAATGTGAAACTGACCTCAAATTCGAAATGTATGCATATACTCAGGTTCCCCACAGTCTGTGGAACCCGAAAAAACATGTGTTTTCCGTATCCGACCTTTCCTTGAAAAGATAGGCCTGGGCATATATCGCATTTGTTGGCAAATGGCCAATCAAGCATGAAAACTCAAAATGTGAAATTGACCTCAAATTCGAACTGTATGCATATACTCAGGTTCCCCACAAGCTGGGGAACTCGAAAAAACATGTGTTTTCCGTAACTGACCTTTCCTTCAAAAGGTAGCCCTGGGCCAATATCACAATTTTGTCCAATTGCTCAATTAAGCATGAAAACTCAAAATGTGAAACTGACCTCAAATTCGAAATGTATGCATATACTCAGGTTCCCCACAAGCTGGGGAACCCAAAAAAACATGTGTTTTACGTAACTAACCTTTCCTTCAAAAGGTAGGCCTGGGCCAATATCACAATTGTTGGCAAATGGCCAATTAAGCATGAAAACTCAAAATGTGAAACTGACCTCAAATTCGAAATGTATGCATATACTCAGATTGCCCACAGGCTGGGGAACCCGAAAAAACATGTGTTTTACGTAACTAATCTTTCCTTCAAAAGATAGCCCTGGGCCAATATCACAATTTTGGCCAATTGCTCAATTAAGCATGAAAACTCAAAATGTGAAACTGACCTCAAATTCGAAATGTATGCATATACTCAGATTGCCCACAGGCTGGGGAACCCGAAAAAACATGTATTTTCCGTATCCGACCTTTCCTTCAAAAGATAGGCCTGGGCATATATCGCATTTGTTGGCAAATGGCCAATCAAGCATGAAAACTCAAAATGTGAAACTGACCTCAAATTCGAAATGTATGCATATACTCAGGTTCCCCACAGGTTGGGGAAGCCGAAAAAACATGTGTTTTCCGTAACTGACCTTTCCTTCAAAAGGTAGCCCTGGGCCAATATCACCATTGTTGGCCAATTGCTCAATTAAGCATGAAAACTCAAAATGTGAAACTGACCTCAAATTCGAAATGTATGCATATACTCAGATTGCCCAAAGGCTGGGGAACCCGAAAAAACATGTGTTTTCCGTAACTGACCTTTCCTTGAAAAGGTAGGCCTGGGCCAATATCACAATTGTTGGCAAATGGCCAATTAAGCATGAAAACTCAAAATGTGAAACTGACCTGAAATTCGAAATGTATGCATATACTCAGGTTCCCCACAGGTTGGGGAAGCCGAAAAAACATGTGTTTTCCGTAACTGACCTTTCCTTCAAAAGGTAGGCCTGGGCCAATATCACAATTGTTGGCAAATGGCCAATTAAGCATGAAAACTCAAAATGTGAAACTGACCTCAAATTCGAAATGTATGCATATACTCAGATTGCCCACAGGCTGGGGAACCCGAAAAAACATGTGTTTTACATAACTAACCTTTCCTTCAAAAGGTAGGCCTGGGCCAATATCACAATTGTTGGCCAATTGCTCAATTAAGCATGAAAACTCAAAATGTGAAACTGACCTCAAATTCGAAATGTATGCATATACTCAGGTTCCCCAATGGTTGGGGAACCCGAAAAAAGACGTGTTTTCCGTATCTGAATTTTCCTTCAAAAGCTAGGCCTGGACCTATATCGCATTTGTTTGCAAATGGCCAATCAAGCATGAAAACTCAAAATGTGAAACTGACCTCAAATTCGAAATGTATGCATATACTCAGGTTCCCCACAGGCTGGGGAACCCGAAAAAACATGTGTTTTCCGTATCCGACCTTTCCTTCAAAAGGTAGCCCTGGGCCAATATCACAATTTTTTCCAATTGCTCAATTAAGCATGAAAACTCAAAATGTGAAACTGACCTCAAATTCGAAATGTATGCATATACTCAGGTTCCCCACAAGCTGGGGAACCCAAAAAAACATGTGTTTTACGTAACTAACCTTTCCTTCAAAAGATAGCCCTGGGCCAATATCACAATTTTGGCCAATTGCTCAATTAAGCATGAAAACTCAAAATGTGAAACTGACCTCAAATTCGAAATGTATGCATATACTCAGGTTCCCCACAAGCTGGGGAACCCAAAAAACCATGTGTTTTACGTAACTAACCTTTCCTTCAAAAGGTAGGCCTGGGCCAATATCACAATTTTTGGCAAATGGCCAATTAAGCATGAAAACTCAAAATGTGAAACTGACCTCAAATTCGAAATGTATGCATATACTCAGGTTCCCCACAAGCTGGGGAACCCAAAAAACCATGTGTTTTACGTAACTAACCTTTCCTTCAAAAGGTAGGCCTGGGCCAATATCACAATTGTTGGCAAATGGCCAATTAAGCATGAAAACTCAAAATGTGAAACTGACCTCAAATTCGAAATGTATGCATATACTCAGGTTCCCCACAGTCTGGGGAACCCGAAAAAACATGTATTTTCCGTATCCGACCTTTCCTTCAAAAGATAGGCGTGGGCATATATCGCATTTGTTGGCAAATGGCCAATTAAGCATGAAAATTCAAAATGTGAAACTGACCTCAAATTCGAAATGTATGCATATACTCAGGTTCCCCACAGGTTGGGGAAGCCGAAAAAACATGTGTTTTCCGTATCCGACCTTTCCTTCAAAAGATAGGCCTGGGCATATATCGCATTTGTTGGCAAATGGCCAATCAAGCATGAAAACTCAAAATGTGAAATTGACATCAAATTCGAAATGTATGCATATACTCAGGTTCCCCACAAGCTGGGGAACTCGAAAAAACATGTGTTTTCCGTAACTGACCTTTCCTTCAAAAGGTAGCCCTGGGCCAATATCGCAATTGTTGGCCAATTGCTCAATTAAGCATGAAAACTCAAAATGTGAAACTGACCTCAAATTCGAAATGTATGCATATACTCAGGTTCCCCACAGGCTGCGGAACCCAAAAAACATGTGTTTTACGTAACTAACCTTTCCTTCAAAAGGTAGGCCTGGGCCAATATCACAATTGTTGGCCAATTGCTCAATTAAGCATGAAAACTCAAAATGTGAAACTGACGTCAAATTAGAAATGTATGCATATACTCAGGTTCCCGACAGGCTGGGGAACCCAAAAAAACATGTGTTTTACGTAACTAACCTTTCCTTCAAAAGGTAGGCCTGGGCCAATATCACAATTGTTGGCCAATTGCTCAATTAAGCATGAAAACTCAAAATGTGAAACTGACGTCAAATTCGAAATGTATGCATATACTCAGATTGCCCAAAGGCTGGGGAACCCGAAAAAACATGTGTTTTCCGTAACTGACCTTTCCTTGAAAAGGTAGGCCTGGGCCAATATCACAATTGTTGGCAAATGGCCAATTAAGCATGAAAACTCAAAATGTGAAACTGACCTCAAATTCGAAATGTATGCATATACTCAGGTTCCCCACAGTCTGTGGAACCCGAAAAAACATGTGTTTTCCGTATCCGACCTTTCCTTGAAAAGATAGGCCTGGGCATATATCGCATTTGTTGGCAAATGGCCAATCAAGCATGAAAACTCAAAATGTGAAATTGACCTCAAATTCGAACTGTATGCATATACTCAGGTTCCCCACAAGCTGGGGAACTCGAAAAAACATGTGTTTTCCGTAACTGACCTTTCCTTCAAAAGGTAGCCCTGGGCCAATATCACAATTTTGTCCAATTGCTCAATTAAGCATGAAAACTCAAAATGTGAAACTGACCTCAAATTCAAAATGTATGCATATACTCAGGTTCCCCACAGTCTGTGGAACCCGAAAAAACATGTGTTTTCCGTATCCGACCTTTCCTTGAAAAGATAGGCCTGGGCATATATCGCATTTGTTGGCAAATGGCCAATCGAGCATGAAAACTCAAAATGTGAAATTGACCTCAAATTCGAAATGTATGCATACACTCAGGTTCCCCACAGGCTGGGGAACCCGAAAAAACATGTGTTTTCCGTATCCGACCTTTCCTTCAAAAGGTAGCCCTGGGCCAATATCACAATTTTGTCCAATTGCTCAATTAAGCATGAAAACTCAAAATGTGAAACTGACCTCAAATTCGAAATGTATGCATATACTCAGGTTCCCCACAAACTGGGGAACCCAAAAAAACATGTGTTTTACGTAACTAACTTTCCTTCAAAAGGTAGGCCTGGGCCAATATCACAATTGTTGGCAAATGGCCAATTAAGCATGAAAACTCAAAATGTGAAACTGACCTCAAATTCGAAATGTATGCATATACTCAGGTTCCCCACAAGCTGGGGAACCCAAAAAAACATGTGTTTTACGTAACTAACCTTTCCTTCAAAAGATAGCCCTGGGCCAATATCACAATTTTGGCCAATTGCTCAATTAAGCATGAAAACTCAAAATGTGAAACTGACCTCAAATTCGAAATGTATGCATATACTCAGGTTCCCCACAAGCTGGGGAATCCAAAAAACCATGTGTTTTACGTAACTAACCTTTCCTTCAAAAGGTAGGCCTGGGCCAATATCACAATTGTTGGCATATGGCCAATTAAGCATGAAAACTCAAAATGTGAAACTGACCTCAAATTCGAAATGTATGCATATACTCAGGTTCCCCACAAGCTGGGGAACCCAAAAAACCATGTGTTTTACGTAACTAACCTTTCCTTCAAAAGGTAGGCCTGGGCCAATATCACAATTGTTGGCAAATGGCCAATTAAGCATGAAAACTCAAAATGTGAAACTGACCTCAAATTCGAAATGTATGCATATACTCAGGTTCCCCACAGTCTGGGGAACCCGAAAAAACATGTATTTTCCGTATCCGACCTTTCCTTCAAAAGATAGGCGTGGGCATATATCTCATTTGTTGGCAAATGGCCAATTAAGCATGAAAATTCAAAATGTGAAACTGACCTCAAATTCGAAATCTATGCATATACTCAGGTTCCCCACAGGTTGGGGAAGCCGAAAAAACATGTGTTTTCCGTATCCGACCTTTCCTTCAAAAGATAGGCCTGGGCATATATCGCATTTGTTGGCAAATGGCCAATCAAGCATGAAAACTCAAAATGTGAAATTGAAATCAAATTCGAAATGTATGCATATACTCAGGTTCCCCACAAGCTGGGGAACTCCAAAAAACCTGTGTTTTCCGTAACTGACCTTTCCTTCAAAAGGTAGCCCTGGGCCAATATCGCAATTGTTGGCCAATTGCTCAATTAAGCATGAAAACTCAAAATGTGAAACTGACCTCAAATTCGAAATGTATGCATATACTCAGGTTCCCCACAGGCTGCGGAACCCAAAAAACATGTGTTTTACGTAACTAACCTTTCCTTCAAAAGGTAGGCCTGGGCCAATATCACAATTCTTGGCCAATTGCTCAATTAAGCATGAAAACTCAAAATGTGAAACTGACCTCAAATTCGAAATGTATGCATATACTCAGGTTCCCGACAGGCTGGGGAACCCAAAAAAACATGTGTTTTACGTAACTAACCTTTCCTTCAAAAGGTAGGCCTGGGCCAATATCACAATTGTTGGCCAATTGCTCAATTAAGCATGAAAACTCAAAATGTGAAACTGACGTCAAATTCGAAATGTATGCATATACTCAGATTGCCCAAAGGCTGGGGAACCCGAAAAAACATGTGTTTTCCGTAACTGACCTTTCCTTGAAAAGGTAGGCCTGGGCCAATATCACAATTGTTGGCAAATGGCCAATTAAGCATGAAAACTCAAAATGTGAAACTGACCTCAAATTCGAAATGTATGCATATACTCAGGTTCCCCACAGTCTGTGGAACCCGAAAAAACATGTGTTTTCCGTATCCGACCTTTCCTTGAAAAGATAGGCCTGGGCATATATCGCATTTGTTGGCAAATGGCCAATCAAGCATGAAAACTCAAAATGTGAAATTGACCTCAAATTCGAACTGTATGCATATACTCAGGTTCCCCACAAGCTGGGGAACTCGAAAAAACATGTGTTTTCCGTAACTGACCTTTCCTTCAAAAGGTAGCCCTGGGCCAATATCACAATTTTGTCCAATTGCTCAATTAAGCATGAAAACTCAAAATGTGAAACTGACCTCAAATTCGAAATGTATGCATATATTCAGGTTCCCCACAAGCTGGGGAACCCCAAAAAACATGTGTTTTACGTAACTAACCTTTCCTTCAAAAGGTATGCCTGGGCCAATATCACAATTGTTGGCAAATGGCCAATTAAGCATGAAAACTCAAAATGTGAAACTGACCTCAAATTCGAAATGTATGCATATACTCAGATTGCCCACAGGCTGGGGAACCCGAAAAAACATGTGTTTTACGTAACTAACCTTTCCTTCAAAAGATAGCCCTGGGCCAATATCACAATTTTGGCCAATTGCTCAATTAAGCATGAAAACTCAAAATGTGAAACTGACCTCAAATTCGAAATGTATGCATATACTCAGGTTCCCCACAGTCTGGGGAACCCGAAAAAACATGTATTTTCCGTATCCGACCTTTCCTTCAAAAGATAGGCCTGGGCATATATCGCATTTGTTGGCAAATGGCCAATTAAGCATGAAAATTCAAAATGTGAAACTGACCTCAAATTCGAAATCTATGTATATACTCAGGTTCCCCACAGGTTGGGGAAGCCGAAAAAACATGTGTTTTCCGTATCCGACCTTTTCTTCAAAAGATAGGCCTGGGCATATATCGCATTTGTTGGCAAATGGCCAATCAAGCATGAAAACTCAAAATGTGAAACTGACCTCAAATTCGAAATGTATGCATATACTCAGATTGCCCACAGGCTGGGGAACCCGAAAAAACATGTGTTTTACATAACTAACCTTTCCTTCAAAAGATAGGCCTGGGCCAATATCACAATTGTTGGCCAATTGCTCAATTAAGCATGAAAACTCAAAATGTGAAACTGACCTCAAATTCGAAATGTATGCATATACTCACGTTCCCCATAGGTTGGGCAACCCGAAAAAACACGTGTTTTCCGTAACTGACCTTTCCTTCAAAAGGTAGCCCTGGGCCAATATCACCATTGTTGGCCAATTGCTCAATTAAGCATGAAAACTCAAAATGTGAAACTGACCTCAAATTCGAAATGTATGCATATACTCAGATTGCCCAAAGGCTGGGGAACCCGAAAAAACATGTGTTTTCCGTAACTGACCTTTCCTTGAAAAGGTAGGCCTGGGCCAATATCACAATTGTTGGCAAATGGCCAATTAAGCATGAAAACTCAAAATGTGAAACTGACCTGAAATTCGAAATGTATGCATATACTCAGGTTCCCCACAGGTTGGGGAAGCCGAAAAAACATGTGTTTTCCGTAACTGACCTTTCCTTCAAAAGGTAGGCCTGGGCCAATATCACAATTGTTGGCAAATGGCCAATTAAGCATGAAAACTCAAAATGTGAAACTGACCTCAAATTGGAAATGTATGCATATACTCAGATTGCCCACAGGCTGGGGAACCCGAAAAAACATGTGTTTTACATAACTAACCTTTCCTTCAAAAGGTAGGCCTGGGCCAATATCACAATTGTTGGCCAATTGCTCAATTAAGCATGAAAACTCAAAATGTGAAACTGACCTCAAATTCGAAATGTATGCATATACTCAGTTTCCCCACAGGTTGGGGAACCCGAAAAAACACGTGTTTTCCGTATCTGAATTTTCCTTCAAAAGCTAGGCCTGGACCTATATCGCATTTGTTTGCAAATGGCCAATCAAGCATGAAAACTCAAAATGTGAAACTGACCTCAAATTCGAAATGTATGCATATACTCAGGTTCCCCACAGGCTGGGGAACCCAAAAAAACATGTGTTTTCCGTATCCGACCTTTCCTTCAAAAGGTAGCCCTGGGCCAATATCACAATTTTGTCCAATTGCTCAATTAAGCATGAAAACTCAAAATGTGAAACTGACCTCAAATTCGAAATGTATGCATATACTCAGGTTCCCCACAAGCTGGGGAACCCAAAAAAACATGTGTTTTACGTAACTAACCTTTCCTTCAAAAGGTAGGCCTGGGCCAATATCACAATTGTTGGCAAATGGCCAATTAAGCATGAAAACTCAAAATGTGAAACTGACCTCAAATTCGAAATGTATGCATATACTCAGATTGCCCACAGTCTGGGGAACCCGAAAAAACATGTGTTTTACGTAACTAACCTTTCCTTCAAAAGATAGCCCTGGGCCAATATCACAATTTTGGCCAATTGCTCAATTAAGCATGAAAACTCAAAATGTGAAACTGACCTCAAATTCGAAATGTATGCATATACTCAGGTTCCCCACAAGCTGGGGAACCCAAAAAACCATGTGTTTTACGTAACTAACCTTTCCTTCAAAAGGTAGGCCTGGGCCAATATCACAATTGTTGGCTAATGGCCAATTAAGCATGAAAACTCAAAATGTGAAACTGACCTCAAATTCGAAATGTATGCATATACTCAGGTTCCCCACAAGCTGGGGAACCCAAAAAACCATGTGTTTTACGTAACTAACCTTTCCTTCAAAAGGTAGGCCTTGGCCAATATCACAATTGTTGGCAAATGGCCAATTAAGCATGAAAACTCAAAATGTGAAACTGACCTCAAATTCGAAATGTATGCATATACTCAGGTTCCCCACAGTCTGGGGAACCCGAAAAAACATGTATTTTCCGTATCCGACCTTTCCTTCAAAAGATAGGCGTGGGCATATATCGCATTTGTTGGCAAATGGCCAATTAAGCATGAAAATTCAAAATGTGAAACTGACCTCAAATTCGAAATGTATGCATATACTCAGGTTCCCCACAGGTTGGGGAAGCCGAAAAAACATGTGTTTTCCGTATCCGACCTTTCCTTCAAAAGATAGGCCTGGGCATATATCGCATTTGTTGGCAAATGGCCAATCAAGCATGAAAACTCAAAATGTGAAATTGACATCAAATTCGAAATGTATGCATATACTCAGGTTCCCCACAAGCTGGGGAACTCGAAAAAAATGTGTTTTCCGTAACTGACCTTTCCTTCAAAAGGTAGCCCTGGGCCAATATCGCAATTGTTGGCCAATTGCTCAATTAAGCATGAAAACTCAAAATGTGAAACTGACCTCAAATTCGAAATGTATGCATATACTCAGGTTCCCCACAGGCTGGGGAACCCAAAAAACATGTGTTTTACGTAACTAACCTTTCCTTCAAAAGGTAGGCCTGGGCCAATATCACAATTGTTGGCCAATTGCTCAATTAAGCATGAAAACTCAAAATGTGAAACTGACGTCAAATTAGAAATGTATGCATATACTCAGGTTCCCGACAGGCTGGGGAACCCAAAAAAACATGTGTTTTACGTAACTAACCTTTCCTTCAAAAGGTAGGCCTGGGCCAATATCACAATTGTTGGCAAATGGCCAATTAAGCATGAAAACTCAAAATGTGAAACTGACCTCAAATTCGAAATGTATGCATATACTCAGGTTCCCCACAGTCTGTGGAACCCGAAAAAACATGTGTTTTCCGTATCCGACCTTTCCTTGAAAAGATAGGCCTGGGCATATATCGCATTTGTTGGCAAATGGCCAATCAAGCATGAAAATTCAAAATGTGAAATTGACCTCAAATTCGAACTGTATGCATATACTCAGGTTCCCCACAAGCTGGGGAACTCGAAAAAACATGTGTTTTCCGTAACTGACCTTTCCTTCAAAAGGTAGCCCTGGGCCAATATCACAATTTTGTCCAATTGCTCAATTAAGCATGAAAACTCAAAATGTGAAACGGACCTCAAATTCGAAATGTATGCATATACTCAGGTTCCCCACAAGCTGGGGAACCCAAAAAAACATGTGTTTTACGTAACTAACCTTTCCTTCAAAAGGTAGGCCTGGGCCAATATCACAATTGTTGGCAAATGGCCCATTAAGCATGAAAACTCAAAATGTGAAACTGACGTCAAATTCGAAATGTATGCATATACTCAGATTGCCCAAAGGCTGGGGAACCCGAAAAAACATGTGTTTTCCGTAACTGACCTTTCCTTGAAAAGGTAGGCCTGGGCCAATATCACAATTGTTGGCAAATGGCCAATTAAGCATGAAAACTCAAAATGTGAAACTGACCTCAAATTCGAAATGTATGCATATACTCAGGTTCCCCACAAGCTGGGGAACCCAAAAAAACATGTGTTTTACGTAACTAACCTTTCCTTCAAAAGGTAGGCCTGGGCCAATATCACAATTGTTGGCAAATGGCCCATTAAGCATGAAAACTCAAAATGTGAAACTGACCTCAAATTCGAAATGTATGCATATACTCAGATTGCCCACAGGCTGGGGAACCCGAAAAAACATGTGTTTTACGTAACTAACCTTTCCTTCAAAAGATAGCCCTGGGCCAATATCACAATTGTTGGCAAATGGCCAATTAAGCATGAAAACTCAAAATGTGAAACTGACCTCAAATTCGAAATGTATGCATATACTCAGGTTCCCCACAGTCTGGGGAACCCGAAAAAACATGTATTTTCCGTATCCGACCTTTCCTTCAAAAGATAGGCGTGGGCATATATCGCATTTGTTGGCAAATGGCCAATCAAGCATGAAAACTCAAAATGTGAAACTGACCTCAAATTCGAAATGTATGCATATACTCAGGTTCCCCACAAGCTGGGGAACCCGAAAAAACATGTGTTTTACTTAACTAATCTTTCCTTCAAAAGATAGCCCTGGGCCAATATCACAATTTTGGCCAATTGCTCAATTAAGCATGAAAACTCAAAATGTGAAACTGACCTCAAATTCGAAATGTATGCATATACTCAGATTGCCCACAGGCTGGGGAACCCGAAAAAACATGTATTTTCCGTATCCGACCTTTCCTTCAAAAGATAGGCCTGGGCATATATCGCATTTGTTGGCAAATGGCCAATTAAGCATGAAAATTCAAAATGTGAAACTGACCTCAAATTCGAAATGTATGCATATACTCACGTTCCCCATAGGTTGGGCAACCCGAAAAAACACGTGTTTTCCGTAACTGAGCTTTCCTTCAAAAGGTAGCCCTGGGCCAATATCACCATTGTTGGCCAATTGCTCAATTAAGCATGAAAACTCAAAATGTGAAACTGACCTCAAATTCGAAATGTATGCATATACTCAGATTGCCCAAAGGCCGGGGAACCCGAAAAAACATGTGTTTTCCGTAACTGACCTTTCCTTGAAAAGGTAGGCCTGGGCCAATATCACAATTGTTGGCAAATGGCCAATTAAGCATGAAAACTCAAAATGTGAAACTGACCTGAAATTCGAAATGTATGCATATACTCAGGTTCCCCACAGGTTGGGGAAGCCGAAAAAACATGTGTTTTCCGTAACTGACCTTTCCTTCAAAAGGTAGGCCTGGGCCAATATCACAATTGTTGGCAAATGGCCAATTAAGCATGAAAACTCAAAATGTGAAACTGACCTCCAATTCGAAATGTATGCATATACTCAGATTGCCCAAAGGCTGGGGAACCCGAAAAAACATGTGTTTTCCATAACTGACCTTTCCTTGAAAAGGTAGGCCTGGGCCAATATCACAATTGTTGGCAAATGGCCAATTAAGCATGAAAACTCAAAATGTGAAACTGACCTCAAATTCGAAATGTATGCATATACTCAGGTTCCCCACAGTCTGTGGAACCCGAAAAAACATGTGTTTTCCGTATCCGACCTTTCCTTGAAAAGATAGGCCTGGGCATATATCGCATTTGTTGGCAAATGGCCAATCAAGCATGAAAACTCAAAATGTGAAATTGACCTCAAATTCGAACTGTATGCATATACTCAGGTTCCCCACAAGCTGGGGAACTCGAAAAAACATGTGTTTTCCGTAACTGACCTTTCCTTCAAAAGGTAGCCCTGGGCCAATATCACAATTTTGTCCAATTGCTCAATTAAGCATGAAAACTCAAAATGTGAAACTGACCTCAAATTCGAAATGTATGCATATACTCAGGTTCCCCACAAGCTGGGGAACCCAAAAAAACATGTGTTTTACGTAACTAACCTTTCCTTCAAAAGGTAGGCCTGGGCCAATATCACAATTGTTGGCAAATGGCCAATTAAGCATGAAAACTCAAAATGTGAAACTGACCTCAAATTCGAAATGTATGCATATACTCAGATTGCCCACAGGCTGGGGAACCCGAAAAAACATGTGTTTTACGTAACTAATCTTTCCTTCAAAAGATAGCCCTGGGCCAATATCACAATTTTGGCCAATTGCTCAATTAAGCATGAAAACTCAAAATGTGAAACTGACCTCAAATTCGAAATGTATGCATATACTCAGATTGCCCACAGGCTGGGGAACCCGAAAAAACATGTATTTTCCGTATCCGACCTTTCCTTCAAAAGATAGGCCTGGGCATATATCGCATTTGTTGGCAAATGGCCAATTAAGCATGAAAATTCAAAATGTGAAACTGACCTCAAATTCGAAATGTATGCATATACTCAGGTTCCCCACAGGTTGGGGAAGCCGAAAAAACATGTGTTTTCCGTATCCGACCTTTCCTTCAAAAGGTAGCCCTGGGCCAATATCACCATTGTTGGCCAATTGCTCAATTAAGCATGAAAACTCAAAATGTGAAACTGACCTCAAATTCGAAATGTATGCATATACTCAGATTGCCCAAAGGCTGGGGAACCCGAAAAAACATGTGTTTTCCGTAACTGACCTTTCCTTGAAAAGGTAGGCCTGGGCCAATATCACAATTGTTGGCAAATGGCCAATTAAGCATGAAAACTCAAAATGTGAAACTGACCTGAAATTCGAAATGTATGCATATACTCAGGTTCCCCACAGGTTGGGGAAGCCGAAAAAACATGTGTTTTCCGTAACTGACCTTTCCTTCAAAAGGTAGGCCTGGGCCAATATCACAATTGTTGGCAAATGGCCAATTAAGCATGAAAACTCAAAATGTGAAACTGACCTCAAATTCGAAATGTATGCATATACTCAGATTGCCCACAGGCTGGGGAACCCGAAAAAACATGTGTTTTACATAACTAACCTTTCCTTCAAAAGGTAGGCCTGGGCCAATATCACAATTGTTGGCCAATTGCTCAATTAAGCATGAAAACTCAAAATGTGAAACTGACCTCAAATTCGAAATGTATGCATATACTCAGGTTCCCCAATGGTTGGGGAACCCGAAAAAAGACGTGTTTTCCGTATCTGAATTTTCCTTCAAAAGCTAGGCCTGGACCTATATCGCATTTGTTTGCAAATGGCCAATCAAGCATGAAAACTCAAAATGTGAAACTGACCTCAAATTCGAAATGTATGCATATACTCAGGTTCCCCACAGGCTGGGGAACCCGAAAAAACATGTGTTTTCCGTATCCGACCTTTCCTTCAAAAGGTAGCCCTGGGCCAATATCACAATTTTTTCCAATTGCTCAATTAAGCATGAAAACTCAAAATGTGAAACTGACCTCAAATTCGAAATGTATGCATATACTCAGGTTCCCCACAAGCTGGGGAACCCAAAAAAACATGTGTTTTACGTAACTAACCTTTCCTTCAAAAGGTAGGCCTGGGCCAATATCACAATTGTTGGCAAATGGCCAATTAAGCATGAAAACTCAAAATGTGAAACTGACCTCAAATTCGAAATGTATGCATATACTCAGGTTCCCCACAAGCTGGGGAACCCAAAAAAACATGTGTTTTACGTAACTAACCTTTCCTTCAAAAGATAGCCCTGGGCCAATATCACAATTTTGGCCAATTGCTCAATTAAGCATGAAAACTCAAAATGTGAAACTGACCTCAAATTCGAAATGTATGCATATACTCAGGTTCCCCACAAGCTGGGGAACCCAAAAAACCATGTGTTTTACGTAACTAACCTTTCCTTCAAAAGGTAGGCCTGGGCCAATATCACAATTGTTGGCAAATGGCCAATTAAGCATGAAAACTCAAAATGTGAAACTGACCTCAAATTCGAAATGTATGCATATACTCAGGTTCCCCACAAGCTGGGGAACCCAAAAAACCATGTGTTTTACGTAACTAACCTTTCCTTCAAAAGGTAGGCCTGGGCCAATATCACAATTGTTGGCAAATGGCCAATTAAGCATGAAAACTCAAAATGTGAAACTGACCTCAAATTCGAAATGTATGCATATACTCAGGTTCCCCACAGTCTGGGGAACCCGAAAAAACATGTATTTTCCGTATCCGACCTTTCCTTCAAAAGATAGGCGTGGGCATATATCGCATTTGTTGGCAAATGGCCAATTAAGCATGAAAATTCAAAATGTGAAACTGACCTCAAATTCGAAATGTATGCATATACTCAGGTTCCCCACAGGTTGGGGAAGCCGAAAAAACATGTGTTTTCCGTATCCGACCTTTCCTTCAAAAGATAGGCCTGGGCATATATCGCATTTGTTGGCAAATGGCCAATCAAGCATGAAAACTCAAAATGTGAAATTGACATCAAATTCGAAATGTATGCATATACTCAGGTTCCCCACAAGCTGGGGAACTCGAAAAAACATGTGTTTTCCGTAACTGACCTTTCCTTCAAAAGGTAGCCCTGGGCCAATATCGCAATTGTTGGCCAATTGCTCAATTAAGCATGAAAACTCAAAATGTGAAACTGACCTCAAATTCGAAATGTATGCATATACTCAGGTTCCCCACAGGCTGCGGAACCCAAAAAACATGTGTTTTACGTAACTAACCTTTCCTTCAAAAGGTAGGCCTGGGCCAATATCACAATTGTTGGCCAATTGCTCAATTAAGCATGAAAACTCAAAATGTGAAACTGACGTCAAATTAGAAATGTATGCATATACTCAGGTTCCCGACAGGCTGGGGAACCCAAAAAAACATGTGTTTTACGTAACTAACCTTTCCTTCAAAAGGTAGGCCTGGGCCAATATCACAATTGTTGGCCAATTGCTCAATTAAGCATGAAAACTCAAAATGTGAAACTGACGTCAAATTCGAAATGTATGCATATACTCAGATTGCCCAAAGGCTGGGGAACCCGAAAAAACATGTGTTTTCCGTAACTGACCTTTCCTTGAAAAGGTAGGCCTGGGCCAATATCACAATTGTTGGCAAATGGCCAATTAAGCATGAAAACTCAAAATGTGAAACTGACCTCAAATTCGAAATGTATGCATATACTCAGGTTCCCCACAGTCTGTGGAACCCGAAAAAACATGTGTTTTCCGTATCCGACCTTTCCTTGAAAAGATAGGCCTGGGCATATATCGCATTTGTTGGCAAATGGCCAATCAAGCATGAAAACTCAAAATGTGAAATTGACCTCAAATTCGAACTGTATGCATATACTCAGGTTCCCCACAAGCTGGGGAACTCGAAAAAACATGTGTTTTCCGTAACTGACCTTTCCTTCAAAAGGTAGCCCTGGGCCAATATCACAATTTTGTCCAATTGCTCAATTAAGCATGAAAACTCAAAATGTGAAACTGACCTCAAATTCGAAATGTATGCATATACTCAGGTTCCCCACAGTCTGTGGAACCCGAAAAAACATGTGTTTTCCGTATCCGACCTTTCCTTGAAAAGATAGGCCTGGGCATATATCGCATTTGTTGGCAAATGGCCAATCGAGCATGAAAACTCAAAATGTGAAATTGACCTCAAATTCGAAATGTATGCATATACTCAGGTTCCCCACAGGCTGGGGAACCCGAAAAAACATGTGTTTTCCGTATCCGACCTTTCCTTCAAAAGGTAGCCCTGGGCCAATATCACAATTTTGTCCAATTGCTCAATTAAGCATGAAAACTCAAAATGTGAAACTGACCTCAAATTCGAAATGTATGCATATACTCAGGTTCCCCACAAACTGGGGAACCCAAAAAAACATGTGTTTTACGTAACTAACTTTCCTTCAAAAGGTAGGCCTGGGCCAATATCACAATTGTTGGCAAATGGCCAATTAAGCATGAAAACTCAAAATGTGAAACTGACCTCAAATTCGAAATGTATGCATATACTCAGGTTCCCCACAAGCTGGGGAACCCAAAAAAACATGTGTTTTACGTAACTAACCTTTCCTTCAAAAGATAGCCCTGGGCCAATATCACAATTTTGGCCAATTGCTCAATTAAGCATGAAAACTCAAAATGTGAAACTGACCTCAAATTCGAAATGTATGCATATACTCAGGTTCCCCACAAGCTGGGGAATCCAAAAAACCATGTGTTTTACGTAACTAACCTTTCCTTCAAAAGGTAGGCCTGGGCCAATATCACAATTGTTGGCAAATGGCCAATTAAGCATGAAAACTCAAAATGTGAAACTGACCTCAAATTCGAAATGTATGCATATACTCAGGTTCCCCACAAGCTGGGGAACCCAAAAAACCATGTGTTTTACGTAACTAACCTTTCCTTCAAAAGGTAGGCCTGGGCCAATATCACAATTGTTGGCAAATGGCCAATTAAGCATGAAAACTCAAAATGTGAAACTGACCTCAAATTCGAAATGTATGCATATACTCAGGTTCCCCACAGTCTGGGGAACCCGAAAAAACATGTATTTTCCGTATCCGACCTTTCCTTCAAAAGATAGGCGTGGGCATATATCGCATTTGTTGGCAAATGGCCAATTAAGCATGAAAATTCAAAATGTGAAACTGACCTCAAATTCGAAATGTATGCATATACTCAGGTTCCCCACAGGTTGGGGAAGCCGAAAAAACATGTGTTTTCCGTATCCGACCTTTCCTTCAAAAGATAGGCCTGGGCATATATCGCATTTGTTGGCAAATGGCCAATCAAGCATGAAAACTCAAAATGTGAAATTGACATCAAATTCGAAATGTATGCATATACTCAGGTTCCCCACAAGCTGGGGAACTCGAAAAAACATGTGTTTTCCGTAACTGACCTTTCCTTCAAAAGGTAGCCCTGGGCCAATATCGCAATTGTTGGCCAATTGCTCAATTAAGCATGAAAACTCAAAATGTGAAACTGACCTCAAATTCGAAATGTATGCATATACTCAGGTTCCCCACAGGCTGCGGAACCCAAAAAACATGTGTTTTACGTAACTAACCTTTCCTTCAAAAGGTAGGCCTGGGCCAATATCACAATTGTTGGCCAATTGCTCAATTAAGCATGAAAACTCAAAATGTGAAACTGACGTCAAATTAGAAATGTATGCATATACTCAGGTTCCCGACAGGCTGGGGAACCCAAAAAAACATGTGTTTTACGTAACTAACCTTTCCTTCAAAAGGTAGGCCTGGGCCAATATCACAATTGTTGGCCAATTGCTCAATTAAGCATGAAAACTCAAAATGTGAAACTGACGTCAAATTCGAAATGTATGCATATACTCAGATTGCCCAAAGGCTGGGGAACCCGAAAAAACATGTGTTTTCCGTAACTGACCTTTCCTTGAAAAGGTAGGCCTGGGCCAATATCACAATTGTTGGCAAATGGCCAATTAAGCATGAAAACTCAAAATGTGAAACTGACCTCAAATTCGAAATGTATGCATATACTCAGGTTCCCCACAGTCTGTGGAACCCGAAAAAACATGTGTTTTCCGTATCCGACCTTTCCTTGAAAAGATAGGCCTGGGCATATATCGCATTTGTTGGCAAATGGCCAATCAAGCATGAAAACTCAAAATGTGAAATTGACCTCAAATTCGAACTGTATGCATATACTCAGGTTCCCCACAAGCTGGGGAACTCGAAAAAACATGTGTTTTCCGTAACTGACCTTTCCTTCAAAAGGTAGCCCTGGGCCAATATCACAATTTTGTCCAATTGCTCAATTAAGCATGAAAACTCAAAATGTGAAACTGACCTCAAATTCGAAATGTATGCATATACTCAGGTTCCCCACAGTCTGTGGAACCCGAAAAAACATGTGTTTTCCGTATCCGACCTTTCCTTGAAAAGATAGGCCTGGGCATATATCGCATTTGTTGGCAAATGGCCAATCGAGCATGAAAACTCAAAATGTGAAATTGACCTCAAATTCGAAATGTATGCATATACTCAGGTTCCCCACAGGCTGGGGAACCCGAAAAAACATGTGTTTTCCGTATCCGACCTTTCCTTCAAAAGGTAGCCCTGGGCCAATATCACAATTTTGTCCAATTGCTCAATTAAGCATGAAAACTCAAAATGTGAAACTGACCTCAAATTCGAAATGTATGCATATACTCAGGTTCCCCACAAACTGGGGAACCCAAAAAAACATGTGTTTTACGTAACTAACTTTCCTTCAAAAGGTAGGCCTGGGCCAATATCACAATTGTTGGCAAATGGCCAATTAAGCATGAAAACTCAAAATGTGAAACTGACCTCAAATTCGAAATGTATGCATATACTCAGGTTCCCCACAAGCTGGGGAACCCAAAAAAACATGTGTTTTACGTAACTAACCTTTCCTTCAAAAGATAGCCCTGGGCCAATATCACAATTTTGGCCAATTGCTCAATTAAGCATGAAAACTCAAAATGTGAAACTGACCTCAAATTCGAAATGTATGCATATACTCAGGTTCCCCACAAGCTGGGGAATCCAAAAAACCATGTGTTTTACGTAACTAACCTTTCCTTCAAAAGGTAGGCCTGGGCCAATATCACAATTGTTGGCAAATGGCCAATTAAGCATGAAAACTCAAAATGTGAAACTGACCTCAAATTCGAAATGTATGCATATACTCAGGTTCCCCACAAGCTGGGGAACCCAAAAAACCATGTGTTTTACGTAACTAACCTTTCCTTCAAAAGGTAGGCCTGGGCCAATATCACAATTGTTGGCAAATGGCCAATTAAGCATGAAAACTCAAAATGTGAAACTGACCTCAAATTCGAAATGTATGCATATACTCAGGTTCCCCACAGTCTGGGGAACCCGAAAAAACATGTATTTTCCGTATCCGACCTTTCCTTCAAAAGATAGGCGTGGGCATATATCTCATTTGTTGGCAAATGGCCAATTAAGCATGAAAATTCAAAATGTGAAACTGACCTCAAATTCGAAATCTATGCATATACTCAGGTTCCCCACAGGTTGGGGAAGCCGAAAAAACATGTGTTTTCCGTATCCGACCTTTCCTTCAAAAGATAGGCCTGGGCATATATCGCATTTGTTGGCAAATGGCCAATCAAGCATGAAAACTCAAAATGTGAAATTGACATCAAATTCGAAATGTATGCATATACTCAGGTTCCCCACAAGCTGGGGAACTCCAAAAAACCTGTGTTTTCCGTAACTGACCTTTCCTTCAAAAGGTAGCCCTGGGCCAATATCGCAATTGTTGGCCAATTGCTCAATTAAGCATGAAAACTCAAAATGTGAAACTGACCTCAAATTCGAAATGTATGCATATACTCAGGTTCCCCACAGGCTGCGGAACCCAAAAAACATGTGTTTTACGTAACTAACCTTTCCTTCAAAAGGTAGGCCTGGGCCAATATCACAATTGTTGGCCAATTGCTCAATTAAGCATGAAAACTCAAAATGTGAAACTGACCTCAAATTCGAAATGTATGCATATACTCAGGTTCCCGACAGGCTGGGGAACCCAAAAAAACATGTGTTTTACGTAACTAACCTTTCCTTCAAAAGGTAGGCCTGGGCCAATATCACAATTGTTGGCCAATTGCTCAATTAAGCATGAAAACTCAAAATGTGAAACTGACGTCAAATTCGAAATGTATGCATATACTCAGATTGCCCAAAGGCTGGGGAACCCGAAAAAACATGTGTTTTCCGTAACTGACCTTTCCTTGAAAAGGTAGGCCTGGGCCAATATCACAATTGTTGGCAAATGGCCAATTAAGCATGAAAACTCAAAATGTGAAACTGACCTCAAATTCGAAATGTATGCATATACTCAGGTTCCCCACAGTCTGTGGAACCCGAAAAAACATGTGTTTTCCGTATCCGACCTTTCCTTGAAAAGATAGGCCTGGGCATATATCGCATTTGTTGGCAAATGGCCAATCAAGCATGAAAACTCAAAATGTGAAATTGACCTCAAATTCGAACTGTATGCATATACTCAGGTTCCCCACAAGCTGGGGAACTCGAAAAAACATGTGTTTTCCGTAACTGACCTTTCCTTCAAAAGGTAGCCCTGGGCCAATATCACAATTTTGTCCAATTGCTCAATTAAGCATGAAAACTCAAAATGTGAAACTGACCTCAAATTCGAAATGTATGCATATATTCAGGTTCCCCACAAGCTGGGGAACCCAAAAAAACATGTGTTTTACGTAACTAACCTTTCCTTCAAAAGGTATGCCTGGGCCAATATCACAATTGTTGGCAAATGGCCAATTAAGCATGAAAACTCAAAATGTGAAACTGACCTCAAATTCGAAATGTATGCATATACTCAGATTGCCCACAGGCTGGGGAACCCGAAAAAACATGTGTTTTACGTAACTAACCTTTCCTTCAAAAGATAGCCCTGGGCCAATATCACAATTTTGGCCAATTGCTCAATTAAGCATGAAAACTCAAAATGTGAAACTGACCTCAAATTCGAAATGTATGCATATACTCAGGTTCCCCACAGTCTGGGGAACCCGAAAAAACATGTATTTTCCGTATCCGACCTTTCCTTCAAAAGATAGGCCTGGGCATATATCGCATTTGTTGGCAAATGGCCAATTAAGCATGAAAATTCAAAATGTGAAACTGACCTCAAATTCGAAATCTATGTATATACTCAGGTTCCCCAGAGGTTGGGGAAGCCGAAAAAACATGTGTTTTCCGTATCCGACCTTTTCTTCAAAAGATAGGCCTGGGCATATATCGCATTTGTTGGCAAATGGCCAATCAAGCATGAAAACTCAAAATGTGAAACTGACCTCAAATTCGAAATGTATGCATATACTCAGATTGCCCACAGGCTGGGGAACCCGAAAAAACATGTGTTTTACATAACTAACCTTTCCTTCAAAAGATAGGCCTGGGCCAATATCACAATTGTTGGCCAATTGCTCAATTAAGCATGAAAACTCAAAATGTGAAACTGACCTCAAATTCGAAATGTATGCATATACTCACGTTCCCCATAGGTTGGGCAACCCGAAAAAACACGTGTTTTCCGTAACTGACCTTTCCTTCAAAAGGTAGCCCTGGGCCAATATCACCATTGTTGGCCAATTGCTCAATTAAGCATGAAAACTCAAAATGTGAAACTGACCTCAAATTCGAAATGTATGCATATACTCAGATTGCCCAAAGGCTGGGGAACCCGAAAAAACATGTGTTTTCCGTAACTGACCTTTCCTTGAAAAGGTAGGCCTGGGCCAATATCACAATTGTTGGCAAATGGCCAATTAAGCATGAAAACTCAAAATGTGAAACTGACCTGAAATTCGAAATGTATGCATATACTCAGGTTCCCCACAGGTTGGGGAAGCCGAAAAAACATGTGTTTTCCGTAACTGACCTTTCCTTCAAAAGGTAGGCCTGGGCCAATATCACAATTGTTGGCAAATGGCCAATTAAGCATGAAAACTCAAAATGTGAAACTGACCTCAAATTCGAAATGTATGCATATACTCAGATTGCCCACAGGCTGGGGAACCCGAAAAAACATGTGTTTTACATAACTAACCTTTCCTTCAAAAGGTAGGCCTGGGCCAATATCACAATTGTTGGCCAATTGCTCAATTAAGCATGAAAACTCAAAATGTGAAACTGACCTCAAATTCGAAATGTATGCATATACTCAGGTTCCCCACAGGCTGGGGAACCCAAAAAAACATGTGTTTTCCGTATCCGACCTTTCCTTCAAAAGGTAGCCCTGGGCCAATATCACAATTTTGTCCAATTGCTCAATTAAGCATGAAAACTCAAAATGTGAAACTGACCTCAAATTCGAAATGTATGCATATACTCAGGTTCCCCACAAGCTGGGGAACCCAAAAAAACATGTGTTTTACGTAACTAACCTTTCCTTCAAAAGGTAGGCCTGGGCCAATATCACAATTGTTGGCAAATGGCCAATTAAGCATGAAAACTCAAAATGTGAAACTGACCTCAAATTCGAAATGTATGCATATACTCAGATTGCCCACAGTCTGGGGAACCCGAAAAAACATGTGTTTTACGTAACTAACCTTTCCTTCAAAAGATAGCCCTGGGCCAATATCACAATTTTGGCCAATTGCTCAATTAAGCATGAAAACTCAAAATGTGAAACTGACCTCAAATTCGAAATGTATGCATATACTCAGGTTCCCCACAAGCTGGGGAACCCAAAAAACCATGTGTTTTACGTAACTAACCTTTCCTTCAAAAGGTAGGCCTGGGCCAATATCACAATTGTTGGCTAATGGCCAATTAAGCATGAAAACTCAAAATGTGAAACTGACCTCAAATTCGAAATGTATGCATATACTCAGGTTCCCCACAGTCTGGGGAACCCGAAAAAACATGTATTTTCCGTATCCGACCTTTCCTTCAAAAGATAGGCGTGGGCATATATCGCATTTGTTGGCAAATGGCCAATTAAGCATGAAAATTCAAAATGTGAAACTGACCTCAAATTCGAAATGTATGCATATACTCAGGTTCCCCACAGGTTGGGGAAGCCGAAAAAACATGTGTTTTCCGTATCCGACCTTTCCTTCAAAAGATAGGCCTGGGCATATATCGCATTTGTTGGCAAATGGCCAATCAAGCATGAAAACTCAAAATGTGAAATTGACATCAAATTCGAAATGTATGCATATACTCAGGTTCCCCACAAGCTGGGGAACTCGAAAAAAATGTGTTTTCCGTAACTGACCTTTCCTTCAAAAGGTAGCCCTGGGCCAATATCGCAATTGTTGGCCAATTGCTCAATTAAGCATGAAAACTCAAAATGTGAAACTGACCTCAAATTCGAAATGTATGCATATACTCAGGTTCCCCACAGGCTGGGGAACCCAAAAAACATGTGTTTTACGTAACTAACCTTTCCTTCAAAAGGTAGGCCTGGGCCAATATCACAATTGTTGGCCAATTGCTCAATTAAGCATGAAAACTCAAAATGTGAAACTGACGTCAAATTAGAAATGTATGCATATACTCAGGTTCCCGACAGGCTGGGGAACCCAAAAAAACATGTGTTTTACGTAACTAACCTTTCCTTCAAAAGGTAGGCCTGGGCCAATATCACAATTGTTGGCAAATGGCCAATTAAGCATGAAAACTCAAAATGTGAAACTGACCTCAAATTCGAAATGTATGCATATACTCAGGTTCCCCACAGTCTGTGGAACCCGAAAAAACATGTGTTTTCCGTATCCGACCTTTCCTTGAAAAGATAGGCCTGGGCATATATCGCATTTGTTGGCAAATGGCCAATCAAGCATGAAAACTCAAAATGTGAAATTGACCTCAAATTCGAACTGTATGCATATACTCAGGTTCCCCACAAGCTGGGGAACTCGAAAAAACATGTGTTTTCCGTAACTGACCTTTCCTTCAAAAGGTAGCCCTGGGCCAATATCACAATTTTGTCCAATTGCTCAATTAAGCATGAAAACTCAAAATGTGAAACGGACCTCAAATTCGAAATGTATGCATATACTCAGGTTCCCCACAAGCTGGGGAACCCAAAAAAACATGTGTTTTACGTAACTAACCTTTCCTTCAAAAGGTAGGCCTGGGCCAATATCACAATTGTTGGCAAATGGCCCATTAAGCATGAAAACTCAAAATGTGAAACTGACGTCAAATTCGAAATGTATGCATATACTCAGATTGCCCAAAGGCTGGGGAACCCGAAAAAACATGTGTTTTCCGTAACTGACCTTTCCTTGAAAAGGTAGGCCTGGGCCAATATCACAATTGTTGGCAAATGGCCAATTAAGCATGAAAACTCAAAATGTGAAACTGACCTCAAATTCGAAATGTATGCATATACTCAGGTTCCCCACAAGCTGGGGAACCCAAAAAAACATGTGTTTTACGTAACTAACCTTTCCTTCAAAAGGTAGGCCTGGGCCAATATCACAATTGTTGGCAAATGGCCCATTAAGCATGAAAACTCAAAATGTGAAACTGACCTCAAATTCGAAATGTATGCATATACTCAGATTGCCCACAGGCTGGGGAACCCGAAAAAACATGTGTTTTACGTAACTAACCTTTCCTTCAAAAGATAGCCCTGGGCCAATATCACAATTTTGGCCAATTGCTCAATTAAGCATGAAAACTCAAAATGTGAAACTGACCTCAAATTCGAAATGTATGCATATACTCAGGTTCCCCACAGGCTGGGGAACCCAAAAAAACGTGTGTTTTACGTAACTAACCTTTCCTTCAAAAGGTAGGCCTGGGCCAATATCACAATTGTTGGCCAATTGCTCATTTAAGCATGAAAACTCAAAATGTGAAACTGACCTCAAATTCGAAATGTATGCATATACTCAGATTGCCCAAAGGCTGGGGAACCCGAAAAAACATGTGTTTTCCGTAACTGACCTTTCCTTGAAAAGGTAGGCCTGGGCCAATATCACAATTGTTGGCAAATGGCCAATTAAGCATGAAAACTCAAAATGTGAAACTGACCTGAAATTCGAAATGTATGCATATACTCAGGTTCCCCACAGGTTGGGGAACCCAAAAAAACACGTGTTTTCCGTATCTGAATTTTCCTTCAAAAGCTAGGCCTGGGCCTATATCGCATTTGTTTCCAAATGGCCAATCAAGCATGAAAACTCAAAATGTGAAACTGACCGCAAATTAGAAATGTATGCATATACTCAGGTTCCCCACAGTCTGGGGAACCCGAAAAAACATGTATTTTCCGTATCCGACCTTTCCTTCAAAAGATAGGCCTGGGCATATATCGCATTTGTTGGCAAATGGCCAATTAAGCATGAAAATTCAAAATGTGAAACTGACCTCAAATTCAAAATGTATGCATATACTCAGGTTCCCCACAGGTTGGGGAACCCGAAAAAACATGTGTTTTCCGTATCCGACCTTTCCTTCAAAAGATAGGCCTGGGCATATATCGCATTTGTTGGCAAATGGCCAATCAAGCATGAAAACTCAAAATGTGAAACTGACCTCAAATTCGAAATGTATGCATATACTCAGGTACTCAGGTTCCCCACAAGCTGGGGAACTCGAAAAAACATGTGTTTTCCGTAACTGACCTTTCCTTCAAAAGGTAGCCCTGGGCCAATATCACAATTGTTGGCCAATTGCTCAATTAAGCATGAAAACTCAAAATGTGAAACTGACCTCAAATTCGAAATGTATGCATATACTCAGGTTCCCCACAGGTTGAGGAACCCAAAAAAACATGTGTTTTACGTAACTAACCTTTCCTTCAAAAGGTAGGCCTGGGCCAATATCACAATTGTTGGCAAATGGCCAATTAAGCATGAAAACTCAAAATGTGAAACTGACCTCAAATTCGAAATGTATGCATATACTCAGATTGCCCACAGGCTGGGGAACCCGAAAAAACATGTGTTTTACGTAACTAACCTTTCCTTCAAAAGATAGGCCTGGGCCAATATCACAATTGTTGGCCAATTGCTCAATTAAGCATGAAAACTCAAAATGTGAAACTGACCTAAAATTCGAAATGTATGCACATACTCAGGTTCCCCACAGGTTGGGGAACCCGAAAAAACACGTGTTTTCTGTATCTGAATTTTCCTTCAAAAGCTAGGCCTGGGCCTATATCGCATTTGTTTGCAAATGGCCAATCAAGCATGAAAACTCAAAATGTGAAACTGACCTCAAATTCGAAATGTATGCATATACTCAGGTTCCCCACAGTCTGGGGAACCCGAAAAAACATGTATTTTCCGTATCCGACCTTTCCTTCAAAAGATAGGCCTGGGCATATATCGCATTTGTTGGCAAATGGCCAATCAAGCATGAAAACTCAAAATGTGAAATTGACCTCAAATTCGAAATGAATGCATATACTCAGGTTCCCCACAAGCTGGGGAACTCGAAAAAACATGTGTTTTCCGTAACTGACCTTTCCTTCAAAAGGTAGCCCTGGGCCAATATCGCAATTGTTGGTCAATTGCTCAATTAAGCATGAAAACTCAAAATGTGAAACTGACCTCAAATTCGAAATGTATGCATATACTCAGGTTCCCCACAGGCTGGGGAACCCAAAAAAACATGTGTTTTACGTAAGTAACCTTTCCTTCAAAAGGTAGGCCTGGGCCAATATCACAATTGTTGGCCAATTGCTCAATTAAGCATGAAAACTCAAAATGTGAAACTGACCTCAAATTCGAAATGTATGCATATACTCAGATTGCCCAAAGGCTGGGGAACCCGAAAAAACATGTGTTTTCCGTAACTGACCTTTCCTTGAAAAGGTAGGCCTGGGCCAATATCACAATTGTTGGCAAATGGCCAATTAAGCATGAAAACTCAAAATGTGAAACTGACCTCAAATTCGAAATGTATGCATATACTCAGGTTCCCCACAGGCTGGGGAACCCAAAAAAACGTGTGTTTTACGTAACTAACCTTTCCTTCAAAAGGTAGCCCTGGGCCAATATCACAATTGTTGGCCAATTGCTCAATTAAGCATGAAAACTCAAAATGTGAAACTGACCTCAAATTCGAAATGTATGCATATACTCAGGTTCCCCACAGGCTGGGGAACACAAAAAAACGTGTGTTTTACGTAACTAACCTTTCCTTCAAAAGGTAGGCCTGGGCCAATATCACAATTGTTGGCCAATTGCTCATTTAAGCATGAAAACTCAAAATGTGAAACTGACCTCAAATTCGAAATGTATGCATATACTCAGATTGCCCAAAGGCTGGGGAACCCGAAAAAACATGTGTTTTCCGTAAGTGACCTTTCCTTGAAAAGGTAGGCCTGGGCCAATATCACAATTGTTGGCAAATGGCCAATTAAGCATGAAAACTCAAAATGTGAAACTGACCTCAAATTCGAAATGTATGCATATACTCAGGTTCCCCACAGGTTGGGGAAGCCGAAAAAACATGTGTTTTCCGTAACTGACCTTTCCTTCAAAAGGTAGGCCTGGGCCAATATCACAATTGTTGGCAAATGGCCAATTAAGCATGAAAACTCAAAATGTGAAACTGACCTCAAATTCGAAATGTATGCATATACTCAGGTTCCCCACAGGTTGGGGAACCCGAAAAAACACGTGTTTTCCGTATCTGCATTTTCCTTCAAAAGCTAGGCCTGGGCCTATATCGCATTTGTTTGCAAATGGCCAATCAAGCATGAAAACTCAAAATGTGAAACTGACCGCAAATTCGAAATGTATGCATATACTCAGGTTCCCCACAGTCTGGGGAATCCGAAAAAACACGTATTTTCCGTATCCGACCTTTCCTTCAAAAGATAGGCCTGGGCATATATCGCATTTGATGGCAAATGGCCAATTAAGCATGAAAATTCAAAATGTGAAACTGACCTCAAATTCGAAATGTATGCATATACTCAGGTTCCCCACAGGTTGGGGAACCCGAAAAAACACGTGTTTTCCGTATCTGCATTTTGAAGCATGAAAATTCAAAATGTGAAATTGACCTCAAATTCGAAATGTATGCATATACTCAGGTTCCCCACAGGTTGGGGAAGCCGAAAAAACATGTGTTTTCCGTATCCGACCTTTCCTTCAAAAGATAGGCCTGGGCATATATCGCATTTGTTGGCAAATGGCCAATCAAGCATGAAAACTCAAAATGTGAAATTGACCTCAAATTCGAAATGTATGCATATACTCAGGTTCCCCACAGGCTGGGGAACCCAAAAAAAGTGTGTTTTACGTAACTAACCTTTCCTTCAAAAGGTAGGCCTGGGCCAATATCACAATTGTTGGCCAATTGCTCATTTAAACATGAAAACTCAAAATGTGAAACTGACCTCAAATTCGAAATGTATGCATATACTCAGATTGCCCAAAGGCTGGGGAACCCGAAAAAAATGTGTTTTCCGTAACTGACCTTTCCTTGAAAAGGTAGGCCTGGGCCAATATCACAATTGTTGGCAAATGGCCAATTAAGCATGAAAACTCAAAATGTGAAACTGACCTCAAATTCGAAATGTATGCATATACTCAGGTTCCCCACAGGTTGGGGAAGCCGAAAAACATGTGTTTTCCGTAACTGACCTTTCCTTCAAAAGGTAGGCCTGGGCCAATATCACAATTGTTGGCAAATGGCCAATTAAGCATGAAAACTCAAAATGTGAAACTGACCTCAAATTCGAAATGTATGCATATAGTCAGGTTCCCCACAGGTTGGGGAACCCGAAAAAACACGTGTTTTCCGTATCTGCATTTTCCTTCAAAAGCTAGGCCTGGGCCTATATCGCATTTGTTGGCAAATGGCCAATTAAGCATGAAAACTCAAAATGTGAAACTGACCGCAAATTCGAAATGTATGCATATACTCAGGTTCCCCACAGTCTGGGGAACCCGAAAAAACACGTATTTTCCGTATCCGACCTTTCCTTCAAAAGATAGGCCTGGGCATATATCGCATTTGTTGGCAAATGGCCAATTAAGCATGAAAATTGAAAATGTGAAACTGACCTCAAATTCGAAATGTATGCATATACTCAGGTTCCCCACAGGTTGGGGAACCCGAAAAAACATGTGTTTTCCGTATCCGACCTTTCCTTCAAAAGATAGGCCTGCGCATATATCGCATTTGTTGGCAAATGGCCAATCAAGGATGAAAACTCAAAATGTGAAATTGACCTCAAATTCGAAATGTATGCATATACTCAGGTTCCCCACAGTCTGGGGAACCCGAAAAAACATGTATTTTCCGTATCCGACCTTTCCTTCAAAATATAGGCCTGGGCATATATCGCATTTGTTGGCAAATGGCCAATTAAGCATGAAAATTCAAAATGTTAAACTGACCTCAAATTCGAAATGTATGCATATACTCAGGTTCCCCACAGGTTGGGGAACCCGAAAAAACACGTGTTTTCCGTATCTGAATTTTCCTTCAAAAGCTAGGCCTGGGCCTATATCGCATTTGTTTGCAAATGGCCAATCAAGCATGAAAACTCAAAATGTGAAATTGACCTCAAATTCGAAATGTATGCATATACTCAGGTTCCCCACAAGCTGGGGAACTCGAAAAAACATGTGTTTTCCGTAACTGACCTTTCCTTCAAAAGGTAGCCCTGGGCCAATATCACAATTTTGGCCAATTGCTCAATTAAGCATGAAAACTCAAAATGTGAAACTGACCTCAAATTCGAAATGTATGCATATACTCAGGTTCCCCACAAGCTGGGGAACCCAAAAAAACATGTGTTTTACGTAAGTAACCTTTCCTTCAAAAGGTAGGCCTGGGCCAATATCACAATTGTTGGCCAATTGCTCAATTAAGCATGAAAACTCAAAATGTGAAACTGACGTCAAATTAGAAATGTATGCATATACTCAGGTTCCCGACAGGCTGGGGAACCCAAAAAAACATGTGTTTTACGTAACTAACCTTTCCTTCAAAAGATAGGCCTGGGCCAATATCACAATTGTTGGCCAATTGCTCAATTAAGCATGAAAACTCAAAATGTGAAACTGACCTCAAATTCGAAATGTATGCATATACTCAGGCTCCCCACAGGTTGGGGAAGCCGAAAAAACATGTGTTTTCCGTAACTGACCTTTCCTTCAAAAGGTAGGCCTGGGCATATATCGCATTTGTTGGCAAATGTCCAATCAAGCATGAAAACTCAAAATGTGAAATTGACCTCAAATTCGAAATGTATGCATATACTCAGGTTCCCCACAAGCTGGGGAACTCGAAAAAACATGTGTTTTCCGTAACTGACCTTTCCTTCAAAAGGTAGCCCTGGGCCAATATCGCAATTGTTGGCCAATTGCTCAATTAAGCATGAAAACTCAAAATGTGAAACTGACCTCAAATTCGAAATGTATGCATATACTCAGGTTCCCCACAGGCTGGGGAACCCAAAAAAACATGTATTTTCCGTAAGTAACCTTTCCTTCAAAAGGTAGGCCTGGGCCAATATCACAATTGTTGGCAAATGGCCAATTAAGCATGAAAACTCAAAATGTGAAACTGACCTCAAATTCGAAATGTATGCATATACTCAGGCTCCCCACAGGTTGGGGAAGCCGAAAAAACATGTGTTTTCCGTAACTGACCTTTCCTTCAAAAGGTAGGCCTGGGCCAATATCACAATTGTTGGCAAATGGCCAATTAAGCATGAAAACTCAAAATGTGAAACTGACCTCAAATTCGAAATGTATGCATATACTCAGGTTCCCCACAGGTTGGGGAACCCGAAAAAACACGTGTTTTCCGTATCTGCATTTTCCTTCAAAAGCTAGGCCTGGGCCTATATCGCATTTGTTTGCAAATGGCCAATCAAGCATGAAAACTCAAAATGTGAAACTGACCGCAAATTCGAAATGTATGCATATACTCAGGTTCCCCACAGTCTGGGGAACCCGAAAAAACACGTATTTTCCGTATCCGACCTTTCCTTCAAAAGATAGGCCTGGGCATATATCGCATTTGTTGGCAAATGGCCAAATAAGCATGAAAATTCAAAATGTGAAACTGACCTCAAATTCGAAATGTATGCATATACTCAGGTTCCCCACAGGTTGGGGAACCCGAAAAAACACGTGTTTTCCGTATCTGCATTTTGAAGCATGAAAATTCAAAGTGTGAAATTGACCTCAAATTCGAAATGTATGCATATACTCAGGTTCCCCACAGGTTGGGGAAGCCGAAAAAACATGTGTTTTCCGTATCCGACCTTTCCTTCAAAAGATAGGCCTGGGCATATATCGCATTTGTTGGCAAATGGCCAATCAAGGATGAAAACTTAAAATGTGAAATTGACCTCAAATTCGAAATGTATGCATATACTCAGGTTCCCCACAGGCTGGGGAACCCAAAAAAACGTGTGTTTTACGTAACTAACCTTTCCTTCAAAAGGTAGGCCTGGGCCAATATCACAATTGTTGGCCAATTGCTCATTTAAGCATGAAAAGTCAAAATGTGAAACTGACCTCAAATTCGAAATGTATGCATATACTCAGATTGCCCAAAGGCTGGGGAACCCGAAAAAAAATGTGTTTTCCGTAACTGACCTTTCCTTGAAAAGGTAGGCCTGGGCCAATATCACAATTGTTGGCAAATGGCCAATTAAGCATGAAAACTCAAAATGTGAAACTGACCTCAAATTCGAAATGTATGCATATACTCAGGTTCCCCACAGGTTGGGGAAGCCGAAAAACATGTGTTTTCCGTAACTGACCTTTCCTTCAAAAGGTAGGCCTGGGCGAATATCATAATTGTTGGCAAATGGCCAATTAAGCATGAAAACTCAAAATGTGAAACTGACCTCAAATTCGAAATGTATGCATATACTCAGGTTCCCCACAGGTTGGGGAACCCGAAAAAACACGTGTTTTCCGTATCTGCATTTTCTTTCAAAAGCTAGGCCTGGGCCTATATCGCATTTGTTGGCAAATGGCCAATCAAGCATGAAAACTCAAAATGTGAAACTGACCGCAAATTCGAAATGTATGCATATACTCAGGTTCCCCACAGTCTGGGGAACCCGAAAAAACACGTATTTTCCGTATCCGACCTTTCCTTCAAAAGATAGGCCTGGGCATATATCGCATTTGTTGGCAAATGGCCAATTAAGCATGAAAATTCAAAATGTGAAACTGACCTCAAATTCGAAATGTATGCATATACTCAGGTTCCCCACAGGTTGGGGAACCCGAAAAAACATGTGTTTTCCGTATCCGACCTTTCCTTCAAAAGATAGGCCTGGGCATATATCGCATTTGTTGGCAAATGGCCAATCAAGCATGAAAACTCAAAATGTGAAATTGACCTCAAATTCGAAATGTATGCATATACTCAGGTTCCCCACAGGCTGGGGAACCCAAAAAAAGTGTGTTTTACGTAACTAACCTTTCCTTCAAAAGGTAGGCCTGGGCCAATATCACAATTGTTGGCCAATTGCTCATTTAAACATGAAAACTCAAAATGTGAAACTGACCTCAAATTCGAAATGTATGCATATACTCAGATTGCCCAAAGGCTGGGGAACCCGAAAAAAATGTGTTTTCCGTAACTGACCTTTCCTTGAAAAGGTAGGCCTGGGCCAATATCACAATTGTTGGCAAATGGCCAATTAAGCATGAAAACTCAAAATGTGAAACTGACCTCAAATTCGAAATGTATGCATATACTCAGGTTCCCCACAGGTTGGGGAAGCCGAAAAACATGTGTTTTCCGTAACTGACCTTTCCTTCAAAAGGTAGGCCTGGGCCAATATCACAATTGTTGGCAAATGGCCAATTAAGCATGAAAACTCAAAATGTGAAACTGACCTCAAATTCGAAATGTATGCAACCTGACTTCCCCACAGGTTGGGGAACCCGAAAAAACACGTGTTTTCCGTATCTGCATTTTCCTTCAAAAGCTAGGCCTGGGCCTATATCGCATTTGTTGGCAAATGGCCAATTAAGCATGAAAACTCAAAATGTGAAACTGACCGCAAATTCGAAATGTATGCATATACTCAGGTTCCCCACAGTCTGGGGAACCCGAAAAAACACGTATTTTCCGTATCCGACCTTTCCTTCAAAAGATAGGCCTGGGCATATATCGCATTTGTTGGCAAATGGCCAATTAAGCATGAAAATTGAAAATGTGAAACTGACCTCAAATTCGAAATGTATGCATATACTCAGGTTCCCCACAGGTTGGGGAACCCGAAAAAACATGTGTTTTCCGTATCCGACCTTTCCTTCAAAAGATAGGCCTGCGCATATATCGCATTTGTTGGCAAATGGCCAATCAAGGATGAAAACTCAAAATGTGAAATTGACCTCAAATTCGAAATGTATGCATATACTCAGGTTCCCCACAGTCTGGGGAACCCGAAAAAACATGTATTTTCCGTATCCGACCTTTCCTTCAAAATATAGGCCTGGGCATATATCGCATTTGTTGGCAAATGGCCAATTAAGCATGAAAATTCAAAATGTTAAACTGACCTCAAATTCGAAATGTATGCATATACTCAGGTTCCCCACAGGTTGGGGAACCCGAAAAAACACGTGTTTTCCGTATCTGAATTTTCCTTCAAAAGCTAGGCCTGGGCCTATATCGCATTTGTTTGCAAATGGCCAATCAAGCATGAAAACTCAAAATGTGAAATTGACCTCAAATTCGAAATGTATGCATATACTCAGGTTCCCCACAAGCTGGGGAACTCGAAAAAACATGTGTTTTCCGTAACTGACCTTTCCTTCAAAAGGTAGCCCTGGGCCAATATCACAATTTTGGCCAATTGCTCAATTAAGCATGAAAACTCAAAATGTGAAACTGACCTCAAATTCGAAATGTATGCATATACTCAGGTTCCCCACAAGCTGGGGAACCCAAAAAAACATGTGTTTTACGTAAGTAACCTTTCCTTCAAAAGGTAGGCCTGGGCCAATATCACAATTGTTGGCCAATTGCTCAATTAAGCATGAAAACTCAAAATGTGAAACTGACGTCAAATTAGAAATGTATGCATATACTCAGGTTCCCGACAGGCTGGGGAACCCAAAAAAACATGTGTTTTACGTAACTAACCTTTCCTTCAAAAGATAGGCCTGGGCCAATATCACAATTGTTGGCCAATTGCTCAATTAAGCATGAAAACTCAAAATGTGAAACTGACCTCAAATTCGAAATGTATGCATATACTCAGGCTCCCCACAGGTTGGGGAAGCCGAAAAAACATGTGTTTTCCGTAACTGACCTTTCCTTCAAAAGGTAGGCCTGGGCATATATCGCATTTGTTGGCAAATGTCCAATCAAGCATGAAAACTCAAAATGTGAAATTGACCTCAAATTCGAAATGTATGCATATACTCAGGTTCCCCACAAGCTGGGGAACTCGAAAAAACATGTGTTTTCCGTAACTGACCTTTCCTTCAAAAGGTAGCCCTGGGCCAATATCGCAATTGTTGGCCAATTGCTCAATTAAGCATGAAAACTCAAAATGTGAAACTGACCTCAAATTCGAAATGTATGCATATACTCAGGTTCCCCACAGGCTGGGGAACCCAAAAAAACATGTATTTTCCGTAAGTAACCTTTCCTTCAAAAGGTAGGCCTGGGCCAATATCACAATTGTTGGCAAATGGCCAATTAAGCATGAAAACTCAAAATGTGAAACTGACCTCAAATTCGAAATGTATGCATATACTCAGGCTCCCCACAGGTTGGGGAAGCCGAAAAAACATGTGTTTTCCGTAACTGACCTTTCCTTCAAAAGGTAGGCCTGGGCCAATATCACAATTGTTGGCAAATGGCCAATTAAGCATGAAAACTCAAAATGTGAAACTGACCTCAAATTCGAAATGTATGCATATACTCAGGTTCCCCACAGGTTGGGGAACCCGAAAAAACACGTGTTTTCCGTATCTGCATTTTCCTTCAAAAGCTAGGCCTGGGCCTATATCGCATTTGTTTGCAAATGGCCAATCAAGCATGAAAACTCAAAATGTGAAACTGACCGCAAATTCGAAATGTATGCATATACTCAGGTTCCCCACAGTCTGGGGAACCCGAAAAAACACGTATTTTCCGTATCCGACCTTTCCTTCAAAAGATAGGCCTGGGCATATATCGCATTTGTTGGCAAATGGCCAAATAAGCATGAAAATTCAAAATGTGAAACTGACCTCAAATTCGAAATGTATGCATATACTCAGGTTCCCCACAGGTTGGGGAACCCGAAAAAACACGTGTTTTCCGTATCTGCATTTTGAAGCATGAAAATTCAAAGTGTGAAATTGACCTCAAATTCGAAATGTATGCATATACTCAGGTTCCCCACAGGTTGGGGAAGCCGAAAAAACATGTGTTTTCCGTATCCGACCTTTCCTTCAAAAGATAGGCCTGGGCATATATCGCATTTGTTGGCAAATGGCCAATCAAGGATGAAAACTTAAAATGTGAAATTGACCTCAAATTCGAAATGTATGCATATACTCAGGTTCCCCACAGGCTGGGGAACCCAAAAAAACGTGTGTTTTACGTAACTAACCTTTCCTTCAAAAGGTAGGCCTGGGCCAATATCACAATTGTTGGCCAATTGCTCATTTAAGCATGAAAACTCAAAATGTGAAACTGACCTCAAATTCGAAATGTATGCATATACTCAGATTGCCCAAAGGCTGGGGAACCCGAAAAAAAATGTGTTTTCCGTAACTGACCTTTCCTTGAAAAGGTAGGCCTGGGCCAATATCACAATTGTTGGCAAATGGCCAATTAAGCATGAAAACTCAAAATGTGAAACTGACCTCAAATTCGAAATGTATGCATATACTCAGGTTCCCCACAGGTTGGGGAAGCCGAAAAACATGTGTTTTCCGTAACTGACCTTTCCTTCAAAAGGTAGGCCTGGGCGAATATCATAATTGTTGGCAAATGGCCAATTAAGCATGAAAACTCAAAATGTGAAACTGACCTCAAATTCGAAATGTATGCATATACTCAGGTTCCCCACAGGTTGGGGAACCCGAAAAAACACGTGTTTTCCGTATCTGCATTTTCCTTCAAAAGCTAGGCCTGGGCCTATATCGCATTTGTTGGCAAATGGCCAATCAAGCATGAAAACTCAAAATGTGAAACTGACCGCAAATTCGAAATGTATGCATATACTCAGGTTCCCCACAGTCTGGGGAACCCGAAAAAACACGTATTTTCCGTATCCGACCTTTCCTTCAAAAGATAGGCCTGGGCATATATCGCATTTGTTGGCAAATGGCCAATTAAGCATGAAAATTCAAAATGTGAAACTGACCTCAAATTCGAAATGTATGCATATACTCAGGTTCCCCACAGGTTGGGGAACCCGAAAAAACATGTGTTTTCCGTATCCGACCTTTCCTTCAAAAGATAGGCCTGCGCATGTATCGCATTTGTTGGCAAATGGCCAATCAAGGATGAAAACTCAAAATGTGAAATTGACCTCAAATTCGAAATGTATGCATATACTCAGGTTCCCCACAGTCTGGGGAACCCGAAAAAACATGTATTTTCCGTATCCGACCTTTCCTTCAAAAGATAGGCCTGGGCATATATCGCATTTGTTGGCAAATGGCCAATTAAGCATGAAAATTCAAAATGTGAAACTGACCTCAAATTCGAAATGTATGCATATACTCAGGTTCCCCACAGGTTGGGGAACCCGAAAAAACACGTGTTTTCCGTATCTGAATTTTCCTTCAAAAGCTAGGCCTGGGCCTATATCGCATTTGTTTGCAAATGGCCAATCAAGCATGAAAACTCAAAATGTGAAACTGACCTCAAATTCGAAATGTATGCATATACTCAGATTGCCCAAAGGCTGGGGAACCCGAAAAAACATGTGTTTTCCGTAAATGACCTTTCCTTGAAAAGGTAGGCCTGGGCCAATATCACAATTGTTGGCAAATGGCCAATTAAGCATGAAAACTCAAAATGTGAAACTGACCTGAAATTCGAAATGTATCCATATACTCAGGTTCCCCACAGGTTGGGGAAGCCGAAAAAACATGTGTTTTCCGTAACTGACCTTTCCTTCAAAAGGTAGGCCTGGGCCAATATCACAATTGTTGGCAAATGGCCAATTAAGCATGAAAACTCAAAATGTGAAACTGACCTCAAATTCGAAATGTATGCATATACTCAGATTGCCCACAGGCTGGGGAACCCGAAAAAACATCTGTTTTACATAACTAACCTTTCCTTCAAAAGGTAGGCCTGGGCCAATATCACAATTGTTGGCCAATTGCTCAATTAAGCATGAAAACTCAAAATGTGAAACTGACCTCAAATTCGAAATGTATGCATATACTCAGGTTCCCCACAGGTTGGGGAACCCGAAAAAACACGTGTTTTCCGTATCTGAATTTTCCTTCAAAAGCTAGGCCTGGACCTATATCGCATTTGTTTGCAAATGGCCAATGAAGCATGAAAACTCAAAATGTGAAACTGACCTCAAATTCGAAATGTATGCATATACTCAGGTTCCCCACAGGCTGGGGAACCCGAAAAAACATGTGTTTTACGTAACTAACCTTTCCTTCAAAAGGTAGGCCTGGGCCAATATCACAATTGTTGGCCAATTGCTCAATTAAGCATCAAAACTCAAAATGTGAAACTGACGTCAAATTTGAAATGTATGCATATACTCAGGTTCCCCACAGGTTGGGGAGCCCAAAAAAACATGTGTTTTACGTAACTAACCTTTCCTTCAAAAGGTAGGCCTGGGCCAATATCACAATTGTTGGCCAATTGCTCAATTAAGCATGAAAACTCAAAATGTGAAACTGACGTCAAATTCGAAATGTATGCATATACTCAGATTGCCCAAAGGCTGGGGAACCCGAAAAAACACGTGTTTTCCGTATCCGACCTTTCCTTCAAAAGATAGGCCTGGGCATATATCGCATTTGTTGGCAAATGGCCAATCAAGCATGAAAACTCAAAATGTGAAATTGACCTCAAATTCGAAATGTATGCATATACTCAGGTTCCCCACAAGCTGGGGAACTCGAAAAAACATGTGTTTTCCGTATCCGACCTTTCCTTCAAAAGGTAGGCCTGGGCCTATATCGCATTTGTTGGCAAATGGCCAATTAAGCATGAAAATTCAAAATGTGAAACTGACCTCAAATTCGAAATGTATGCATATACTGAGGTTCCCCACAGGTTGGGGAACCCGAAAAAACATGTGTTTTCCGTATCCGACCTTTCCTTCAAACGCTAGGCCTGGGCATATGTCGCATTTGTTGGCAAATGGCCAATCAAGCATGAAAACTCAAAATGTGAAATTGACCTCAAATTCGAAATGTATGCATATACTCAGGTTCCCCACAAGCTGGGGAACTCAAAAAAACATGTGTTTTCCGTAACGGACCTTTCCTTCAAAAGGTAGCCCTGGGCCAATATCACAATTGTTGGCCAATTGCTCAATTAAGCATGAAAACTCAAAATGTGAAATTGACCTCAAATTCGAAATGTATGCATATACTCAGGTTCCCCACAAGCTGGGGAACTCAAAAAAACATGTGTTTTCCGTAACGGACCTTTCCTTCAAAAGGTAGCCCTGGGCCAATATCACAATTGTTGGCCAATTGCTCAATTAAGCATGAAAACTCAAAATGTGAAACTGACCTCGAATTCGAAATGTATGCATATACTCAGGTTCCCCACAGTTTGGGGAACCCGAAAAAACACGTGTTTTCCGTATCTGAATTTTCCTTGAAAAGCTAGGCCTGGGCCTATATCGCATTTGTTTGCAAATGGCCAATCAAGCATGAAAACTCAAAATGTGAAACTGACCTCAAATTCGAAATGTATGCATATATTCAGGTTCCCCACAGGCTGGGGAACCCAAAAAAACATGTGTTTTACGTAACTGACCTTTCCTTCATAAGGTAGGCCTGGGCCAATATCACAATTGTTGGCAAATGGCCAATTAAGCATGAAAACTAAAAATGTGAAACTGACCTCAAATTCGAAATGTATGCATATACTCAGATTCCCCACAGGTTGGGGAAGCCGAAAAAACATGTGTTTTCCGTAACTGACCTTTCCTTCAAAAGGTAGGCCTGGGCCAATATCACAATTGTTGGCAAATGGCCAATTAAGCATGAAAACTAAAAATGTGAAACTGACCTCAAATTCGAAATGTATGCATATACTCAGATTGCCCACAGGCTGGGGAACCCGAAAAAACATGAGTTTTACGTAACTAACCTTTCCTTCAAAAGATAGGCCTGGGCCAATATCACAATTGTTGGCCAATTGCTCAATTAAGCATGAAAACTCAAAATGTGAAACTGACCTCAAATTCGAAATGTATGCATATACTCACGTTCCCCACAGGTTGGGGAACCCGAAAAAACACGTGTTTTCCGTATCTGAATTTTCCTTCAAAAGCTAGGCCTGGGCCTATATCGCATTTGTTTGCAAATGGCCAATCAAGCATGAAAACTCAAAATGTGAAACTGACCTCAAATTCGAAATGTATGCATATACTCAGGTTCCCCACAGGCTGGGGAACCCAAAAAAACGTGTGTTTTACGTAACTAACCTTTCCTTCAAAAGGTAGGCCTGGGCCAATATCACAATTGTTGGCCAATTGCTCAATTAAGCATGAAAACTCAAAATGTGAAACGGACGTCAAATTCGAAATGTATGCATATACTCAGGTTCCCCACAGGCTGGGGAACCCAAAAAAACATGTGTTTTACGTAACTAACCTTTCCTTCAAAAGGTAGGCCTGGGCCAATATCACAATTGTTGGCCAATTGCTCATTTAAGCATGAAAACTCAAAATGTGAAACTGACCTCAAATTCGAAATGTATGCATATACTCAGATTGCCCAAAGGCTGGGGAACCCGAAAAAACATGTGTTTTCCGTAACTGACCTTTCCTTGAAAAGGTAGGCCTGGGCCAATATCACAATTGTTGGCAAATGGCCAATTAAGCATGAAAACTCAAAATGTGAAACTGACCTGAAATTCGAAATGTATGCATATACTCAGGTTCCCCACAGGTTGGGGAACACGAAAAAACACGTGTTTTCCGTATCTGAATTTTCCTTCAAAAGCTAGGCCTGGGCCTATATCGCATTTGTTTCCAAGTGGCCAATCAAGCATGAAAACTCAAAATGTGAAACTGACCGCAAATTCGAAATGTATGCATATATTCAGGTTCCCCACAGGCTGGGGAACCCAAAAAAACATGTGTTTTACGTAACTGACCTTTCCTTGAAAAGGTAGGCCTGTGCCAATATCACAATTATTGGCAAATGGCCAATTAAGCATGAAAACTAAAAATGTGAAACTGACCTCAAATTCGAAATGTATGCATATACTCAGGTTCCCCACAGGTTGGGGAAGCCGAAAAAACATGTGTTTTCCGTAACTGACCTTTCCTTCAAAAGGTAGGCCTGGGCCAATATCACAATTGTTGGCAAATGGCCAATTAAGCATGAAAACTCAAAATGTGAAACTGACCTCAAATTCGAAATGTATGCATATACTCAGATTGCCCACAGGCTGGGGAACCCGAAAAAACATGTGTTTTACGTAACTAACCTTTCCTTCAAAAGATAGTCCTGGGCAAATATCACAATTGTTGGCAAATGGCCAATTAAGGATGAAAACTAAAAATGTGAAACTGACCTCAAATTCGAAATGTATGCATATACTCAGATTGCCCACAGGCTGGGGAACCCGAAAAAACATGTGTTTTACGTAACTAACCTTTCCTTCAAAAGATAGGCCTGGGCCAATATCACAATTGTTGGCCAATTGCTCAATTAAGCATGAAAACTCAAAATGTGAAACTGACCTCAAATTCGAAATGTATGCATATACTCAGGTTCCCCACAGGTTGGGGAAGCCGAAAAAACATGTGTTTTCCGTAACTGACCTTTCCTTCAAAAGGTAGGCCTGGGCCAATATCACAATTGTTGGCAAATGGCCAATTAAGCATGAAAACTCAAAATGTGAAACTGACCTCAAATTCGAAATGTATGCATATACTCAGATTGCCCACAGGCAGGGGAACCCGAAAAAACATGTGTTTTACGTAACTAACCTTTCCTTCAAAAGATAGTCCTGGGCCAATATCACAATTGTTGGCAAATGGCCAATTAAGGATGAAAACTAAAAATGTCAAACTGACCTCAAATTCGAAATGTATGCATATACTCAGATTGCCCACAGGCTGGGGAACCCGAAAAAACATGTGTTTTACGTAACTAACCTTTCCTTCAAAAGATAGGCCTGGGCCAATATCACAATTGTTGGCCAATTGCTCAATTAAGCATGAAAACTCAAAATGTGAAACTGACCTCAAATTCGAAATGTATGCATATACTCAGGTTCCCCACAGGTTGGGGAACCTGAAAAAACACGTGTTTTCCGTATCTGAATTTTCCTTCAAAAGCTAGGCCTGGGCCTATATCGCATTTGTTTGCAAATGGCCAATCAAGCATGAAAACTCAAAATGTGAAACTGACCTCAAATTCGAAATGTATGCATATACTCAGGTTCCCCACAGGCTGGGGAACCCAAAAAAACGTGTGTTTTACGTAACTAACCTTTCCTTCAAAAGGTAGGCCTGGGCCAATATCACAATTGTTGGCCAATTGCTCAATTAAGCATGAAAACTCAAAATGTGAAACGGACGTCAAATTCGAAATGTATGCATATACTCAGGTTCCCCACAGGCTGGGGAACCCAAAAAAACATGTGTTTTACGTAACTAACCTTTCCTTCAAAAGGTAGGCCTGGGCCAATATCACAATTGTTGGCCAATTGCTCATTTAAGCATGAAAACTCAAAATGTGAAACTGACCTCAAATTCGAAATGTATGCATATACTTAGATTGCCCAAAGGCTGGGGAACCCGAAAAAACATGTGTTTTCCGTAACTGACCTTTCCTTGAAAAGGTAGGCCTGGGCCAATATCACAATTGTTGGCAAATGGCCAATTAAGCATGAAAACTCAAAATGTGAAACTGACCTGAAATTCGAAATGTATGCATATACTCAGGTTCCCCACAGGTTGGGGAACCCAAAAAAACACGTGTTTTCCGTATCTGAATTTTCCTTCAAAAGCTAGGCCTGGGCCTATATCGCATTTGTTTCCAAATGGCCAATCAAGCATGAAAACTCAAAATGTGAAACTGACCGCAAATTCGAAATGTATGCATATACTCAGGTTCCCCACAGTCTGGGGAACCCGAAAAAACATGTATTTTCCGTATCCGACCTTTCCTTCAAAAGATAGGCCTGGGCATATATCGCATTTGTTGGCAAATGGCCAATTAAGCATGAAAATTCAAAATGTGAAACTGACCTCAAATTCGAAATGTATGCATATACTCAGGTTCCCCACAGGTTGGGGAACCCGAAAAAACATGTGTTTTCCGTATCCGACCTTTCCTTCAAAAGATAGGCCTGGGCATATATCGCATTTGTTGGCAAATGGCCAATCAAGCATGAAAACTCAAAATGTGAAACTGACCTCAAATTCGAAATGTATGCATATACTCAGGTACTCAGGTTCCCCACAAGCTGGGGAACTCGAAAAAACATGTGTTTTCCGTAACTGACCTTTCCTTCAAAAGGTAGCCCTGGGCCAATATCACAATTGTTGGCCAATTGCTCAATTAAGCATGAAAACTCAAAATGTGAAACTGACCTCAAATTCGAAATGTATGCATATACTCAGGTTCCCCACAGGTTGAGGAACCCAAAAAAACATGTGTTTTACGTAACTAACCTTTCCTTCAAAAGGTAGGCCTGGGCCAATATCACAATTGTTGGCAAATGGCCAATTAAGCATGAAAACTCAACATGTGAAACTGACCTCAAATTCGAAATGTATGCATATACTCAGATTGCCCACAGGCTGGGGAACCCGAAAAAACATGTGTTTTACGTAACTAACCTTTCCTTCAAAAGATAGGCCTGGGCCAATATCACAATTGTTGGCCAATTGCTCAATTAAGCATGAAAACTCAAAATGTGAAACTGACCTCAAATTCGAAATGTATGCACATACTCAGGTTCCCCACAGGTTGGGGAACCCGAAAAAACACGTGTTTTCTGTATCTGAATTTTCCTTCAAAAGCTAGGCCTGGGCCTATATCGCATTTGTTTGCAAATGGCCAATCAAGCATGAAAACTCAAAATGTGAAACTGACCTCAAATTCGAAATGTATGCATATACTCAGGTTCCCCACAGTCTGGGGAACCCGAAAAAACATGTATTTTCCGTATCCGACCTTTCCTTCAAAAGATAGGCCTGGGCATATATCGCATTTGTTGGCAAATGGCCAATTAAGCATGAAAATTCAAAATGTGAAACTGACCTCAAATTCGAAATGTATGCATATACTCAGGTTCCCCACAGGTTGGGGAAGCCGAAAAAACATGTGTTTTCCGTATCCCACCTTTCCTTCAAAAGATAGGCCTGGGCATATATCGCATTTGTTGGCAAATGGCCAATCAAGCATGAAAACTCAAAATGTGAAATTGACCTCAAATTCGAAATGAATGCATATACTCAGGTTCCCCACAAGCTGGGGAACTCGAAAAAACATGTGTTTTCCGTAACTGACCTTTCCTTCAAAAGGTAGCCCTGGGCCAATATCGCAATTGTTGGTCAATTGCTCAATTAAGCATGAAAACTCAAAATGTGAAACTGACCTCAAATTCGAAATGTATGCATATACTCAGGTTCCCCACAGGCTGGGGAACCCAAAAAAACATGTGTTTTACGTAAGTAACCTTTCCTTCAAAAGGTAGGCCTGGGCCAATATCACAATTGTTGGCCAATTGCTCAATTAAGCATGAAAACTCAAAATGTGAAACTGACCTCAAATTCGAAATGTATGCATATACTCAGATTGCCCAAAGGCTGGGGAACCCGAAAAAACATGTGTTTTCCGTAACTGACCTTTCCTTGAAAAGGTAGGCCTGGGCCAATATCACAATTGTTGGCAAATGGCCAATTAAGCATGAAAACTCAAAATGTGAAACTGACCTCAAATTCGAAATGTATGCATATACTCAGGTTCCCCACAGGCTGGGGAACCCAAAAAAACGTGTGTTTTACGTAACTAACCTTTCCTTCAAAAGGTAGCCCTGGGCCAATATCACAATTGTTGGCCAATTGCTCAATTAAGCATGAAAACTCAAAATGTGAAACTGACCTCAAATTCGAAATGTATGCATATACTCAGGTTCCCCACAGGCTGGGGAACACAAAAAAACGTGTGTTTTACGTAACTAACCTTTCCTTCAAAAGGTAGGCCTGGGCCAATATCACAATTGTTGGCCAATTGCTCATTTAAGCATGAAAACTCAAAATGTGAAACTGACCTCAAATTCGAAATGTATGCATATACTCAGATTGCCCAAAGGCTGGGGAACCCGAAAAAACATGTGTTTTCCGTAACTGACCTTTCCTTGAAAAGGTAGGCCTGGGCCAATATCACAATTGTTGGCAAATGGCCAATTAAGCATGAAAACTCAAAATGTGAAACTGACCTCAAATTCGAAATGTATGCATATACTCAGGTTCCCCACAGGTTGGGGAAGCCGAAAAAACATGTGTTTTCCGTAACTGACCTTTCCTTCAAAAGGTAGGCCTGGGCCAATATCACAATTGTTGGCAAATGGCCAATTAAGCATGAAAACTCAAAATGTGAAACTGACCTCAAATTCGAAATGTATGCATATACTCAGGTTCCCCACAGGTTGGGGAACCCGAAAAAACACGTGTTTTCCGTATCTGCATTTTCCTTCAAAAGCTAGGCCTGGGCCTATATCGCATTTGTTTGCAAATGGCCAATCAAGCATGAAAACTCAAAATGTGAAACTGACCGCAAATTCGAAATGTATGCATATACTCAGGTTCCCCACAGTCTGGGGAACCCGAAAAAACACGTATTTTCCGTATCCGACCTTTCCTTCAAAAGATAGGCCTGGGCATATATCACATTTGTTGGCAAATGGCCAATTAAGCATGAAAATTCAAAATGTGAAACTGACCTCAAATTCGAAATGTATGCATATACTCAGGTTCCCCACAGGTTGGGGAACCCGAAAAAACACGTGTTTTCCGTATCTGCATTTTGAAGCATGAAAATTCAAAATGTGAAATTGACCTCAAATTCGAAATGTATGCATATACTCAGGTTCCCCACAGGTTGGGGAAGCCGAAAAAACATGTGTTTTCCGTATCCGACCTTTCCTTCAAAAGATAGGCCTGGGCATATATCGCATTTGTTGGCAAATGGCCAATCAAGCATGAAAACTCAAAATGTGAAATTGACCTCAAATTCGAAATGTATGCATATACTCAGTTCCCCACAGGCTGGGGAACCCAAAAAAAGTGTGTTTTACGTAACTAACCTTTCCTTCAAAAGGTAGGCCTGGGCCAATATCACAATTGTTGGCCAATTGCTCATTTAAACATGAAAACTCAAAATGTGAAACTGACCTCAAATTCGAAATGTATGCATATACTCAGATTGCCCAAAGGCTGGGGAACCCGAAAAAAATGTGTTTTCCGTAACTGACCTTTCCTTGAAAAGGTAGGCCTGGGCCAATATCACAATTGTTGGCAAATGGCCAATTAAGCATGAAAACTCAAAATGTGAAACTGACCTCAAATTCGAAATGTATGCATATACTCAGGTTCCCCACAGGTTGGGGAAGCCGAAAAACATGTGTTTTCCGTAACTGACCTTTCCTTCAAAAGGTAGGCCTGGGCCAATATCACAATTGTTGGCAAATGGCCAATTAAGCATGAAAACTCAAAATGTGAAACTGACCTCAAATTCGAAATGTATGCATATAGTCAGGTTCCCCACAGGTTGGGGAACCCGAAAAAACACGTGTTTTCCGTATCTGCATTTTCCTTCAAAAGCTAGGCCTGGGCCTATATCGCATTTGTTGGCAAATGGCCAATTAAGCATGAAAACTCAAAATGTGAAACTGACCGCAAATTCGAAATGTATGCATATACTCAGGTTCCCCACAGTCTGGGGAACCCGAAAAAACACGTATTTTCCGTATCCGACCTTTCCTTCAAAAGATAGGCCTGGGCATATATCGCATTTGTTGGCAAATGGCCAATTAAGCATGAAAATTGAAAATGTGAAACTGACCTCAAATTCGAAATGTATGCATATACTCAGGTTCCCCACAGGTTGGGGAACCCGAAAAAACATGTGTTTTCCGTATCCGACCTTTCCTTCAAAAGATAGGCCTGCGCATATATCGCATTTGTTGGCAAATGGCCAATCAAGGATGAAAACTCAAAATGTGAAATTGACCTCAAATTCGAAATGTATGCATATACTCAGGTTCCCCACAGTCTGGGGAACCCGAAAAAACATGTATTTTCCGTATCCGACCTTTCCTTCAAAATATAGGCCTGGGCATATATCGCATTTGTTGGCAAATGGCCAATTAAGCATGAAAATTCAAAATGTTAAACTGACCTCAAATTCGAAATGTATGCATATACTCAGGTTCCCCACAGGTTGGGGAACCCGAAAAAACACGTGTTTTCCGTATCTGAATTTTCCTTCAAAAGCTAGGCCTGGGCCTATATCGCATTTGTTTGCAAATGGCCAATCAAGCATGAAAACTCAAAATGTGAAATTGACCTCAAATTCGAAATGTATGCATATACTCAGGTTCCCCACAAGCTGGGGAACTCGAAAAAACATGTGTTTTCCGTAACTGACCTTTCCTTCAAAAGGTAGCCCTGGGCCAATATCACAATTTTGGCCAATTGCTCAATTAAGCATGAAAACTCAAAATGTGAAACTGACCTCAAATTCGAAATGTATGCATATACTCAGGTTCCCCACAAGCTGGGGAACCCAAAAAAACATGTGTTTTACGTAAGTAACCTTTCCTTCAAAAGGTAGGCCTGGGCCAATATCACAATTGTTGGCCAATTGCTCAATTAAGCATGAAAACTCAAAATGTGAAACTGACGTCAAATTAGAAATGTATGCATATACTCAGGTTCCCGACAGGCTGGGGAACCCAAAAAAACATGTGTTTTACGTAACTAACCTTTCCTTCAAAAGATAGGCCTGGGCCAATATCACAATTGTTGGCCAATTGCTCAATTAAGCATGAAAACTCAAAATGTGAAACTGACCTCAAATTCGAAATGTATGCATATACTCAGGCTCCCCACAGGTTGGGGAAGCCGAAAAAACATGTGTTTTCCGTAACTGACCTTTCCTTCAAAAGGTAGGCCTGGGCATATATCGCATTTGTTGGCAAATGTCCAATGAAGCATGAAAACTCAAAATGTGAAATTGACCTCAAATTCGAAATGTATGCATATACTCAGGTTCCCCACAAGCTGGGGAACTCGAAAAAACATGTGTTTTCCGTAACTGACCTTTCCTTCAAAAGGTAGCCCTGGGCCAATATCGCAATTGTTGGCCAATTGCTCAATTAAGCATGAAAACTCAAAATGTGAAACTGACCTCAAATTCGAAATGTATGCATATACTCAGGTTCCCCACAGGCTGGGGAACCCAAAAAAACATGTATTTTCCGTAAGTAACCTTTCCTTCAAAAGGTAGGCCTGGGCCAATATCACAATTGTTGGCAAATGGCCAATTAAGCATGAAAACTCAAAATGTGAAACTGACCTCAAATTCGAAATGTATGCATATACTCAGGCTCCCCACAGGTTGGGGAAGCCGAAAAAACATGTGTTTTCCGTAACTGACCTTTCCTTCAAAAGGTAGGCCTGGGCCAATATCACAATTGTTGGCAAATGGCCAATTAAGCATGAAAACTCAAAATGTGAAACTGACCTCAAATTCGAAATGTATGCATATACTCAGGTTCCCCACAGGTTGGGGAACCCGAAAAAACACGTGTTTTCCGTATCTGCATTTTCCTTCAAAAGCTAGGCCTGGGCCTATATCGCATTTGTTTGCAAATGGCCAATCAAGCATGAAAACTCAAAATGTGAAACTGACGTCAAATTCAAAATGTATGCATATACTCAGGTTCCCCACAGTCTGGGGAACCCGAAAAAACACGTATTTTCCGTATCCGACCTTTCCTTCAAAAGATAGGCCTGGGCATATATCGCATTTGTTGGCAAATGGCCAAATAAGCATGAAAATTCAAAATGTGAAACTGACCTCAAATTCGAAATGTATGCATATACTCAGGTTCCCCACAGGTTGGGGAACCCGAAAAAACACGTGTTTTCCGTATCTGCATTTTGAAGCATGAAAATTCAAAGTGTGAAATTGACCTCAAATTCGAAATGTATGCATATACTCAGGTTCCCCACAGGTTGGGGAAGCCGAAAAAACATGTGTTTTCCGTATCCGACCTTTCCTTCAAAAGATAGGCCTGGGCATATATCGCATTTGTTGGCAAATGGCCAATCAAGGATGAAAACTTAAAATGTGAAATTGACCTCAAATTCGAAATGTATGCATATACTCAGGTTCCCCACAGGCTGGGGAACCCAAAAAAACGTGTGTTTTACGTAACTAACCTTTCCTTCAAAAGGTAGGCCTGGGCCAATATCACAATTGTTGGCCAATTGCTCATTTAAGCATGAAAACTCAAAATGTGAAACTGACCTCAAATTCGAAATGTATGCATATACTCAGATTGCCCAAAGGCTGGGGAACCCGAAAAAAAATGTGTTTTCCGTAACTGACCTTTCCTTGAAAAGGTAGGCCTGGGCCAATATCACAATTGTTGGCAAATGGCCAATTAAGCATGAAAACTCAAAATGTGAAACTGACCTCAAATTCGAAATGTATGCATATACTCAGGTTCCCCACAGGTTGGGGAAGCCGAAAAACATGTGTTTTCCGTAACTGACCTTTCCTTCAAAAGGTAGGCCTGGGCGAATATCATAATTGTTGGCAAATGGCCAATTAAGCATGAAAACTCAAAATGTGAAACTGACCTCAAATTCGAAATGTATGCATATACTCAGGTTCCCCACAGGTTGGGGAACCCGAAAAAACACGTGTTTTCCGTATCTGCATTTTCCTTCAAAAGCTAGGCCTGGGCCTATATCGCATTTGTTGGCAAATGGCCAATCAAGCATGAAAACTCAAAATGTGAAACTGACCGCAAATTCGAAATGTATGCATATACTCAGGTTCCCCACAGTCTGGGGAACCCGAAAAAACACGTATTTTCCGTATCCGACCTTTCCTTCAAAAGATAGGCCTGGGCATATATCGCATTTGTTGGCAAATGGCCAATTAAGCATGAAAATTCAAAATGTGAAACTGACCTCAAATTCGAAATGTATGCATATACTCAGGTTCCCCACAGGTTGGGGAACCCGAAAAAACATGTGTTTTCCGTATCCGACCTTTCCTTCAAAAGATAGGCCTGCGCATGTATCGCATTTGTTGGCAAATGGCCAATCAAGGATGAAAACTCAAAATGTGAAATTGACCTCAAATTCGAAATGTATGCATATACTCAGGTTCCCCACAGTCTGGGGAACCCGAAAAAACATGTATTTTCCGTATCCGACCTTTCCTTCAAAAGATAGGCCTGGGCATATATCGCATTTGTTGGCAAATGGCCAATTAAGCATGAAAATTCAAAATGTGAAACTGACCTCAAATTCGAAATGTATGCATATACTCAGGTTCCCCACAGGTTGGGGAACCCGAAAAAACACGTGTTTTCCGTATCTGAATTTTCCTTCAAAAGCTAGGCCTGGGCCTATATCGCATTTGTTTGCAAATGGCCAATCAAGCATGAAAACTCAAAATGTGAAACTGACCTCAAATTCGAAATGTATGCATATACTCAGATTGCCCAAAGGCTGGGGAACCCGAAAAAACATGTGTTTTCCGTAAATGACCTTTCCTTGAAAAGGTAGGCCTGGGCCAATATCACAATTGTTGGCAAATGGCCAATTAAGCATGAAAACTCAAAATGTGAAACTGACCTGAAATTCGAAATGTATCCATATACTCAGGTTCCCCACAGGTTGGGGAAGCCGAAAAAACATGTGTTTTCCGTAACTGACCTTTCCTTGAAAAGGTAGGCCTGGGCCAATATCACAATTGTTGGCAAATGGCCAATTAAGCATGAAAACTCAAAATGTGAAACTGACCTCAAATTCGAAATGTATGCATATACTCAGATTGCCCACAGGCTGGGGAACCCGAAAAAACATCTGTTTTACATAACTAACCTTTCCTTCAAAAGGTAGGCCTGGGCCAATATCACAATTGTTGGCCAATTGCTCAATTAAGCATGAAAACTCAAAATGTGAAACTGACCTCAAATTCGAAATGTATGCATATACTCAGGTTCCCCACAGGTTGGGGAACCCGAAAAAACACGTGTTTTCCGTATCTGAATTTTCCTTCAAAAGCTAGGCCTGGACCTATATCGCATTTGTTTGCAAATGGCCAATGAAGCATGAAAACTCAAAATGTGAAACTGACCTCAAATTCGAAATGTATGCATATACTCAGGTTCCCCACAGGCTGGGGAACCCGAAAAAACATGTGTTTTACGTAACTAACCTTTCCTTCAAAAGGTAGGCCTGGGCCAATATCACAATTGTTGGCCAATTGCTCAATTAAGCATCAAAACTCAAAATGTGAAACTGACGTCAAATTTGAAATGTATGCATATACTCAGGTTCCCCACAGGTTGGGGAGCCCAAAAAAACATGTGTTTTACGTAACTAACCTTTCCTTCAAAAGGTAGGCCTGGGCCAATATCACAATTGTTGGCCAATTGCTCAATTAAGCATGAAAACTCAAAATGTGAAACTGACGTCAAATTCGAAATGTATGCATATACTCAGATTGCCCAAAGGCTGGGGAACCCGAAAAAACACGTGTTTTCCGTATCCGACCTTTCCTTCAAAAGATAGGCCTGGGCATATATCGCATTTGTTGGCAAATGGCCAATCAAGCATGAAAACTCAAAATGTGAAATTGACCTCAAATTCGAAATGTATGCATATACTCAGGTTCCCCACAAGCTGGGGAACTCGAAAAAACATGTGTTTTCCGTATCCGACCTTTCCTTCAAAAGGTAGGCCTGGGCCTATATCGCATTTGTTGGCAAATGGCCAATTAAGCATGAAAATTCAAAATGTGAAACTGACCTCAAATTCGAAATGTATGCATATACTGAGGTTCCCCACAGGTTGGGGAACCCGAAAAAACATGTGTTTTCCGTATCCGACCTTTCCTTCAAACGCTAGGCCTGGGCATATGTCGCATTTGTTGGCAAATGGCCAATCAAGCATGAAAACTCAAAATGTGAAATTGACCTCAAATTCGAAATGTATGCATATACTCAGGTTCCCCACAAGCTGGGGAACTCGAAAAAACATGTGTTTTCCGTAACTGACCTTTCCTTCAAAAGGTAGCCCTGGGCCAATATCACAATTGTTGGCCAATTGCTCAATTAAGCATGAAAACTCAAAATGTGAAATTGACCTCAAATTCGAAATGTATGCATATACTCAGGTTCCCCACAAGCTGGGGAACTCGAAAAAACATGTGTTTTCCGTAACTGACCTTTCCTTCAAAAGGTAGCCCTGGGCCAATATCACAATTGTTGGCCAATTGCTCAATTAAGCATGAAAACTCAAAATGTGAAACTGACCTCAAATTCGAAATGTATGCATATACTCAGGTTCCCCACAGTTTGGGGAACCCGAAAAAACACGTGTTTTCCGTATCTGAATTTTCCTTGAAAAGCTAGGCCTGGGCCTATATCGCATTTGTTTGCAAATGGCCAATCAAGCATGAAAACTCAAAATGTGAAACTGACCTCAAATTCGAAATGTATGCATATATTCAGGTTCCCCACAGGCTGGGGAACCCAAAAAAACATGTGTTTTACGTAACTGACCTTTCCTTCATAAGGTAGGCCTGGGCCAATATCACAATTGTTGGCAAATGGCCAATTAAGCATGAAAACTAAAAATGTGAAACTGACCTCAAATTCGAAATGTATGCATATACTCAGATTCCCCACAGGTTGGGGAAGCCGAAAAAACATGTGTTTTCCGTAACTGACCTTTCCTTCAAAAGGTAGGCCTGGGCCAATATCACAATTGTTGGCAAATGGCCAATTAAGCATGAAAACTAAAAATGTGAAACTGACCTCAAATTCGAAATGTATGCATATACTCAGATTGCCCACAGGCTGGGGAACCCGAAAAAACATGAGTTTTACGTAACTAACCTTTCCTTCAAAAGATAGGCCTGGGCCAATATCACAATTGTTGGCCAATTGCTCAATTAAGCATGAAAACTCAAAATGTGAAACTGACCTCAAATTCGAAATGTATGCATATACTCACGTTCCCCACAGGTTGGGGAACCCGAAAAAACACGTGTTTTCCGTATCTGAATTTTCCTTCAAAAGCTAGGCCTGGGCCTATATCGCATTTGTTTGCAAATGGCCAATCAAGCATGAAAACTCAAAATGTGAAACTGACCTCAAATTCGAAATGTATGCATATACTCAGGTTCCCCACAGGCTGGGGAACCCAAAAAAACGTGTGTTTTACGTAACTAACCTTTCCTTCAAAAGGTAGGCCTGGGCCAATATCACAATTGTTGGCCAATTGCTCAATTAAGCATGAAAACTCAAAATGTGAAACGGACGTCAAATTCGAAATGTATGCATATACTCAGGTTCCCCACAGGCTGGGGAACCCAAAAAAACATGTGTTTTACGTAACTAACCTTTCCTTCAAAAGGTAGGCCTGGGCCAATATCACAATTGTTGGCCAATTGCTCATTTAAGCATGAAAACTCAAAATGTGAAACTGACCTCAAATTCGAAATGTATGCATATACTCAGATTGCCCAAAGGCTGGGGAACCCGAAAAAACATGTGTTTTCCGTAACTGACCTTTCCTTGAAAAGGTAGGCCTGGGCCAATATCACAATTGTTGGCAAATGGCCAATTAAGCATGAAAACTCAAAATGTGAAACTGACCTGAAATTCGAAATGTATGCATATACTCAGGTTCCCCACAGGTTGGGGAACACGAAAAAACACGTGTTTTCCGTATCTGAATTTTCCTTCAAAAGCTAGGCCTGGGCCTATATCGCATTTGTTTCCAAGTGGCCAATCAAGCATGAAAACTCAAAATGTGAAACTGACCGCAAATTCGAAATGTATGCATATATTCAGGTTCCCCACAGGCTGGGGAACCCAAAAAAACATGTGTTTTACGTAACTGACCTTTCCTTGAAAAGGTAGGCCTGTGCCAATATCACAATTATTGGCAAATGGCCAATTAAGCATGAAAACTAAAAATGTGAAACTGACCTCAAATTCGAAATGTATGCATATACTCAGGTTCCCCACAGGTTGGGGAAGCCGAAAAAACATGTGTTTTCCGTAACTGACCTTTCCTTCAAAAGGTAGGCCTGGGCCAATATCACAATTGTTGGCAAATGGCCAATTAAGGATGAAAACTAAAAATGTCAAACTGACCTCAAATTCGAAATGTATGCATATACTCAGATTGCCCACAGGCTGGGGAACCCGAAAAAACATGTGTTTTACGTAACTAACCTTTCCTTCAAAAGATAGGCCTGGGCCAATATCACAATTGTTGGCCAATGGCCAATTAAGCATGAAAACTCAAAATGTGAAACTGACCTCAAATTCGAAATGTATGCATATACTCAGGTTCCCCACAGGTTGGGGAACCCGAAAAAACACGTGTTTTCCGTATCTGAATTTTCCTTCAAAAGCTAGGCCTGGGCCTATATCGCATTTGTTTGCAAATGGCCAATCAAGCATGAAAACTCAAAATGTGAAACTGACCTCAAATTCGAAATGTATGCATATACTCAGGTTCCCCACAGGCTGGGGAACCCAAAAAAACGTGTGTTTTACGTAACTGACCTTTCCTTCAAAAGGTAGGCCTGGGCCAATATCACAATTGTTGGCCAATGGCCAATTAAGCATGAAAACTCAAAATGTGAAACGGACGTCAAATTCGAAATGTATGCATATACTCAGGTTCCCCACAGGCTGGGGAACCCAAAAAAACATGTGTTTTACGTAACTAACCTTTCCTTCAAAAGGTAGGCCTGGGCCAATATCACAATTGTTGGCCAATTGCTCATTTAAGCATGAAAACTCAAAATGTGAAACTGACCTCAAATTCGAAATGTATGCATATACTTAGATTGCCCAAAGGCTGGGGAACCCGAAAAAACATGTGTTTTCCGTAACTGACCTTTCCTTGAAAAGGTAGGCCTGGGCCAATATCACAATTGTTGGCAAATGGCCAATTAAGCATGAAAACTCAAAATGTGAAACTGACCTGAAATTCGAAATGTATGCATATACTCAGGTTCCCCACAGGTTGGGGAACCCAAAAAAACACGTGTTTTCCGTATCTGAATTTTCCTTCAAAAGCTAGGCCTGGGCCTATATCGCATTTGTTTCCAAATGGCCAATCAAGCATGAAAACTCAAAATGTGAAACTGACCGCAAATTCGAAATGTATGCATATACTCAGGTTCCCCACAGTCTGGGGAACCCGAAAAAACATGTATTTTCCGTATCCGACCTTTCCTTCAAAAGATAGGCCTGGGCATATATCGCATTTGTTGGCAAATGGCCAATTAAGCATGAAAATTCAAAATGTGAAACTGACCTCAAATTCGAAATGTATGCATATACTCAGGTTCCCCACAGGTTGGGGAACCCGAAAAAACATGTGTTTTCCGTATCCGACCTTTCCTTCAAAAGATAGGCCTGGGCATATATCGCATTTGTTGGCAAATGGCCAATCAAGCATGAAAACTCAAAATGTGAAACTGACCTCAAATTCGAAATGTATGCATATACTCAGGTACTCAGGTTCCCCACAAGCTGGGGAACTCGAAAAAACATGTGTTTTCCGTAACTGACCTTTCCTTCAAAAGGTAGCCCTGGGCCAATATCACAATTGTTGGCCAATTGCTCAATTAAGCATGAAAACTCAAAATGTGAAACTGACCTCAAATTCGAAATGTATGCATATACTCAGGTTCCCCACAGGTTGAGGAACCCAAAAAAACATGTGTTTTACGTAACTAACCTTTCCTTCAAAAGGTAGGCCTGGGCCAATATCACAATTGTTGGCAAATGGCCAATTAAGCATGAATACTCAACATGTGAAACTGACCTCAAATTCGAAATGTATGCATATACTCAGATTGCCCACAGGCTGGGGAACCCGAAAAAACATGTGTTTTACGTAACTAACCTTTCCTTCAAAAGATAGGCCTGGGCCAATATCACAATTGTTGGCCAATTGCTCAATTAAGCATGAAAACTCAAAATGTGAAACTGACCTCAAATTCGAAATGTATGCACATACTCAGGTTCCCCACAGGTTGGGGAACCCGAAAAAACACGTGTTTTCTGTATCTGAATTTTCCTTCAAAAGCTAGGCCTGGGCCTATATCGCATTTGTTTGCAAATGGCCAATCAAGCATGAAAACTCAAAATGTGAAACTGACCTCAAATTCGAAATGTATGCATATACTCAGGTTCCCCACAGTCTGGGGAACCCGAAAAAACATGTATTTTCCGTATCCGACCTTTCCTTCAAAAGATAGGCCTGGGCATATATCGCATTTGTTGGCAAATGGCCAATTAAGCATGAAAATTCAAAATGTGAAACTGACCTCAAATTCGAAATGTATGCATATACTCAGGTTCCCCACAGGTTGGGGAAGCCGAAAAAACGTGTTTTCCGTATCCCACCTTTCCTTCAAAAGATAGGCCTGGGCATATATCGCATTTGTTGGCAAATGGCCAATCAAGCATGAAAACTCAAAATGTGAAATTGACCTCAAATTCGAAATGAATGCATATACTCAGGTTCCCCACAAGCTGGGGAACTCGAAAAAACATGTGTTTTCCGTAACTGACCTTTCCTTCAAAAGGTAGCCCTGGGCCAATATCGCAATTGTTGGTCAATTGCTCAATTAAGCATGAAAACTCAAAATGTGAAACTGACCTCAAATTCGAAATGTATGCATATACTCAGGTTCCCCACAGGCTGGGGAACCCAAAAAAACATGTGTTTTACGTAAGTAACCTTTCCTTCAAAAGGTAGGCCTGGGCCAATATCACAATTGTTGGCCAATTGCTCAATTAAGCATGAAAACTCAAAATGTGAAACTGACCTCAAATTCGAAATGTATGCATATACTCAGATTGCCCAAAGGCTGGGGAACCCGAAAAAACATGTGTTTTCCGTAACTGACCTTTCCTTGAAAAGGTAGGCCTGGGCCAATATCACAATTGTTGGCAAATGGCCAATTAAGCATGAAAACTCAAAATGTGAAACTGACCTCAAATTCGAAATGTATGCATATACTCAGGTTCCCCACAGGCTGGGGAACCCAAAAAAACGTGTGTTTTACGTAACTAACCTTTCCTTCAAAAGATAGCCCTGGGCCAATATCACAATTTTGGCCAATTGCTCAATTAAGCATGAAAACTCAAAATGTGAAACTGACCTCAAATTCGAAATGTATGCATATACTCAGGTTCCCCACAGGCTGGGGAACACAAAAAAACGTGTGTTTTACGTAACTAACCTTTCCTTCAAAAGGTAGGCCTGGGCCAATATCACAATTGTTGGCCAATTGCTCATTTAAGCATGAAAACTCAAAATGTGAAACTGACCTCAAATTCGAAATGTATGCATATACTCAGATTGCCCAAAGGCTGGGGAACGCGAAAAAACATGTGTTTTCCGTAAGTGACCTTTCCTTGAAAAGGTAGGCCTGGGCCAATATCACAATTGTTGGCAAATGGCCAATTAAGCATGAAAACTCAAAATGTGAAACTGACCTCAAATTCGAAATGTATGCATATACTCAGGTTCCCCACAGGTTGGGGAAGCCGAAAAAACATGTGTTTTCCGTAACTGACCTTTCCTTCAAAAGGTAGGCCTGGGCCAATATCACAATTGTTGGCAAATGGCCAATTAAGCATGAAAACTCAAAATGTGAAACTGACCTCAAATTCGAAATGTATGCATATACTCAGGTTCCCCACAGGTTGGGGAACCCGAAAAAACACGTGTTTTCCGTATCTGCATTTTCCTTCAAAAGCTAGGCCTGGGCCTATATCGCATTTGTTTGCAAATGGCCAATCAAGCATGAAAACTCAAAATGTGAAACTGACCGCAAATTCGAAATGTATGCATATACTCAGGTTCCCCACAGTCTGGGGAACCCGAAAAAACACGTATTTTCCGTATCCGACCTTTCCTTCAAAAGATAGGCCTGGGCATATATCACATTTGTTGGCAAATGGCCAATTAAGCATGAAAATTCAAAATGTGAAACTGACCTCAAATTCGAAATGTATGCATATACTCAGGTTCCCCACAGGTTGGGGAACCCGAAAAAACACGTGTTTTCCGTATCTGCATTTTGAAGCATGAAAATTCAAAATGTGAAATTGACCTCAAATTCGAAATGTATGCATATACTCAGGTTCCCCACAGGTTGGGGAAGCCGAAAAAACATGTGTTTTCCGTATCCGACCTTTCCTTCAAAAGATAGGCCTGGGCATATATCGCATTTGTTGGCAAATGGCCAATCAAGCATGAAAACTCAAAATGTGAAATTGACCTCAAATTCGAAATGTATGCATATACTCAGGTTCCCCACAGGCTGGGGAACCCAAAAAAAGTGTGTTTTACGTAACTAACCTTTCCTTCAAAAGGTAGGCCTGGGCCAATATCACAATTGTTGGCCAATTGCTCATTTAAACATGAAAACTCAAAATGTGAAACTGACCTCAAATTCGAAATGTATGCATATACTCAGATTGCTCAAAGGCTGGGGAACCCGAAAAAAATGTGTTTTCCGTAACTGACCTTTCCTTGAAAAGGTAGGCCTGGGCCAATATCACAATTGTTGGCAAATGGCCAATTAAGCATGAAAACTCAAAATGTGAAACTGACCTCAAATTCGAAATGTATGCATATACTCAGGTTCCCCACAGGTTGGGGAACCCGAAAAAACACGTGTTTTCCGTATCTGCATTTTCCTTCAAAAGCTAGGCCTGGGCCTATATCGCATTTGTTGGCAAATGGCCAATTAAGCATGAAAACTCAAAATGTGAAACTGACCGCAAATTCGAAATGTATGCATATACTCAGGTTCCCCACAGTCTGGGGAACCCGAAAAAACACGTATTTTCCGTATCCGACCTTTCCTTCAAAAGATAGGCCTGGGCATATATCGCATTTGTTGGCAAATGGCCAATTAAGCATGAAAATTGAAAATGTGAAACTGACCTCAAATTCGAAATGTATGCATATACTCAGGTTCCCCACAGGTTGGGGAACCCGAAAAAACATGTGTTTTCCGTATCCGACCTTTCCTTCAAAAGATAGGCCTGCGCATATATCGCATTTGTTGGCAAATGGCCAATCAAGGATGAAAACTCAAAATGTGAAATTGACCTCAAATTCGAAATGTATGCATATACTCAGGTTCCCCACAGTCTGGGGAACCCGAAAAAACATGTATTTTCCGTATCCGACCTTTCCTTCAAAATATAGGCCTGGGCATATATCGCATTTGTTGGCAAATGGCCAATTAAGCATGAAAATTCAAAATGTGAAACTGACCTCAAATTCGAAATGTATGCATATACTCAGGTTCCCCACAGGTTGGGGAACCCGAAAAAACACGTGTTTTCCGTATCTGAATTTTCCTTCAAAAGCTAGGCCTGGGCCTATATCGCATTTGTTTGCAAATGGCCAATCAAGCATGAAAACTCAAAATGTGAAATTGACCTCAAATTCGAAATGTATGCATATACTCAGGTTCCCCACAAGCTGGGGAACTCGAAAAAACATGTGTTTTCCGTAACTGACCTTTCCTTCAAAAGGTAGACCTGGGCCAATATCACAATTTTGGCCAATTGCTCAATTAAGCATGAAAACTCAAAATGTGAAACTGACCTCAAATTCGAAATGTATGCATATACTCAGGTTCCCCACAAGCTGGGGAACCCAAAAAAACATGTGTTTTACGTAAGTAACCTTTCCTTCAAAAGGTAGTCCTGGGCCAATATCACAATTGTTGGCCAATTGCTCAATTAAGCATGAAAACTCAAAATGTGAAACTGACGTCAAATTAGAAATGTATGCATATACTCAGGTTCCCGACAGGCTGGGGAACCCAAAAAAACATGTGTTTTACGTAACTAACCTTTCCTTCAAAAGATAGGCCTGGGCCAATATCACAATTGTTGGCCAATTGCTCAATTAAGCATGAAAACTCAAAATGTGAAACTGACCTCAAATTCGAAATGTATGCATATACTCAGGCTCCCCACAGGTTGGGGAAGCCGAAAAAACATGTGTTTTCCGTAACTGACCTTTCCTTCAAAAGGTAGGCCTGGGCATATATCGCATTTGTTGGCAAATGTCCAATCAAGCATGAAAACTCAAAATGTGAAATTGACCTCAAATTCGAAATGTATGCATATACTCAGGTTCCCCACAAGCTGGGGAACTCGAAAAAACATGTGTTTTCCGTAACTGACCTTTCCTTCAAAAGGTAGCCCTGGGCCAATATCGCAATTGTTGGCCAATTGCTCAATTAAGCATGAAAACTCAAAATGTGAAACTGACCTCAAATTCGAAATGTATGCATATACTCAGGTTCCCCACAGGCTGGGGAACCCAAAAAAACATGTATTTTCCGTAAGTAACCTTTCCTTCAAAAGGTAGGCCTGGGCCAATATCACAATTGTTGGCAAATGGCCAATTAAGCATGAAAACTCAAAATGTGAAACTGACCTCAAATTCGAAATGTATGCATATACTCAGGCTCCCCACAGGTTGGGGAAGCCGAAAAAACATGTGTTTTCCGTAACTGACCTTTCCTTCAAAAGGTAGGCCTGGGCCAATATCACAATTGTTGGCAAATGGCCAATTAAGCATGAAAACTCAAAATGTGAAACTGACCTCAAATTCGAAATGTATGCATATACTCAGGTTCCCCACAGGTTGGGGAACCCGAAAAAACACGTGTTTTCCGTATCTGCATTTTCCTTCAAAAGCTAGGCCTGGGCCTATATCGCATTTGTTTGCAAATGGCCAATCAAGCATGAAAACTCAAAATGTGAAACTGACCGCAAATTCGAAATGTATGCATATACTCAGGTTCCCCACAGTCTGGGGAACCCGAAAAAACACGTATTTTCCGTATCCGACCTTTCCTTCAAAAGATAGGCCTGGGCATATATCGCATTTGTTGGCAAATGGCCAAATAAGCATGAAAATTCAAAATGTGAAACTGACCTCAAATTCGAAATGTATGCATATACTCAGGTTCCCCACAGGTTGGGGAACCCGAAAAAACACGTGTTTTCCGTATCTGCATTTTGAAGCATGAAAATTCAAAATGTGAAATTGACCTCAAATTCGAAATGTATGCATATACTCAGGTTCCCCACAGGTTGGGGAAGCCGAAAAAACATGTGTTTTCCGTATCCGACCTTTCCTTCAAAAGATAGGCCTGGGCATATATCGCATTTGTTGGCAAATGGCCAATCAAGGATGAAAACTTAAAATGTGAAATTGACCTCAAATTCGAAATGTATGCATATACTCAGGTTCCCCACAGGCTGGGGAACCCAAAAAAACGTGTGTTTTACGTAACTAACCTTTCCTTCAAAAGGTAGGCCTGGGCCAATATCACAATTGTTGGCCAATTGCTCATTTAAGCATGAAAACTCAAAATGTGAAACTGACCTCAAATTCGAAATGTATGCATATACTCAGATTGCCCACAGGTTGGGGAACCCGAAAAAACACGTGTTTTCCGTATCTGAATTTTCCTTCAAAAGCTAGGCCTGGGCCTATATCGCATTTGTTTGCAAATGGCCAATCAAGCATGAAAACTCAAAATGTGAAACTGACCGCAAATTCGAAATGTATGCATATACTCAGGTTCCCCACAGTCTGGGGAACCCGAAAAATATGTATTTTCCGTATCCGACCTTTCCTTCAAAAGATAGGCCTGGGCATATATCGCATTTGTTGGCAAATGGGCAATTAAGCATGAAAATTCAAAATGTGAAACTGACCTCAAATTCGAAATGTATGCATATACTCAGGTTCCCCACAGGTTGGGGAACCCGAAAAAACATGTGTTTTCCGTATCCGACCTTTCCTTCAAAAGATAGGCCTGGGCATATATCGCATTAGTTGGCAAATGGCAAATCAAGCATGAAAACTCAAAATGTGAAATTGACCTCAAATTCGAAATGTATGCATATACTCAGGTTCCCCACAAGCTGGGGAACTCGAAAAAACACGTGTTTTCCGTATCCGACCTTTCCTTCAAAAGATAGCCCTGGGCATATATCGCATTTGTTGGCAAATGGCTAATTAATCATGAAAACTCAAAATGTGAAACTGAACTCAAATTCGAAATGTATGCATATACTCAGGTTCCCCACAGGTTGGGGAACCCGAAAAAACACGTGTTTTCCGTATCTAAATTTTCCTTCAAAAGCTAGGCCTGCGCCTATACCGCATTTGTTTGCAAATGGCCAATCAAGCATGAAAACTCAAAATGTGAAACTGACCTCAAATTCGAAATGTATGCATATACTCAGGTTCCCCACAGGCTGGGGAGCCCAAAAAAACATGTGTTTTCCGTAACCGACCTTTCCTTCAAAAGGTAGGCCTGGGCCTATATCGCATTTGTTTGCAAATGGCCAATCAAGCATGAAAACTCAAAATGTGAAACTGACCTCAAATTCGAAATGTATGCATATATTCAGGTTCCCCACAGGCTGGGGAGCCCAAAAAAACATGTGTTTTACGTAACTGACCTTTCCTTCAAAAGGTAGGCCTGCGCCAATGTCACAATTGTTGGCCAATTGCTCAATTAAGCATGAAAACTCAAAATGTGAAACTGACCTCAAATTCGAAATGTATGCATATACTCAGATTGCCCACAGGCTGGGGAACCCGAAAAAACATATGTTTTCCGTAACTGACCTTTCCTTCAAAAGGTAGCCCTGGGCCAATATCGCAATTGTTGGCCAATTGCTCAATTAAGCATGAAAACTCAAAATGTGAAACTGACCTCAAATTCGAAATGTATGCATATACTCAGGTTCCCCACAGGCTGGGGAACCCAAAAAAACATGTGTTTTCCGTAACTGACCTTTCCTTGAAAAGGTAGGCCTGGGCCAATATCACAATTGTTGGCAAATGGCCAATTAATCATGAAAACTCAAAATGTGAAACTGAACTCAAATTCGAAATGTATGCATATACTCAGGTTCCCCACAGGTTGGGGAACCCGAAAAAACACGTGTTTTCCGTATCTGAATTTTCCTTCAAAAGCTAGGCCTGGGCCTATATCGCATTTGTTTGCAAATGGCCAATCAAGCATGAAAACTCAAAATGTGAAACTGACCTCAAATTAGAAATGTATGCATATACTCAGGTTCCCCACAGGCTGGGGAGCCCAAAAAAACATGTGTTTTCCGTAACCGACCTTTCCTTCAAAAGGTAGGCCTGCGCCAATGTCACAATTGTTGGCAAATGGCCAATCAAGCATGAAAACTCAAAATGTGAAATTGACCTCAAATTCGAAATGTATGCATATACTCAGGTTCCCCACAAGCTGGGGAACTCGAAAAAACACGTGTTTTCCGTAACTGACCTTTCCTTCAAAAGGTAGGCCTGGGCCTATATCGCATTTGTTTGCAAATGGCCAATCAAGCATGAAAACTCAAAATGTGAAACTGACCTCAAATTCGAAATGTATGCATATATTCAGGTTCCCCACAGGCTGGGGAGCCCAAAAAAACATGTGTTTTACGTAACTGACCTTTTCTTCAAAAGGTAGGCCTGCGCCAATGTCACAATTGTTGGCCAATTGCTCAATTAAGCATGAAAACTCAAAATGTGAAACTGACCTCAAATTCGAAATGTATGCATATACTCAGATTGCCCACAGGCTGGGGAACCCGAAAAAACACATGTTTTCCGTAACTGACCTTTCCTTCAAAAGGTAGCCCTGGGCCAATATCGCAATTGTTGGCCAATTGCTCAATTAAGCATGAAAACTCAAAATGTGAAACTGACCTCAAATTCGAAATGTATGCATATACTCAGGTTCCCCACAGGCTGGGGAACCCAAAAAAACATGTGTTTTACGTAAGTAACCTTTCCTTCAAAAGGTAGGCCTGGGCCTATATCGCGTTTGTTTGCAAAAGGCCAATCAAGCATGAAAACTCAAAATGTGAAACTGACCTCAAATTCGAAATGTATGCATATACTCAGGTTCCCCACAGTCTGGGGAACCCGAAAAAACATGTATTTTCCGTATCCGACCTTTCCTTCAAAAGATAGGCCTGGGCATATATCGCATTTGTTGGCAAATGGCCAATTAAGCATGAAAATTCAAAATGTGAAACTGACCTCAAATTCGAAATGTATGCATATACTCAGGTTCCCCACAGGTTGGGGAAGCCGAAATAACATGTGTTTTCCGTATCTGAATTTTCCTTCAAAAGCTAGGCCTGGGGATATATCGCATTTGTTTGCAAAAGGCCAATCAAGCATGAAAATTCAAAATGTGAAACTGACCTCAAATTCGAAATGTATGCATATATTCAGGTTCCCCACAGGCTGGGGAGCCCAAAAAAACATGTGTTTTACGTAACTGACCTTTCCTTCAAAAGGTAGGCCTGCGCCAATGTCACAATTGTTGGCCAATTGCTCAATTAAGCATGAAAACTCAAAATGTGAAACTGACCTCAAATTCGAAATGTATGCATATACTCAGATTACCCACAGGCTGGGGAACCCGAAAAAACATGTGGTTTCCGTAACTGACCTTTCCTTCAAAAGGTAGCCCTGGGCAAATATCGCAATTGTTGGCCAATTGCTCAATTAAGCATGAAAACTCAAAATGTGAAACTGACCTCAAATTCGAAATGTATGCATATACTCAGGTTCCCCACAGGCTGGGGAACCCAAAAAAACATGTGTTTTACGTAAGTAACCTTTCCTTCAAAAGGTAGGCCTGGGCCAATATCACAATTGTTGGCCAATTGCTCAATTAAGCATGAAAACTCAAAATGTGAAACTGACGTCAAATTAGAAATGTATGCATATACTCAGGTTCCCGACAGGCTGGGGAACCCAAAAAAACATGTGTTTTACGTAACTAACCTTTCCTTCAAAAGGTCGGCCTGGCCAATATCACAATTGTTGGCCAATTGCTCAATTAAGCATGAAAACTCAAAATGTGAAACTGACCTCAAATTCGAAATGTATGCATATACTCAGATTGCCCAAAGGCTAGGGAACCCGAAAAAACATGTGTTTTCCGTAACTGACCTTTCCTTGAAAAGGTAGGCCTGGGCCAATATCACAATTGTTGGCAAATGGCCAATTAAGCATGAAAACTCAAAATGTGAAACTGACCTCAAATTCGAAATGTATGCATATACTCAGGTTCCCCACAGGTTGGGGAACCCGAAAAAACACGTGTTTTCCGTATCTGAATTTTCCTTCAAAAGCTAGGCCTGGGCCTATATCGCATTTGTTTGCAAATGGCCAATCAAGCATGAAAACTCAAAATGTGAAACTGACCTCAAATTCGAAATGTATGCATATACTCAGGTTCCCCACAGGCTGGGGAGCCCAAAAAAACATGTGTTTTCCGTAACCGACCTTTCCTTCAAAAGGTAGGCCTGCGCCAATGTCACAATTGTTGGCAAATGGCCAATCAAGCATGAAAACTCAAAATGTGAAATTGACCTCAAATTCGAAATGTATGCATATACTCAGGTTCCCCACAAGCTGGGGAACTCGAAAAAACACGTGTTTTCCGTAACTGACCTTTCCTTCAAAAGGTAGGCCTGGGCCTATATCGCATTTGTTTGCAAATGGCCAATCAAGCATGAAAACTCAAAATGTGAAACTGACCTCAAATTCGAAATGTATGCATATATTCAGGTTCCCCACAGGCTGGGGAGCCCAAAAAAACATGTGTTTTACGTAACTGACCTTTTCTTCAAAAGGTAGGCCTGCGCCAATGTCACAATTGTTGGCCAATTGCTCAATTAAGCATGAAAACTCAAAATGTGAAACTGACCTCAAATTCGAAATGTATGCATATACTCAGATTGCCCACAGGCTGGGGAACCCGAAAAAACACATGTTTTCCGTAACTGACCTTTCCTTCAAAAGGTAGCCCTGGGCCAATATCGCAATTGTTGGCCAATTGCTCAATTAAGCATGAAAACTCAAAATGTGAAACTGACCTCAAATTCGAAATGTATGCATATACTCAGGTTCCCCACAGGCTGGGGAACCCAAAAAAACATGTGTTTTACGTAAGTAACCTTTCCTTCAAAAGGTAGGCCTGGGCCTATATCGCGTTTGTTTGCAAAAGGCCAATCAAGCATGAAAACTCAAAATGTGAAACTGACCTCAAATTCGAAATGTATGCATATACTCAGGTTCCCCACAGTCTGGGGAACCCGAAAAAACATGTATTTTCCGTATCCGACCTTTCCTTCAAAAGATAGGCCTGGGCATATATCGCATTTGTTGGCAAATGGCCAATTAAGCATGAAAATTCAAAATGTGAAACTGACCTCAAATTCGAAATGTATGCATATACTCAGGTTCCCCACAGGTTGGGGAAGCCGAAATAACATGTGTTTTCTGTATCTGAATTTTCCTTCAAAAGCTAGGCCTGGGGATATATCGCATTTGTTTGCAAAAGGCCAATCAAGCATGAAAATTCAAAATGTGAAACTGACCTCAAATTCGAAATGTATGCATATATTCAGGTTCCCCACAGGCTGGGGAGCCCAAAAAAACATGTGTTTTACGTAACTGACCTTTCCTTCAAAAGGTAGGCCTGCGCCAATGTCACAATTGTTGGCCAATTGCTCAATTAAGCATGAAAACTCAAAATGTGAAACTGACCTCAAATTCGAAATGTATGCATATACTCAGATTACCCACAGGCTGGGGAACCCAAAAAAACATGTGGTTTCCGTAACTGACCTTTCCTTCAAAAGGTAGCCCTGGGCAAATATCGCAATTGTTGGCCAATTGCTCAATTAAGCATGAAAACTCAAAATGTGAAACTGACCTCAAATTCGAAATGTATGCATATACTCAGGTTCCCCACAGGCTGGGGAACCCAAAAAAACATGTGTTTTACGTAAGTAACCTTTCCTTCAAAAGGTAGGCCTGGGCCAATATCACAATTGTTGGCCAATTGCTCAATTAAGCATGAAAACTCAAAATGTGAAACTGACGTCAAATTAGAAATGTATGCATATACTCAGGTTCCCGACAGGCTGGGGAACCCAAAAAAACATGTGTTTTACGTAACTAACCTTTCCTTCAAAAGGTAGGCCTGGCCAATATCACAATTGTTGGCCAATTGCTCAATTAAGCATGAAAACTCAAAATGTGAAACTGACCTCAAATTCGAAATGTATGCATATACTCAGATTGCCCAAAGGCTAGGGAACCCGAAAAAACATGTGTTTTCCGTAACTGACCTTTCCTTGAAAAGGTAGGCCTGGGCCAATATCACAATTGTTGGCAAATGGCCAATTAAGCATGAAAACTCAAAATGTGAAACTGACCTCAAATTCGAAATGTATGCATATACTCAGGTTCCCCACAGGCTGGGGAACCTGAAAAAACACGTGTTTTCCGTAACTGACCTTTCCTTCAAAAGGTAGGCCTGGGCCTATATCGCATTTGTTTGCAAATGGCCAATCAAACATGAAAACTCAAAATGTGAAACTGACCTCAAATTCGAAATGTATGCATATATTCAGGTTCCCCACAGGCTGGGGAGCCCAAAAAAACATGTGTTTTACGTAACTGACCTTTCCTTCAAAAGGTAGGCCTGCGCCAATGTCACAATTATTGGCCAATTGCTCAATTAAGCATGAAAACTCAAAATGTGAAACTGACCTCAAATTCGAAATGTATGCATATACTCAGGTTCCCCACAGTCTGGGGAACCCGAAAAAACATGTGTTTTCCGTATCCGACCTTTCCTTCAAAAGCTAGGCCTGGGCCTATATCGCATTTGTTTGCAAATGGCCAATCAAGCATGAAAACTCAAAATGTGAAACTGACCTCAAATTCGAAATGTATGCATATACTCAGGTTCCCCACAGTCTGGGGAACCCGAAAAAACATGTATTTTCCGTATCCGACCTTTCCTTCAAAAGATAGGCCTGGGCATATATCGCATTTGTTGGCAAATGGCCAATTAAGCATGAAAATTCAAAATGTGAAACTGACCTCAAATTCGAAATGTATGCATATACTCAGGTTCCCCACAGGTTGGGGAAGCCGAAAAAACATGTGTTTTCCGTATCCGACCTTTCCTTCAAAAGATAGGCCTGGGCATATATCGCATTTGTTGGCTAATGGCCAATCAAGCATGAAAACTCAAAATGTGAAATTGACCTCAAATTCGAAATGTATGCATATACTCAGGTTCCCCACAAGCTGGGGAACTCGAAAAAACATGTGTTTTCCGTAACTGACCTTTCCTTCAAAAGGTACCCCTGGGCCAATATCGCAATTGTTGGCCAATTGCTCAATTAAGCATGAAAACTCAAAATGTGAAACTGACCTCAAATTCGAAATGTATGCATATACTCAGGTTCCCCACAGTCTGGGGAACCCGAAAAAACATGTATTTTCCGTATCCGACCTTTCCTTCAAAAGATAGGCCTGGACATATATCGCATTTGTTGGCAAATGGCCAATTAAGCATGAAAATTCAAAATGTGAAACTGACCTCAAATTCGAAATCTATGCATATACTCAGATTGCCCACAGGCTGGGGAACCCGAAAAAACATGTGCTTTCCGTAACTGACCTTTCCTTCAAAAGGTAGCCCTGGGCCAATATCGCAATTGTTGGCCAATTGCTCAATTAAGCATGAAAACTCAAAATGTGAAACTGACCTCAAATTCGAAATGTATGCATATACTCAGGTTCCCCACAGGCTGGGGAACCCAAAAAAACATGTGTTTTACGTAAGTAACCTTTCCTTCAAAAGGTAGGCCTGGGCCAATATCAGAATTGTTGGCCAATTGCTCAATTAAGCATGAAAACTCAAAATGTGAAACTGACGTCAAATTAGAAATGTATGCATATACTCAGGTTCCCGACAGGCTGGGGAACCCAAAAAAACATGTGTTTTACGTAAGTAACCTTTCCTTCAAAAGGTAGGCCTGGGCCAATATCACAATTGTTGGCCAATTGCTCAATTAAGCATGAAAACTCAAAATGTGAAACTGACGTCAAATTCGAAATGTATGCATATACTCAGATTGCCCAAAGGCTGGGGAACCCGAAAAAACATGTGTTTTCCGTAACTGACCTTTCCTTCAAAAGGTAGCCCTGGGCCAATATCACAATTGTTGGCCAATTGCTCAATTAAGCATGAAAACTCAAAATGTGAAACTGACCTCAAATTCGAAATGTATGCATATACTCAGGTTCCCCACAGGTTGAGGAACCCGAAAAAACATGTGTTTTCCGTATCCGACCTTTCCTTCAAAAGATAGGCCTGGGCATATATCGCATTTGTTGGCAAATGGCCAATCAAGCATGAAAACTCAAAATGTGAAATTGACCTCAAATTCGAAATGTATGCATATACTCAGGTTCCCCACAAGCTGGGGAACCCAAAAAAACATGTGTTTTACGTAACTAACCTTTCCTTCAAAAGGTAGGCCTGGGCCAATATCACAATTGTTGGCCAATGGCCAATTAAGCATGAAAACTCAAAATGTGAAACTGACCTCAAATTCGAAATGTATGCATATACTCAGATTGCCCACAGGCTGGGGAACCCGAAAAAACATGTGTTTTACGTAACTAACCTTTCCTTCAAAAGATAGGCCTGGGCCAATATCACAATTGTTGGCCAATTGCTCAATTAAGCATGAAAACTCAAAATGTGAAACTGACCTCAAATTCGAAATGTATGCACATACTCAGGTTCCCCACAGGTTGGGGAACCCGAAAAAACACGTGTTTTCCGTATCTGAATTTTCCTTCAAAAGCTAGGCCTGGGCCTATATCGCATTTGTTTGCAAATGGCCGATCAAGCATGAAAACTCAAAATGTGAAACTGACCTCAAATTCGAAATGTATGCATATACTCAGGTTCCCCACAGTCTGGGGAACCCGAAAAAACATGTATTTTCCGTATCCGACCTTTCCTTCAAAAGATAGGCCTGGGCATATATCGCATTTGTTGGCAAATGGCCAATCAAGCATGAAAACTCAAAATGTGAAATTGACCTCAAATTCGAAATGTATGCATATACTCAGGTTCCCCACAAGCTGGGGAACTCGAAAAAACATGTGTTTTCCGTAACTGACCTTTCCTTCAAAAGGTAGCCCTGGGCCAATATCGCAATTGTTGGCCAATTGCTCAATTAAGCATGAAAACTCAAAATGTGAAACTGACCTCAAATTCGAAATGTATGCATATACTCAGGTTCCCCACAGGCTGGGGAACCCAAAAAAACATGTGTTTTACGTAACTAACCTTTCCTTCAAAAGGTAGGCCTGGGCCAATATCACAATTGTTGGCCAATTGGTCAATTAAGCATGAAAACTCAAAATGTGAAACTGACCTCAAATTAGAAATGTATGCATATACTCCGGTTCCCGACAGGCTAGGGAACCCAAAAAAACATGTGTTTTACGTAACTAACCTTTCCTTCAAAAGGTAGGCCTGGGCCAATATCACAATTGTTGGCCAATTGCTCAATTAAGCATGAAAACTCAAAATGTGAAACTGACGTCAAATTCGAAATGTATGCATATACTCAGATTGCCCAAAGGCTGGGGAACCCGAAAAAACATGTGTTTTCTGTAACTGACCTTTCCTTGAAAAGGTAGGCCTGGGCCAATATCACAATTGTTGGCAAATGGCCAATTAAGCATGAAAACTCAAAATGTGAAACTGACCTCAAATTCGAAATGTATGCATATACTCAGGTTCCCCACAAGCTGGGGAACTCGAAAAAACATGTGTTTTCCGTAACTGACCTTTCCTTCAAAAGGTAGGCCTGCGCCAATGTCACAATTGTTGGCCAATTGCTCAATTAAGCATGAAAACTCAAAATGTGAAACTGACCTCAAATTCGAAATGTATGCATATAATCAGATTGCCCACAGGCTGGGGAACCCGAAAAAACATGTGTTTTCCGTAACTGACCTTTCCTTCAAAAGGTAGGCCTGGGCCTATATCGCATTTGTATGCAAATGGCCAATCAAGCATGAAAACTCAAAATGTGAAACTGACCTCAAATTCGAAATGTATGCATATACTCAGATTGCCCACAGGCTGGGGAACCCGAAAAAACATGTGTTTTACGTAACTAACCTTTCCTTCAAAAGATAGGCCTGGGCCAATATCACAATTGTTGGCCAATTGCTCAATTAAGCATGAAAACTCAAAATGTGAAACTGACCTCAAATTCGAAATGTATGCATATACTCAGATTGCCCACAGGCTGGGGAACCCGAAAAAACATGTGTTTTACGTAACTAACCTTTCCTTCAAAAGATAGGCCTGGGCCAATATCACAATTGTTGGCCAATTGCTCAATTAAGCATGAAAACTCAAAATGTGAAACTGACGTCAAATTCGAAATGTATGCATATACTCAGATTGCCCAAAGGCTGGGGAACCCGAAAAAACATGTGTTTTCCGTAACTGACCTTTCCTTGAAAAGGTAGGCCTGGGCCAATATCACAATTGTTGGCAAATGGCCAATTAAGCATGAAAACTCAAAATGTGAAACTGACCTCAAATTCGAAATGTATGCATATACTCAGGTTCCCCACAAGCTGGGGAACTCGAAAAAACATATGTTTTCCGTAACTGACCTTTCCTTCAAAAGGTAGGCCTGCGCCAATGTCACAATTGTTGGCCAATTGCTCAATTAAGCATGAAAACTCAAAATGTGAAACTGACCTCAAATTCGAAATGTATGCATATAATCAGATTGCCCACAGGCTGGGGAACCCAAAAAAACATGTGTTTTACGTAAGTAACCTTTCCTTCAAAAGGTAGGCCTGGGCCAATATCACAATTGTTGGCCAATTGCTCAATTAAGCACGAAAACTCAAAATGTGAAACTGACCTCAAATTCGAAATGTATGCATATACTCAGATTGCCCACAGGCTGGGGAACCCGAAAAAACATGTGTTTTACGTAACTAACCTTTCCTTCAAAAGGTAGGCCTGGGCCAATATCACAATTGTTGGCCAATGGCCAATTAAGCATGAAAACTCAAAATGTGAAACTGACCTCAAATTCGAAATGTATGCATATACTCAGATTGCCCACAGGCTGGGGAACCCGAAAAAACATGTGTTTTACGTAACTAACCTTTCCTTCAAAAGTTAGGCCTGGGCCAATATCACAATTGTTGGCCAATTGCTCAATTAAGCATGAAAACTCAAAATGTGAAACTGACCTCAAATTCGAAATGTATGCACATACTCAGGTTCCCCACAGGTTGGGGAACCCGAAAAAACACGTGTTTTCCGTATCTGAATTTTCCTTCAAAAGCTAGGCCTGGGCCTATATCGCATTTGTTTGCAAATGGCCAATCAAGCATGAAAACTCAAAATGTGAAACTGACCTCAAATTCGAAATGTATGCATATACTCAGGTTCCCCACAGTCTGGGGAACCCGAAAAAACATGTATTTTCCGTATCCGACCTTTCCTTCAAAAGATAGGCCTGGGCATATATCGCATTTGTTGGCAAATGGCCAATCAAGCATGAAAACTCAAAATGTGAAATTGACCTCAAATTCGAAATGTATGCATATACTCAGGTTCCCCACAAGCTGGGGAACTCGAAAAAACATGTGTTTTCCGTAACTGACCTTTCCTTCAAATGGTAGCCCTGGGCCAATATCGCAATTGTTGGCCAATTGCTCAATTAAGCATGAAAACTCAAAATGTGAAACTGACCTCAAATTCGAAATGTATGCATATACTCAGGTTCCCCACAGGCTGGGGAACCCAAAAAAACATGTGTTTTACGTAACTAACCTTTCCTTCAAAAGGTAGGCCTGGGCCAATATCACAATTGTTGGCCAATTGCTCAATTAAGCATGAAAACTCAAAATGTGAAACTGACCTCAAATTAGAAATGTATGCATATACTCCGGTTCCCGACAGGCTGGGGAACCCAAAAAAACATGTGTTTTACGTAACTAACCTTTCCTTCAAAAGGTAGGCCTGGGCCAATATCACAATTGTTGGCCAATTGCTCAATTAAGCATGAAAACTCAAAATGTGAAACTGACGTCAAATTCGAAATGTATGCATATACTCAGATTGCCCAAAGGCTGGGGAACCCGAAAAAACATGTGTTTTCCGTAACTGACCTTTCCTTGAAAAGGTAGGCCTGGGCCAATATCACAATTGTTGGCAAATGGCCAATTAAGCATGAAAACTCAAAATGTGAAACTGACCTCAAATTCGAAATGTATGCATATACTCAGGTTCCCCACAAGCTGGGGAACTCGAAAAAACATGTGTTTTCCGTAACTGACCTTTCCTTCAAAAGGTAGGCCTGCGCCAATGTCACAATTGTTGGCCAATTGCTCAATTAAGCATGAAAACTCAAAATGTGAAACTGACCTCAAATTCGAAATGTATGCATATAATCAGATTGCCCACAGGCTGGGGAACCCGAAAAAACATGTGTTTTCCGTAACTGACCTTTCCTTCAAAAGGTAGCCCTGGGCCAATATCGCAATTGTTGGCCAATTGGTCAATTAAGCATGAAAACTCAAAATGTGAAACTGACCTCAAATTCGAAATGTATGCATATACTCAGGTTCCCCACAGGCTGGGGAACCCAAAAAAACATGTGTTTTACGTAAGTAACCTTTCCTTCAAAAGGTAGGCCTGGGCCAATATCACAATTGTTGGCCAATTGCTCAATTAAGCATGAAAACTCAAAATGTGAAACTGACGTCAAATTAGAAATGTATGCATATACTCAGGTTCCCGACAGGCTGGGGAACCCAAAAAAACATGTGTTTTACGTAAGTAACCTTTCCTTCAAAAGGTAGGCCTGGGCCAATATCACAATTGTTGGCCAATTGCTCAATTAAGCATGAAAACTCAAAATGTGAAACTGACCTCAAATTCGAAATGTATGCACATACTCAGGTTCCCCACAGGTTGGGGAACCCGAAAAAACACGTGTTTTCCGTATCTGAATTTTCCTTCAAAAGCTAGGCCTGGGCCTATATCGCATTTGTTTGCAAATGGCCAATCAAGCATGAAAACTCAAAATGTGAAACTGACCTCAAATTCGAAATGTATGCATATACTCAGGTTCCCCACAGTCTGGGGAACCCGAAAAAACATGTATTTTCCGTATCCGACCTTTCCTTCAAAAGATAGGCCTGGGCATATATCGCATTTTTTGCAAATGGCCAATTAAGCATGAAAACTAAAAATGTGAAACTGACCTCAAATTCGAAATATATGCATATACTCAGATTGCCCACAGGCTGGGAAACCCGAAAAAACATGTGTTTTACGTAACTAACCTTTCCTTCAAAAGATAGGCCTGGGCCAATGTCACAATTGTTGGCCAATTGCTCAATTAAGCATGAAAATTCAAAATGTGAAACTGACCTCAAATTCGAAATGTATGCATATACTCAGGTTCCCCACAGTCTGGGGAACCCGAAGGAACATGTATTTTCCGTATCCGACTTTTCCTTCAAAAGATAGGCCTGGGCATATATCGCATATGTTGGCAAATGGCCAATTAAGCATGAAAATTCAAAATGTGAAACTGACCTCAAATTCGAAATGTATGCATATACTCAGGTTCCCCACAGGTTGGGGAACCCGAAAAAACATGTGTTTTCCGTAACTGACCTTTCCTTCAAAAGCTATGCCTGGGCCTATATCGTATTTTTTGCAAATGGCCAGTTAAGCATGAAAACTCAAAATGTGAAACTGACGTCAAATTCGAAATGTATGCATATACTCAGATTGCCCACAGGCTGGGGAAGGCGAAAAAACATGTGTTTTACGTAACTGACCTTTCCTTCAAAAGGTAGTCCTGGGCCAATATCACAATTGTTGGCAAATGGCCAATTAAGCATGAAAACTAAAAATGTGAAACTGACCTCAAATTCGAAATATATGCATATACTCAGATTGCCCACAGGCTGGGGAACCCGAAAAAACATGTGTTTTACGTAACTAACCTTTCCTTCAAAAGATAGGCCTGGGCCAATGTCACAATTGTTGGCCAATTGCTCAATTAAGCATGAAAATTCAAAATGTGAAACTGACCTCAAATTCGAAATGTATGCATATACTCAGGTTCCCCACAGGTTGGGGAAGCCGAAAAAACATGTGTTTTCCGTAACTGACCTTTCCTTCAAAAGCTATGCCTGGGCCTATATCGTATTTGTTTGCAAATGGCCAATTAAGCATGAAAACACAAAATGTGAAACTGACCTCAAATTCGAAATGTATGCATATACTCAGGTTACCCACAGGTTGGGGAACCCGAAAAAACATGTGTTTTCCATATCCGACCTTTCCTTCAAAAGATAGGCCTGGGCATATATCGCATATGTTGGCAAATGGCCAATTAAGCATGAAAATTCAAAATGTGAAACTGACCTCAAATTCGAAATGTATGCATATACTCAGGTTCCCCACAGGTTGGGGAACCCGAAAAAACATGTGTTTTCCGTAACTGACCTTTCCTTCAAAAGCTATGCCTGGGCCTATATCGTATTTTTTGCAAATGGCCAGTTAAGCATGAAAACTCAAAATGTGAAACTGACGTCAAATTCTAAATGTATGCATATACTCAGATTGCCTACAGGCTGGGGAAGGCGAAAAAACATGTGTTTTACGTAACTGACCTTTCCTTCAAAAGGTAGTCCTGGGCCAATATCACAATTGTTGGCAAATGGCCAATTAAGCATGAAAACTAAAAATGTGAAACTGACCTCAAATTCGAAATATATGCATATACTCAGATTGCCCACAGGCTGGGGAACCCGAAAAAACATGTGTTTTACGTAACTAACCTTTCCTTCAAAAGCTATGCCTGGGCCTATATCGTATTTGTTTGCAAATGGCCAATTAAGCATGAAAACACAAAATGTGAAACTGACCTCAAATTCGAAATGTATGCATATACTCAGGTTACCCACAGGTTGGGGAACCCGAAAAAACATCTGTTTTCCGTATCCGACCTTTCCTTCAAAAGATAGGCCTGGGCATATATCGCATTTGTTGGCAAATGGCCAATTAAGCATGAAAATTCAAAATGTGAAACTGACCGCAAATTCGAAATGTATGCATATACTCACGTTCCCCACAGGTTGGGGAAGCCGAAAAAACATGTGTTTTCCGTAACTGACCTTTCCTTCAAAAGCTATGCCTGGGCCTATATCGTATTTTTTTGCAAATGGCCAATGAAGCATGAAAACTCAAAATGTGAAACTGACGTCAAATTCGAAATGTATGCATATACTCAGATTGCCCAAAGGCTTGGGAAGGCGAAAAAACATGTGTTTTCCGTAACTGACCTTTCCTTCAAAAGGTAGTCCTGGGCCAATATCACAATTGTTGGCAAATGGCCAATTAAGCATGAAAACTAAAAATGTGAAACTGACCTCAAATTCGAAATGTATGCATATACTCAGGTTCCCCACAGGTTGGGGAACCCGAAAAAACATGTGTTTTCCGTATCCGACCTTTCCTTCAAAAGATAGGCCTGGGCATATATCGCATTTGTTGGCAAATGGCCAATCAAGCATGAAAACTCAAAATGTGAAACTGACCTCAAATTCGAAATGTATGCATATACTCAGGTTCCCCACAGGTTGGGGAACCCGAAAAAACATGTGTTTTCCGTATCCGACCTTTCCTTCAAAAGATAGGCCTGGGCATATATCGCATTTGTTGGCAAATGGCCAATCAAGCATGAAAACTCAAAATGTGAAACTGACCTCAAATTCGAAATGTATGCATATACTCAGGTTCCCCACAAGCTGGGGAACTCGAAAAAACATGTGTTTTCCGTAACTGACCTTTCCTTCAAAAGCTATGCCTGGGCCTATATCGTATTTTTTGCAAATGGCCAGTTAAGCATGAAAACTCAAAATGTGAAACTGACGTCAAATTCGAAATGTATGCATATACTCAGATTGCCCAAAGGCTGGGGAAGGCGAAAAAACATGTGTTTTCCGTAACTGACCTTTCCTTCAAAAGGTAGTCCTGGGCCAATATCACAATTGTTGGCAAATGGCCAATTAAGCATGAAAACTAAAAATGTGAAACTGACCTCAAATTCGAAATGTATGCATATACTCAGATTGCCCACAGGCTGGGAAACCCGAAAAAACATGTGTTTTACGTAACTAACCTTTCCTTCAAAAGGTAGGCCTGGGCCAATATCACAATTGTTGGCCAATTGCTCAATGAATCATGAAAACTCAAAATGTGAAACTGACGTCAAATTCGAAATGTATGCATATACTCAGATTGCCCAAAGGCTGGGGAACCCGAAAAAACATGTGTTTTCCGTAACTGACCTTTCCTTGAAAAGGTAGTCCTGGGCCAATATCACAATTGTTGGCAAATGGCCAATTAAGCATGAAAATTCAAAATGTGAAACTGACCTCAAATTCGAAATGTATGCATATACTCAGGTTCCCCACAGTCTGGGGAACCCGAAGGAACATGTATTTTCCGTATCCGACTTTTCCTTCAAAAGATAGGCCTGGGCATATATCGCATATGTTGGCAAATGGCCAATTAAGCATGAAAATTCAAAATGTGAAACTGACCTCAAATTCGAAATGTATGCATATACTCAGGTTCCCCACAGGTTGGGGAACCCGAAAAAACATGTGTTTTCCGTAACTGACCTTTCCTTCAAAAGCTATGCCTGGGCCTATATCGTATTTTTTGCAAATGGCCAGTTAAGCATGAAAACTCAAAATGTGAAACTGACGTCAAATTCGAAATGTATGCATATACTCAGATTGCCCACAGGCTGGGGAAGGCGAAAAAACATGTGTTTTACGTAACTGACCTTTCCTTCAAAAGGTAGTCCTGGGCCAATATCACAATTGTTGGCAAATGGCCAATTAAGCATGAAAACTAAAAATGTGAAACTGACCTCAAATTCGAAATATATGCATATACTCAGATTGCCCACAGGCTGGGGAACCCGAAAAAACATGTGTTTTACGTAACTAACCTTTCCTTCAAAAGATAGGCCTGGGCCAATGTCACAATTGTTGGCCAATTGCTCAATTAAGCATGAAAATTCAAAATGTGAAACTGACCTCAAATTCGAAATGTATGCATATACTCAGGTTCCCCACAGGTTGGGGAAGCCGAAAAAACATGTGTTTTCCGTAACTGACCTTTCCTTCAAAAGATAGGCCTGGGCCTATATCGTATTTGTTTGCAAATGGCCAATTAAGCATGAAAACACAAAATGTGAAACTGACCTCAAATTCGAAATGTATGCATATACTCAGGTTACCCACAGGTTGGGGAACCCGAAAAAACATGTGTTTTCCGTATCCGACCTTTCCTTCAAAAGATAGGCCTGGGCATATATCGCATATGTTGGCAAATGGCCAATTAAGCATGAAAATTCAAAATGTGAAACTGACCTCAAATTCGAAATGTATGCATATACTCAGGTTCCCCACAGGTTGGGGAACCCGAAAAAACATGTGTTTTCCGTAACTGACCTTTCCTTCAAAAGCTATGCCTGGGCCTATATCGTATTTTTTGCAAATGGCCAGTTAAGCATGAAAACTCAAAATGTGAAACTGACGTCAAATTCTAAATGTATGCATATACTCAGATTGCCTACAGGCTGGGGAAGGCGAAAAAACATGTGTTTTACGTAACTGACCTTTCCTTCAAAAGGTAGTCCTGGGCCAATATCACAATTGTTGGCAAATGGCCAATTAAGCATGAAAACTAAAAATGTGAAACTGACCTCAAATTCGAAATATATGCATATACTCAGATTGCCCACAGGCTGGGGAACCCGAAAAAACATGTGTTTTACGTAACTAACCTTTCCTTCAAAAGATAGGCCTGGGCCAATGTCACAATTGTTGGCCAATAGCTCAATTAAGCATGAAAATTCAAAATGTGAAACTGACCTGAAATTCGGAATGTATGCATATACTCAGGTTCCCCACAGGTTGGGGAACCCGAAAAAACATGTGTTTTCCGTAACTGACCTTTCCTTCAAAAGCTATGCCTGGGCCTATATCGTATTTGTTTGCAAATGGCCAATTAAGCATGAAAACACAAAATGTGAAACTGACCTCAAATTCGAAATGTATGCATATACTCAGGTTACCCACAGGTTGGGGAACCCGAAAAAACACGTGTTTTCCGTATCCGACCTTTCCTTCAAAAGATAGGCCTGGGCATATATCGCATTTGTTGCCAAATGGCCAATTAAGCATGAAAATTCAAAATGTGAAACTGACCGCAAATTCGAAATGTATGCATATACTCACGTTCCCCACAGGTTGGGGAACCCGAAAAAACATGTGTTTTCCGTAACTGACCTTTCCTTCAAAAGCTATGCCTGGGCCTATATCGTATTTTTTTGCAAATGGCCAATGAAGCATGAAAACTCAAAATGTGAAACTGACGTCAAATTCGAAATGTATGCATATACTCAGATTGCCCAAAGGCTTGGGAAGGCGAAAAAACATGTGTTTTCCGTAACTGACCTTTCCTTCAAAAGGTAGTCCTGGGCCAATATCACAATTGTTGGCAAATGGCCAATTAAGCATGAAAACTAAAAATGTGAAACTGACCTCAAATTCGAAATATATGCATATACTCAGATTGCCCACAGGCTGGGGAACCCGAAAAAACATGTGTTTTACGTAACTAACCTTTCCTTCAAAAGATAGGCCTGGGCCAATGTCACAATTGTTGGCCAATTGCTCAATTAAGCATGAAAACTCAAAATGTGAAAGTGACGTCAAATTCGAAATGTATGCATATACTCAGATTGCCCAAAGGCTGGGGAAGGCGAAAAAACATGTGTTTTCCGTAACTGACCTTTCCTTCAAAAGGTAGTCCTGGGCCAATATCACAATTGTTGGCAAATGGCCAATCAAGCATGAAAACTCAAAATGTGAAATTGACCTCAAATTCGAAATGTATGCATATACTCAGGTTACCCACAGGTTGGGGAAGCCGAAAAAACATGTGTTTTCCGTATCCGACCTTTCCTTCAAAAGATAGGCCTGGGCATATATCGCATTTGTTGGCAAATGGCCAATCAAGCATGAAAACTCAAAATGTGAAACTGACCTCAAATTCGAAATGTATTCATATACTCAGGTTCCCCACAAGCTGGGGAACTCGAAAAAACATGTGTTTTCCGTAACTGACCTTTCCTTCAAAAGGTAGCCCTGGGCCAATATCACAATTGTTGGCCAATTGCTCAATTAAGCATGAAAACTCAAAATGTGAAACTGACCTCAAATTCGAAATGTATGCATATACTCAGGTTCCCCACTGGCTGGGGAACCCAAAAAAACATGTGTTTTACGTAACTAACCTTTCCTTCAAAAGGTAGGCCTGGGCCAATATCACAATTGTTGGCCAATTGCTCAATGAATCATGAAAACTCAAAATGTGAAACTGACGTCAAATTCGAAATGTATGCATATACTCAGATTGCCCAAAGGCTGGGGAACCCGAAAAAACATGTGTTTTCTGTAACTGACCTTTCCTTGAAAAGGTAGGCCTGGGCCAATATCACAATTGTTGGCAAATGGCCAATTAAGCATGAAAACTCAAAATGGGAAACTGACCTCAAATTCGAAATGTATGCATATACTCAGGTTCCCCACAGGTTGGGGAAGCCGAAAAAACATGTGTTTTCCGTAACTGACCTTTCCTTCAAAAGGTAGGCCTGGGCCAATATCACAATTGTTGGCAAATGGCCAATTAAGCATGAAAACTCAAAATGTGAAACTGACCTCAAATTCGAAATGTATGCATATACTCAGATTGCCCAAAGGCTGGGGAACCTGAAAAAACATGTGTTTTCCGTAACTAACCTTCCCTTCAAAAGGTAGGCCTGGGCCAATATCACAATTGTTGGCCAATTGCTCAATTAAGCATGAAAACTCAAAATGTGAAACTGACGTCAAATTCGAAATGTATGCATATACTCAGATTGCCCAAAGGCTGGGGAACCCGAAAAAACACGTGTTTTCTGTAACTGACCTTTCCTTCAAAAGGTAGGCCTGGGCCAATATCACAATTGTTGGCAAATGGCCAATTAAGCATGAAAACTAAAAATGTGAAACTGACCTCAAATTCGAAATGTATGCATATACTCAGGTTCCCCACAGGTTGGGGAACCCAAAAAAACATGTGTTTTCCGTAACTGACCTTTCCTTCAAAAGCTATGCCTGGGCCTATATCGTATTTGTTTGCAAAAGGCCAATTAAGCATGAAAACTCAAAATGTGAAACTGACCTCAAATTCGAAATGTATGCATATACTCAGATTGCCCACAGGCTGGGGAACCCGAAAAAACATGTGTTTTACGTAACTAACCTTTCCTTCAAAAGATAGGCCTGGGCCAATATCACAATTGTTGGCAAATTGCTCAATTAAGCATGAAAACTCAAAATGTGAAACTGACCTCAAATTCGAAATGTATGCATATACTCAGGTTCCCCACAGGTTGGGGAACCCGAAAAAACATGTATTTTCCGTATCCGACCTTTCCTTCAAAAGATAGGCCTTGGCCTATATCGCATTTGTTTGCAAATGGCCAATCAAGCATGAAAACTCAAAATGTGAAACTGACGTCAAATTCGAAATGTATGCATATACTCAGATTGCCCACAGGCTGGGGAACCCGAAAAAACATGTGTTTTACGTAACTAACCTTTCCTTCAAAAGATAGGCCTGGGCCAATATCACAATTGTTGGCAAATTGCTCAATTAAGCATGAAAACTCAAAATGTGAAACTGACCTCAAATTCGAAATGTATGCATATACTCAGGTTCCCCACAGGTTAGGGAACCCGAAAAAACATGTATTTTCCGTATCCGACCTTTCCTTCAAAAGATAGGCCTGGGCCTATATCGCATTTGTTGGCAAATGGCGAATTAAGCATGAAAATTCAAAATGTGAAACTGACCTCAAATTCGAAATGTATGCATATACTCAGGTTCCCCACAGGTTGGGGAACCCGAAAAAACATGTGTTTTCCGTATCCGACCTTTCCTTCAAAAGATAGGCCTGGGCATATATCGCATTTGTTGGCAAATGGCCAATCAAGCATGAAAACTCAAATGTGAAATTGACCTCAAATTCGAAATGTATGCATATACTCAGGTTCCCCACAAGCTGGGGAACTCGAAAAAACATGTGTTTTCCGTAACTGACCTTTCCTTCAAAAGGTAGCCCTGGGCCAATATCACAATTGTTGGCCAATAGCTCAATTAAGCATGAAAACTCAAAATGTGAAACTGACCTCAAATTCGAAATGTATGCATATACACAGGTTCCCCACAGGCTGGGGAACCCAAAAAAACATGTGTTTTCCGTATCCGACCTTTCCTTCAAAAGGTAGCCCTGGGCCAATATCAGAATTGTTGGCCAATTGCTCAATTAAGCATGAAAACTCAAAATGTGAAACGGACGTCAAATTCGAAATGTATGCATATACTCAGGTTCCCCACAGGCTGGGGAACCCAAAAAAACATGTGTTTTACGTAACTAACCTTTCCTTCAAAAGATAGGCCTGGGCCAATGTCACAATTGTTGGCCAATTGCTCAATTAAGCATGAAAACTCAAAATGTGAAACTGACGTCAAATTCGAAATGTATGCATATACTCAGATTGCCCAAAGGCTGGGGAAGGCGAAAAAACATGTGTTTTCCGTAACTGACCTTTCCTTCAAAAGGTAGTCCTGGGCCAATATCACAATTGTTGGCAAATGGCCAATTAAGCATGAAAACTAAAAATGTGAAACTGACCTCAAATTCGAAATGTATGCATATACTCAGGTTCCCCACAGGTTGGGGAACCCGAAAAAACATCTGTTTTCCGTATCCGACCTTTCCTTCAAAAGATAGGCCTGGGCATATATCGCATTTGTTGGCAAATGGCCAATCAAGCATGAAAACTCAAAATGTGAAACTGACCTCAAATTCGAAATGTATGCATATACTCAGGTTCCCCACAAGCTGGGGAACTCGAAAAAACATGTCTTTTCCGTAACTGACCTTTCCTTCAAAAGCTATGCCTGGGCCTATATCGTATTTTTTGCAAATGGCCAGTTAAGCATGAAAACTCAAAATGTGAAACTGACGTCAAATTCGAAATGTATGCATATACTCAGATTGCCCAAAGGCTAGGGAAGGCGAAAAAACATGTGTTTTCCGTAACTGACCTTTCCTTCAAAAGGTAGTCCTGGGCCAATATCACAATTGTTGGCAAATGGCCAATTAAGCATGAAAACTAAAAATGTGAAACTGACCTCAAATTCGAAATGTATGCATATACTCAGATTGCCCACAGGCTGGGGAACCCGAAAAAACATGTATTTTACGTAACTAACCTTTCCTTCAAAAGATAGGCCTGGGCCAATGTCACAATTGTTGGCCAATTGCTCAATTAAGCATGAAAACTCAAAATGTGAAAGTGACGTCAAATTCGAAATGTATGCATATACTCAGATTGCCCAAAGGCTGGGGAAGGCGAAAAAACATGTGTTTTCCGTAACTGACCTTTCCTTCAAAAGGTAGTCCTGGGCCAATATCACAATTGTTGGCAAATGGCCAATCAAGCATGAAAACTCAAAATGTGAAATTGACCTCAAATTCGAAATGTATGCATATACTCAGGTTACCCACAGGTTGGGGAAGCCGAAAAAACATGTGTTTTCCGTATCCGACCTTTCCTTCAAAAGATAGGCCTGGGCATATATCGCATTTGTTGGCAAATGGCCAATCAAGCATGAAAACTCAAAATGTGAAACTGACCTCAAATTCGAAATGTATTCATATACTCAGGTTCCCCACAAGCTGGGGAACTCGAAAAAACATGTGTTTTCCGTAACTGACCTTTCCTTCAAAAGGTAGCCCTGGGCCAATATCACAATTGTTGGCCAATTGCTCAATTAAGCATGAAAACTCAAAATGTGAAACTGACCTCAAATTCGAAATGTATGCATATACTCAGGTTCCCCACTGGCTGGGGAACCCAAAAAAACATGTGTTTTACGTAACTAACCTTTCCTTCAAAAGGTAGGCCTGGGCCAATATCACAATTGTTGGCCAATTGCTCAATGAATCATGAAAACTCAAAATGTGAAACTGACGTCAAATTCGAAATGTATGCATATACTCAGATTGCCCAAAGGCTGGGGAACCCGAAAAAACATGTGTTTTCCGTAACTGACCTTTCCTTGAAAAGGTAGGCCTGGGCCAATATCACAATTGTTGGCAAATGGCCAATTAAGCATGAAAACTCAAAATGTGAAACTGACCTCAAATTCGAAATGTATGCATATACTCAGGTTCCCCACAGGTTGGGGAAGCCGAAAAAACATGTGTTTTCCGTAACTGACCTTTCCTTCAAAAGGTAGGCCTGGGCCAATATCACAATTGTTGGCAAATGGCCAATTAAGCATGAAAACTCAAAATGTGAAACTGACCTCAAATTCGAAATGTATGCATATACTCAGATTGCCCAAAGGCTGGGGAACCCGAAAAAACATGTGTTTTCCGTAACTAACCTTCCCTTCAAAAGGTAGGCCTGGGCCAATATCACAATTGTTGGCCAATTGCTCAATTAAGCATGAAAACTCAAAATGTGAAACTGACCTCAAATTCGAAATGTATGCATATACTCAGATTGCCCAAAGGCTGGGGAACCCGAAAAAACACGTGTTTTCTGTAACTGACCTTTCCTTCAAAAGGTAGGCCTGGGCCAATATCACAATTGTTGGCAAATGGCCAATTAAGCATGAAAACTAAAAATGTGAAACTGACCTCAAATTCGAAATGTATGCATATACTCAGGTTCCCCACAGGTTGGGGAACCCAAAAAAACATGTGTTTTCCGTAACTGACCTTTCCTTCAAAAGCTATGCCTGGGCCTATATCGTATTTGTTTGCAAAAGGCCAATTAAGCATGAAAACTCAAAATGTGAAACTGACCTCAAATTCGAAATGTATGCATATACTCAGATTGCCCACAGGCTGGGGAACCCGAAAAAACATGTGTTTTACGTAACTAACCTTTCCTTCAAAAGATAGGCCTGGGCCAATATCACAATTGTTGGCAAATTGCTCAATTAAGCATGAAAACTCAAAATGTGAAACTGACCTCAAATTCGAAATGTATGCATATACTCAGGTTCCCCACAGGTTGGGGAACCCGAAAAAACATGTATTTTCCGTATCCGACCTTTCCTTCAAAAGATAGGCCTGGGCCTATATCGCATTTGTTTGCAAATGGCCAATCAAGCATGAAAACTCGAAATGTGAAACTGACCTCAAATTCGAAATGTATGCATATACTCAGATTGCCCACAGGCTGGGGAACCCGAAAAAACATGTGTTTTACGTAACTAACCTTTCCTTCAAAAGATAGGCCTGGGCCAATATCACAATTGTTGGCAAATTGCTCAATTAAGCATGAAAACTCAAAATGTGAAACTGACCTCAAATTCGAAATGTATGCATATACTCAGGTTCCCCACAGGTTGGGGAACCCGAAAAAACATGTATTTTCCGTATCCGACCTTTCCTTCAAAAGATAGGCCTTGGCCTATATCGCATTTGTTTGCAAATGGACAATCAAGCATGAAAACTCAAAATGTGAAACTGACGTCAAATTCGAAATGTATGCATATACTCAGATTGCCCACAGGCTGGGGAACCCGAAAAAACATGTGTTTTACGTAACTAACCTTTCCTTCAAAAGATAGGCCTGGGCCAATATCACAATTGTTGGCAAATTGCTCAATTAAGCATGAAAACTCAAAATGTGAAACTGACCTCAAATTCGAAATGTATGCATATACTCAGGTTCCCCACAGGTTAGGGAACCCGAAAAAACATGTATTTTCCGTATCCGACCTTTCCTTCAAAAGATAGGCCTGGGCCTATATCGCATTTGTTGGCAAATGGCGAATTAAGCATGAAAATTCAAAATGTGAAACTGACCTCAAATTCGAAATGTATGCATATACTCAGGTTCCCCACAGGTTGGGGAACCCGAAAAAACATGTGTTTTCCGTATCCGACCTTTCCTTCAAAAGATAGGCCTGGGCATATATCGCATTTGTTGGCAAATGGCCAATCAAGCATGAAAACTCAAATGTGAAATTGACCTCAAATTCGAAATGTATGCATATACTCAGGTTCCCCACAAGCTGGGGAACTCGAAAAAACATGTGTTTTCCGTAACTGACCTTTCCTTCAAAAGGTAGCCCTGGGCCAATATCACAATTGTTGGCCAATAGCTCAATTAAGCATGAAAACTGAAAATGTGAAACTGACCTCAAATTCGAAATGTATGCATATACACAGGTTCCCCACAGGCTGGGGAACCCAAAAAAACATGTGTTTTCCGTATCCGACCTTTCCTTCAAAAGGTAGCCCTGGGCCAATATCAGAATTGTTGGCCAATTGCTCAATTAAGCATGAAAACTCAAAATGTGAAACGGACGTCAAATTCGAAATGTATGCATATACTCAGGTTCCCCACAGGCTGGGGAACCCAAAAAAACATGTGTTTTACATAACTAACCTTTCCTTCAAAAGGTAGGCCTGGGCCAATATCACAATTGTTGGCCAATTGCTCAATTAAGCATGAAAACTCAAAATGTGAAACTGACGTCAAATTCGAAATGTATGCATATACCCAGATTGCCCAAGGGCTGGGGAACCTGAAAAAACATGTGTTTTCCGTAACTGACCTTTCCTTGAAAAGGTAGGCCTGGGCCAATATCACAATTGTTGGCAAATGGCCAATTAAGCATGAAAACTCAAAATGTGAAACTGACCTCAAATTCGAAATGTATGCATATACTCAGGTTCCCCACAGGTTGGGGAAGCCGAAAAAACATGTGTTTTCCGTAACTGACCTTTCCTTCAAAAGGTAGGCCTGGGCCAATATCACAATTGTTGGCAAATGGCCAATTAAGCATGAAAACTCAAAATGTGAAACTGTCCTCAAATTCGAAATGTATGCATATACTCAGGTTCCCCACAGGCTGGGGAACCCGAAAAAACATGTGTTTTACGTAACTAACCTTTCCTTCAAAAGGTAGGCCTGGGCCAATATCACAATTGTTGGCCAATTGCTCAATTAACCATGAAAACTCTAAATGTGAAACTGACCTCAAATTCAAAATGTATGCATATACTCAGGTTCCCCACAGGTTGGGGAACCCGAAAAAACACGTGTTTTCCGTATCTGAATTTTCCTTGAAAAGCTAGGCCTGGGCCTATATCGCATTTGTTTGCAAATGGCCAATCAAGCATGAAAACTCAAAATGTGAAACTGACCTCAAATTCGAAATGTATGCATATATTCAGGTTCCCCACAGGCAGGGGAACCCAAAAAAACATGTGTTTTACGTAACTGACCTTTCCTTCAAAAGGTAGGCCTGGGCCAATATCACAATTGTTGGCAAATGGCCAATTAAGCATGAAAATTCAAAATGTGAAACTGACCTCAAATTAGAAATGTATGCATATACTCACGTTCCCCACAGGTTGGGGAACCCGAAAAAAAATGTGTTTTCCGTAACTGACCTTTCCTTCAAAAGCTATGCCTGGGCCTATATCGTATTTTTTTGCAAATGGCCAATTAAGCATGAAAACTCAAAATGTGAAACTGACGTCAAATTCGAAATGTATGCATATACTCAGATTGCCCAAAGGCTAGGGAAGGCGAAAAAACATGTGTTTTCTGTAACTGACCTTTCCTTCAAAAGGTAGGCCTGGGCCAATATCACAATTGTTGGCAAATGGCCAATTAAGCATGAAAACTAAAAATGTGAAACTGACCTCAAATTCGAAATGTATGCATATACTCAGGTTCCCCACAGGTTGGGGAACCCAAAAAAACATGTGTTTTCCGTAACTGACCTTTCCTTCAAAAGCTATGCCTGGGCATATATCGTATTTGTTTGCAAATGGCCAATTAAGCATGAAAACTCAAAATGTGAAACTGACCTCAAATTCGAAATGTATGCATATACTCAGATTGCCCACAGGCTGGGGAACCCGAAAAAACATGTGTTTTACGTAACTGACCTTTCCTTCAAAAGGTAGGCCTGGGCCAATGTCACAATTGTTGGCCAATTGCTCAATTAAGCATGAAAACTCAAAATGTGAAACTGACCTCAATTTCGAAATGTATGCATATACTCAGGTTCCCCACAGTCTGGGGAACCCGAAAGAACATGTATTTTCCGTATCCGACTTTTCCTTCAAAAGATAGGCCTGGGCATATATCGCATATGTTGGTAAATGGCCAGTTAAGCATGAAAACTCAAAATGTGAAACTGACGTCAAATTCGAAATGTATGCATATACTCAGATTGCCCAAAGGCTGGGGAAGGCGAAAAAACATGTGTTTTCCGTAACTGACCTTTCCTTCAAAAGGTAGTCCTGGGCCAATATCACAATTGTTGGCAAATGGCCAATTAAGCATGAAAACTAAAAATGTGAAACTGACCTCAAATTCGAAATGTATGCATATACTCAGATTGCCCACAGGCTGGGGAACCCGAAAAAACATGTGTTTTACGTAACTAACCTTTCCTTCAAAAGATAGGCCTGGGCCAATATCACAATTGTTGGCCAATTGCTCAATTAAGCATGAAAACTCAAAATGTGAAACTGACCTCAAATTCGAAATGTATGCATATACTCAGATTGCCCAAAGGCTGGGGAACCCGAAAAAACATGTGTTTTCCGTAACTGACCTTTCCTTGAAAAGGTAGTCCTGGGTCAATATCACAATTGTTGGCAAATGGCCAATTAAGCATGAAAACTAAAAATGTGAAACTGACGTCAAATTCGAAATTAATGCATATACTCAGATTGCCCAAAGGCTGGGGAAGGCGAAAAAACATGTGTTTTCCGTAACTGACCTTTCCTTCAAAAGGTAGGCCTGGGCCAATATCACAATTGTTGGCAAATGGCCAATTAAGCATGAAAACTAAAAATGTGAAACTGACCTCAAATTCGAAATGTATGCATATACTCAGGTTCCCCACAGGTTGGGGAACCCGAAAAAACATGTGTTTTCCGTAACTGACCTTTCCTTCAAAAGCTATGCCTGGGCCTATATCGTATTTGTTTGCAAATGGCCAATTAAGCATGAAAACACAAAATGTGAAACTGACCTCAAATTCGAAATGTATGCATATACTCAGGTTCCCCACAGGTTGGGGAACCCGAAAAAACACGTGTTTTCCGTATCTGAATTTTCCTTCAAAAGCTAGGCCTGGGCCTATATCGCATTTGTTTGCAAATGGCCAATCAAGCATGAAAACTCAAAATGTGAAACTGACCTCAAATTCGAAATGTATGCATATACTCAGGTTCCCCACAGGTTGGGGAACCCGAAAAAACATGTGTTTTCCGTATCCGACATTTCCTTCAAAAGATAGGCCTGGGCATATATCGCATTTGTTGGCAAATGGCCAATCAAGCATGAAAACTCAAAATGTGAAATTGACCTCAAATTCGAAATGTATGCATATACTCAGGTTCCCCACAAGCTCGGGAACTCGAAAAAACATGTGTTTTCCGTATCCGACCTTTCCTTCAAAAGATAGGCCTGGGCATATATCGCATTTGTTGGCAAATGGCCAATTAAGCATGAAAACTCAAAATGTGAAACTGACGTCAAATTCGAAATGTATGCATATACTCAGATTGCCCAAAGGCTGGGGAAGGCGAAAAAACATGTGTTTTCCGTAACTGACCTTTCCTTCAAAAGGTAGTCCTGGGCCAATATCACAATTGTTGGCAAATGGCCAATTAAGCATGAAAACTAAAAATGTGAAACTGACGTCAAATTCGAAATTAATGCATATACTCAGATTGCCCAAAGGCTGGGGAAGGCGAAAAAACATGTGTTTTCCGTAACTGACCATTCCTTCAAAAGGTAGGCCTGGGCCAATATCACAATTGTTGGCAAATGGCCAATTAAGCATGAAAACTAAAAATGTGAAACTGACCTCAAATTCGAAATGTATGCATATACTCAGGTTCCCCACAGGTTGGGGAAGCCGAAAAAACATGTGTTTTCCGTAACTGACCTTTCCTTCAAAAGGTACGCCTGGGCCAATATCACAATTGTTGGCAAATGGCCAATTAAGTATGAAAATTCAAAATGTGAAACTGACCGCAAATTCGAAATGTATGCATATACTCAAGTTCCCCACAGGTTGGGGAACCCGAAAAAACATGTGTTTTCCGTAACTGACCTTTCCTTCAAAAGCTATGCCTGGGCCCATATCGGATTTGTTTGCAAATGGCCAATTAAGCATGAAAATACAAAATGTGAAAGTGACCTCAAATTCGAAATGTATGCATATACTCAGGTTCCCCACAGGTTGGGGAACCCGAAAAAAAACGTGTTTTCCGTATCTGAATTTTCCTTCAAAAGCTAGGCCTGGGCCTATATCGCATTTGTTTACAAATGGCCAATCAAGCATGAAAACTCAAAATGTGAAACTGACCTCAAATTCGAAATGTATGCATATACTCAGATTGCCCACAGGCTGGGGAACCCGAAAAAACATGTGTTTTACGTAACTAACCTTTCCTTCAAAAGATAGGCCTGGGCCAATGTCACAATTCTTGGACAATTGCTCAATTAAGCATGAAAACTCAAAATGTGAAACTGACCTCAAATTCGAAATGTATGCATATACTTAGGTTCCCCACAGTCTGGGGAACCCGAAAAAACATGTATTTTCCGTATCCGACTTTTCCTTCAAAAGATAGGCCTGGGCATATATCGCATATGTTGGCAAATGGCCAATTAAGCATGAAAATTCAAAATGTGAAACTGACCTCAAATTCGAAATGTATGCATATACTCAGGATCCCCACAGGTTGGGGAACCCGAAAAAACATGTATTTTCCGTATCCGACCTTTCCTTCAAAAGCTAGGCCTGGGCCTATATCGCATTTGTTTACAAATGGCCAATCAAGCATGAAAACTCAAAATGTGAAACTGACCTCAAATTCGAAATGTATGCATATATTCAGGTTCCCCACAGGCTGGGGAACCCAAAAAAACATGTGTTTTACGTAACTGACCTTTCCTTCAAAAGGTAGGCCTGGGCCAATATCACAATTCTTGGCAAATGGCCAATTAAGCATGAAAACTCAAAATGTGAAACTGACCTCAAATTCGAAATGTATGCATATACTCAGATTGCCCACAGGCTGGGGAACCCGAAAAAACATGTGTTTTACGTAACTAACCTTTCCTTCAAAAGATAGGCCTGGGCCAATGTCACAATTGTTGGCCAATTGCTCAATTAAGCATGAAAACTCAAAATGTGAAACTGACCTCAAATTCGAAATGTATGCATATACTCAGGTTCCCCACAGTCTGGGGAACCCGAAAGAACATGTATTTTCCGTATCCGACTTTTCCTTCAAAAGATAGGCCTGGGCATATATCGCATATGTTGGCAAATGGCCAATTAAGCATGAAAATTCAAAATGTGAAACTGACCTCAAATTCGAAATGTATGCATATACTCAGGTTCCCCACAGGTTGGGGAACCCGAAAAAACATGTGTTTTCCGTAACTGACCTTTCCTTCAAAAGCTATGCCTGGGGCTATATCGTATTTTTTTGCAAATGGCCAGTTAAGCATGAAAACTCAAAATGTGAAACTGACGTCAAATTCGAAATGTATGCATATACTCAGATTGCCCAAAGGCTGGGGAAGGCGAAAAAACATGTGTTTTCCGTAACTGACCTTTCCTTCAAAAGGTAGTCCTGGGCCAATATCACAATTGTTGGCAAATGGCCAATTAAGCATGAAAACTAAAAATGTGAAAGTGACCTCAAATTCGAAATGTATGCATATACTCAGATTGCCCACAGGCTGGGGAACCCGAAAAAACATGTGTTTTACGTAACTAACCTTTCCTTCAAAAGATAGGCCTGGGCCAATATCACAATTGTTGGCCAATTGCTCAATTAAGCATGAAAACTCAAAATGTGAAACTGACCTGAAATTCGAAATGTATGCATATACTCAGGTTCCCCACAGGTTGGGGAAGCCGAAAAAACATGTGTTTTCCGTAACTGACCTTTCCTTCAAAAGGTAGGCCTGGGCCAATATCACAATTGTTGGCAAATGGCCAATTAAGCATGAAAACTCAAAATGTGAAACTGACCTCAAATTCGAAATGTATGCATATACTCAGGTTCCCCACAGGTTGGGGAACCCGAAAAAACACGTGTTTTCCGTATCTGAATTTTCCTTCAAAAGCTAGGCCTGGGCCTATATCGCATTTGTTTGCAAATGGCCAATCAAGCATGAAAACTCAAAATGTGAAACTGACCTCAAATTCGAAATGTATGCATATACTCAGGTTCCCCACAGGTTGGGGAACCCGAAAAAACATGTGTTTTCCGTATCCGACATTTCCTTCAAAAGATAGGCCTGGGCATATATCGCATTTGTTGGCAAATGGCCAATCAAGCATGAAAACTCAAAATGTGAAATTGACCTCAAATTCGAAATGTATGCATATACTCAGGTTCCCCACAAGCTGGGGAACTCGAAAAAACATGTGTTTTCCGTATCCGACCTTTCCTTCAAAAGATAGGCCTGGGCATATATCGCATTTGTTGGCAAATGGCCAATTAAGCATGAAAACTCAAAATGTGAAACTGACGTCAAATTCGAAATGTATGCATATACTCAGATTGCCCAAAGGCTGGGGAAGGCGAAAAAACATGTGTTTTCCGTAACTGACGTTTCCTTCAAAAGGTAGTCCTGGGCCAATATCACAATTGTTGGCAAATGGCCAATTAAGCATGAAAACTAAAAATGTGAAACTGACGTCAAATTCGAAATTAATGCATATACTCAGATTGCCCAAAGGCTGGGGAAGGCGAAAAAACATGTGTTTTCCGTAACTGACCTTTCCTTCAAAAGGTAGGCCTGGGCCAATATCACAATTGTTGGCAAATGGCCAATTAAGCATGAAAACTAAAAATGTGAAACTGACCTCAAATTCGAAATGTATGCATATACTCAGGTTCCCCACAGGTTGGGGAAGCCGAAAAAACATGTGTTTTCCGTAACTGACCTTTCCTTCAAAAGGTAGGCCTGGGCCAATATCACAATTGTTGGCAAATGGCCAATTAAGCATGAAAATTCAAAATGTGAAACTGACCGCAAATTCGAAATGTATGCATATACTCAAGTTCCCCACAGGTTGGGGAACCCGAAAAAACATGTGTTTTCCGTAACTGACCTTTCCTTCAAAAGCTATGCCTGGGCCCATATCGTATTTGTTTGCAAATGGCCAATTAAGCATGAAAATACAAAATGTGAAAGTGACCTCAAATTCGAAATGTATGCATATACTCAGGTTCCCCACAGGTTGGGGAACCCGAAAAAACACGTGTTTTCCGTATCTGAATTTTCCTTCAAAAGCTAGGCCTGTGCCTATATCGCATTTGTTTACAAATGGCCAATCAAGCATGAAAACTCAAAATGTGAAACTGACCTCAAATTCGAAATGTATGCATATACTCAGATTGCCCACAGGCTGGGGAACCCGAAAAAACATGTGTTTTACGTAACTAACCTTTCCTTCAAAAGATAGGCCTGGGCCAATGTCACAATTCTTGGACAATTGCTCAATTAAGCATGAAAACTCAAAATGTGAAACTGACCTCAAATTCGAAATGTATGCATATACTCAAGTTCCCCACAGGTTGGGGAACCCGAAAAAACATGTGTTTTCCGTAACTGACCTTTCCTTCAAAAGCTATGCCTGGGCCCATATCGTATTTGTTTGCAAATGGCCAATTAAGCATGAAAATACAAAATGTGAAAGTGACCTCAAATTCGAAATGTATGCATATACTCAGGTTCCCCACAGGTTGGGGAACCCGAAAAAACACGTGTTTTCCGTATCTGAATTTTCCTTCAAAAGCTAGGCCTGGGCCTATATCGCATTTGTTTACAAATGGCCAATCAAGCATGAAAACTCAAAATGTGAAACTGACCTCAAATTCGAAATGTATGCATATACTCAGATTGCCCACAGGCTGGGGAACCCGAAAAAACATGTGTTTTACGTAACTAACCTTTCCTTCAAAAGATAGGCCTGGGCCAATGTCACAATTCTTGGACAATTGCTCAATTAAGCATGAAAACTCAAAATGTGAAACTGACCTCAAATTCGAAATGTATGCATATACTTAGGTTCCCCACAGTCTGGGGAACCCGAAAAAACATGTATTTTCCGTATCCGACTTTTCCTTCAAAAGATAGGCCTGGGCATATATCGCATATGTTGGCAAATGGCCAATTAAGCATGAAAATTCAAAATGTGAAACTGACCTCAAATTCGAAATGTATGCATATACTCAGGTTCCCCACAGGTTGGGGAACCCGAAAAAACATGTATTTTCCGTATCCGACCTTTCCTTCAAAAGCTAGGCCTGGGCCTATATCGCATTTGTTTACAAATGGCCAATCAAGCATGAAAACTCAAAATGTGAAACTGACCTCAAATTCGAAATGTATGCATATACTCAGGTTCCCCACAGGTTGGGGAACCCGAAAAAACATGTGTTTTCCGTATCCGACATTTCCTTCAAAAGATAGGCCTGGGCATATATCGCATTTGTTGGCAAATGGCCAATCAAGCATGAAAACTCAAAATGTGAAATTGACCTCAAATTCGAAATGTATGCATATACTCAGGTTCCCCACAAGCTGGGGAACTCGAAAAAACATGTGTTTTCCGTATCCGACCTTTCCTTCAAAAGATAGGCCTGGGCATATATCGCATTTGTTGGCAAATGGCCAATTAAGCATGAAAACTCAAAATGTGAAACTGACGTCAAATTCGAAATGTATGCATATACTCAGATTGCCCAAAGGCTGGGGAAGGCGAAAAAACATGTGTTTTCCGTAACTGACGTTTCCTTCAAAAGGTAGTCCTGGGCCAATATCACAATTGTTGGCAAATGGCCAATTAAGCATGAAAACTAAAAATGTGAAACTGACGTCAAATTCGAAATTAATGCATATACTCAGATTGCCCAAAGGCTGGGGAAGGCGAAAAAACATGTGTTTTCCGTAACTGACCTTTCCTTCAAAAGGTAGGCCTGGGCCAATATCACAATTGTTGGCAAATGGCCAATTAAGCATGAAAACTAAAAATGTGAAACTGACCTCAAATTCGAAATGTATGCATATACTCAGGTTCCCCACAGGTTGGGGAACCCGAAAAAACACGTGTTTTCCGTATCTGAATTTTCCTTCAAAAGCTAGGCCTGGGCCTATATCGCATTTGTTTACAAATGGCCAATCAAGCATGAAAACTCAAAATGTGAAACTGACCTCAAATTCGAAATGTATGCATATACTCAGATTGCCCACAGGCTGGGGAACCCGAAAAAACATGTGTTTTACGTAACTAACCTTTCCTTCAAAAGATAGGCCTGGGCCAATGTCACAATTCTTGGACAATTGCTCAATTAAGCATGAAAACTCAAAATGTGAAACTGACCTCAAATTCGAAATGTATGCATATACTTAGGTTCCCCACAGTCTGGGGAACCCGAAAAAACATGTATTTTCCGTATCCGACTTTTCCTTCAAAAGATAGGCCTGGGCATATATCGCATATGTTGGCAAATGGCCAATTAAGCATGAAAATTCAAAATGTGAAACTGACCTCAAATTCGAAATGTATGCATATACTCAGGTTCCCCACAGGTTGGGGAACCCGAAAAAACATGTATTTTCCGTATCCGACCTTTCCTTCAAAAGCTAGGCCTGGGCCTATATCGCATTTGTTTACAAATGGCCAATCAAGCATGAAAACTCAAAATGTGAAACTGACCTCAAATTCGAAATGTATGCATATATTCAGGTTCCCCACAGGCTGGGGAACCCAAAAAAACATGTGTTTTACGTAACTGACCTTTCCTTCAAAAGGTAGGCCTGGGCCAATATCACAATTCTTGGCAAATGGCCAATTAAGCATGAAAACTCAAAATGTGAAACTGACCTCAAATTCGAAATGTATGCATATACTCAGATTGCCCACAGGCTGGGGAACCCGAAAAAACATGTGTTTTACGTAACTAACCTTTCCTTCAAAAGATAGGCCTGGGCCAATGTCACAATTGTTGGCCAATTGCTCAATTAAGCATGAAAACTCAAAATGTGAAACTGACCTCAAATTCGAAATGTATGCATATACTCAGGTTCCCCACAGTCTGGGGAACCCGAAAGAACATGTATTTTCCGTATCCGACTTTTCCTTCAAAAGATAGGCCTGGGCATATATCGCATATGTTGGCAAATGGCCAATTAAGCATGAAAATTCAAAATGTGAAACTGACCTCAAATTCGAAATGTATGCATATACTCAGGTTCCCCACAGGTTGGGGAACCCGAAAAAACATGTGTTTTCCGTAACTGACCTTTCCTTCAAAAGCTATGCATGGGGCTATATCGTATTTTTTTGCAAATGGCCAGTTAAGCATGAAAACTCAAAATGTGAAACTGACGTCAAATTCGAAATGTATGCATATACTCAGATTGCCCAAAGGCTGTGGAAGGCGAAAAAACATGTGTTTTCCGTAACTGACCTTTCCTTCAAAAGGTAATCCTGGGCCAATATCACAATTGTTGGCAAATGGCCAATTAAGCATGAAAACTAAAAATGTGAAAGTGACCTCAAATTCGAAATGTATGCATATACTCAGATTGCCCACAGGCTGGGGAACCCGAAAAAACATGTGTTTTACGTAACTAACCTTTCCTTCAAAAGATAGGCCTGGGCCAATATCACAATTGTTGGCCAATTGCTCAATTAAGCATGAAAACTCAAAATGTGAAACTGACCTGAAATTCGAAATGTATGCATATACTCAGGTTCCCCACAGGTTGGGGAAGCCGAAAAAACATGTGTTTTCCGTATCCGACATTTCCTTCAAAAGATAGGCCTGGGCATATATCGCATTTGTTGGCAAATGGCCAATCAAGCATGAAAACTCAAAATGTGAAATTGACCTCAAATTCGAAATGTATGCATATACTCAGGTTCCCCACAAGCTGGGGAACTCGAAAAAACATGTGTTTTCCGTATCCGACCTTTCCTTCAAAAGATAGGCCTGGGCATATATCGCATTTGTTGGCAAATGGCCAATTAAGCATGAAAACTCAAAATGTGAAACTGACGTCAAATTCGAAATGTATGCATATACTCAGATTGCCCAAAGGCTGGGGAAGGCGAAAAAACATGTGTTTTCCGTAACTGACCTTTCCTTCAAAAGGTAGTCCTGGGCCAATATCACAATTGTTGGCAAATGGCCAATTAAGCATGAAAACTAAAAATGTGAAACTGACGTCAAATTCGAAATTAATGCATATACTCAGATTGCCCAAAGGCTGGGGAAGGCGAAAAAACATGTGTTTTCCGTAACTGACCTTTCCTTCAAAAGGTAGGCCTGGGCCAATATCACAATTGTTGGCAAATGGCCAATTAAGCATGAAAACTAAAAATGTGAAACTGACCTCAAATTCGAAATGTATGCATATACTCAGGTTCCCCACAGGTTGGGGAAGCCGAAAAAACATGTGTTTTCCGTAACTGACCTTTCCTTCAAAAGGTAGGCCTGGGCCAATATCACAATTGTTGGCAAATGGCCAATTAAGCATGAAAATTCAAAATGTGAAACTGACCGCAAATTCGAAATGTATGCATATACTCAAGTTCCCCACAGGTTGGGGAACCCGAAAAAACATGTGTTTTCCGTAACTGACCTTTCCTTCAAAAGCTATGCCTGGGCCCATATCGTATTTGTTTGCAAATGGCCAATTAAGCATGAAAATACAAAATGTGAAAGTGACCTCAAATTCGAAATGTATGCATATACTCAGGTTCCCCACAGGTTGGGGAACCCGAAAAAACACGTGTTTTCCGTATCTGAATTTTCCTTCAAAAGCTAGGCCTGTGCCTATATCGCATTTGTTTACAAATGGCCAATCAAGCATGAAAACTCAAAATGTGAAACTGACCTCAAATTCGAAATGTATGCATATACTCAGATTGCCCACAGGCTGGGGAACCCGAAAAAACATGTGTTTTACGTAACTAACCTTTCCTTCAAAAGATAGGCCTGGGCCAATGTCACAATTCTTGGACAATTGCTCAATTAAGCATGAAAACTCAAAATGTGAAACTGACCTCAAATTCGAAATGTATGCATATACTCAAGTTCCCCACAGGTTGGGGAACCCGAAAAAACATGTGTTTTCCGTAACTGACCTTTCCTTCAAAAGCTATGCCTGGGCCCATATCGTATTTGTTTGCAAATGGCCAATTAAGCATGAAAATACAAAATGTGAAAGTGACCTCAAATTCGAAATGTATGCATATACTCAGGTTCCCCACAGGTTGGGGAACCCGAAAAAACACGTGTTTTCCGTATCTGAATTTTCCTTCAAAAGCTAGGCCTGGGCCTATATCGCATTTGTTTACAAATGGCCAATCAAGCATGAAAACTCAAAATGTGAAACTGACCTCAAATTCGAAATGTATGCATATACTCAGATTGCCCACAGGCTGGGGAACCCGAAAAAACATGTGTTTTACGTAACTAACCTTTCCTTCAAAAGATAGGCCTGGGCCAATGTCACAATTCTTGGACAATTGCTCAATTAAGCATGAAAACTCAAAATGTGAAACTGACCTCAAATTCGAAATGTATGCATATACTTAGGTTCCCCACAGTCTGGGGAACCCGAAAAAACATGTATTTTCCGTATCCGACTTTTCCTTCAAAAGATAGGCCTGGGCATATATCGCATATGTTGGCAAATGGCCAATTAAGCATGAAAATTCAAAATGTGAAACTGACCTCAAATTCGAAATGTATGCATATACTCAGGTTCCCCACAGGTTGGGGAACCCGAAAAAACATGTATTTTCCGTATCCGACCTTTCCTTCAAAAGCTAGGCCTGGGCCTATATCGCATTTGTTTACAAATGGCCAATCAAGCATGAAAACTCAAAATGTGAAACTGACCTCAAATTCGAAATGTATGCATATATTCAGGTTCCCCACAGGCTGGGGAACCCAAAAAAACATGTGTTTTACGTAACTGACCTTTCCTTCAAAAGGTAGGCCTGGGCCAATATCACAATTCTTGGCAAATGGCCAATTAAGCATGAAAACTCAAAATGTGAAACTGACCTCAAATTCGAAATGTATGCATATACTCAGATTGCCCACAGGCTGGGGAACCCGAAAAAACATGTGTTTTACGTAACTAACCTTTCCTTCAAAAGATAGGCCTGGGCCAATGTCACAATTGTTGGCCAATTGCTCAATTAAGCATGAAAACTCAAAATGTGAAACTGACCTCAAATTCGAAATGTATGCATATACTCAGGTTCCCCACAGTCTGGGGAACCCGAAAGAACATGTATTTTCCGTATCCGACTTTTCCTTCAAAAGATAGGCCTGGGCATATATCGCATATGTTGGCAAATGGCCAATTAAGCATGAAAATTCAAAATGTGAAACTGACCTCAAATTCGAAATGTATGCATATACTCAGGTTCCCCACAGGTTGGGGAACCCGAAAAAACATGTGTTTTCCGTAACTGACCTTTCCTTCAAAAGCTATGCATGGGGCTATATCGTATTTTTTTGCAAATGGCCAGTTAAGCATGAAAACTCAAAATGTGAAACTGACGTCAAATTCGAAATGTATGCATATACTCAGATTGCCCAAAGGCTGTGGAAGGCGAAAAAACATGTGTTTTCCGTAACTGACCTTTCCTTCAAAAGGTAATCCTGGGCCAATATCACAATTGTTGGCAAATGGCCAATTAAGCATGAAAACTAAAAATGTGAAAGTGACCTCAAATTCGAAATGTATGCATATACTCAGATTGCCCACAGGCTGGGGAACCCGAAAAAACATGTGTTTTACGTAACTAACCTTTCCTTCAAAAGATAGGCCTGGGCCAATATCACAATTGTTGGCCAATTGCTCAATTAAGCATGAAAACTCAAAATGTGAAACTGACCTGAAATTCGAAATGTATGCATATACTCAGGTTCCCCACAGGTTGGGGAAGCCGAAAAAACATGTGTTTTCCGTATCCGACATTTCCTTCAAAAGATAGGCCTGGGCATATATCGCATTTGTTGGCAAATGGCCAATCAAGCATGAAAACTCAAAATGTGAAATTGACCTCAAATTCGAAATGTATGCATATACTCAGGTTCCCCACAAGCTGGGGAACTCGAAAAAACATGTGTTTTCCGTATCCGACCTTTCCTTCAAAAGATAGGCCTGGGCATATATCGCATTTGTTGGCAAATGGCCAATTAAGCATGAAAACTCAAAATGTGAAACTGACGTCAAATTCGAAATGTATGCATATACTCAGATTGCCCACAGGCTGGGGAAGGCGAAAAAACATGTGTTTTCCGTAACTGACCTTTCCTTCAAAAGGTAGTCCTGGGCCAATATCACAATTGTTGGCAAATGGCCAATTAAGCATGAAAACTAAAAATGTGAAACTGACGTCAAATTCGAAATTAATGCATATACTCAGATTGCCCAAAGGCTGGGGAAGGCGAAAAAACATGTGTTTTCCGTAACTGACCTTTCCTTCAAAAGGTAGGCCTGGGCCAATATCACAATTGTTGGCAAATGGCCAATTAAGCATGAAAACTAAAAATGTGAAACTGACCTCAAATTCGAAATGTATGCATATACTCAGGTTCCCCACAGGTTGGGGAACCCGAAAAAACATGTGTTTTCCGTAACTAACCTTTCCTTCAAAAGCTATGCCTGGGCCTATATCGTATTTGTTTGCAAATGGCCAATTAAGCATGAAAACACAAAATGTGAAACTGACCTCAAATTCGAAATGTATGCATATACTCAGATTGCCCACAGGCTGGGGAACCCGAAAAAACGTGTTTTACGTAACTAACCTTTCCTTCAAAAGATAGGCCTGGGCCAATGTCACAATTGTTGGCCAATTGCTCAATTAAGCATGAAAACTCAAAATGTGAAACTGACCTCAAATTCGAAATGTATGCATATACTCAGGTTCCCCACAGTCTGGGGAACCCGAAAGAACATGTATTTTCCGTATCCGACTTTTCCTTCAAAAGATAGGCCTGGGCATATATCGCATATGTTGGCAAATGGCCAATTAAGCATGAAAATTCAAAATGTGAAACTGACCTCAAATTCGAAATGTATGCATATACTCAGGTTCCCCACAGGTTGGGGAACCCGAAAAAACATGTGTTTTCCGTAACTGACCTTTCCTTCAAAAGGTAGTCCTGGGCCAATATCACAATTGTTGGCAAATGGCCAATTAAGCATGAAAACTAAAAATGTGAAAGTGACCTCAAATTCGAAATGTATGCATATACTCAGATTGCCCACAGGCTGGGGAACCCGAAAAAACATGTGTTTTACGTAACTAACCTTTCCTTCAAAAGATAGGCCTGGGCCAATATCACAATTGTTGGCCAATTGCTCAATTAAGCATGAAAACTCAAAATGTGAAACTGACCTGAAATTCGAAATGTATGCATATACTCAGGTTCCCCACAGGTTGGGGAAGCCGAAAAAACATGTGTTTTCCGTAACTGACCTTTCCTTCAAAAGGTAGGCCTGGGCCAATATCACAATTGTTGGCAAATGGCCAATTAAGCATGAAAACTCAAAATGTGAAACTGACCTCAAATTCGAAATGTATGCATATACTCAGGTTCCCCACAGGTTGGGGAACCCGAAAAAACACGTGTTTTCCGTATCTGAATTTTCCTTCAAAAGCTAGGCCTGGGCCAATATCACAATTGTTGGCAAATGGCCAATTAAGCATGAAAATTCAAAATGTGAAACTGACCGCAAATTCGAAATGTATGCATATACTCAAGTTCCCCACAGGTTGGGGAACCCGAAAAAACATGTGTTTTCCGTAACTGACCTTTCCTTCAAAAGCTATGCCTGGGCCCATATCGTATTTGTTTGCAAATGGCCAATTAAGCATGAAAATACAAAATGTGAAAGTGACCTCAAATTCGAAATGTATGCATATACTCAGGTTCCCCACAGGTTGGGGAACCCGAAAAAACACGTGTTTTCCGTATCTGAATTTTCCTTCAAAAGCTAGGCCTGGGCCTATATCGCATTTGTTTACAAATGGCCAATCAAGCATGAAAACTCAAAATGTGAAACTGACCTCAAATTCGAAATGTATGCATATACTCAGATTGCCCACAGGATGGGGAACCCGAAAAAACATGTGTTTTACGTAACTAACCTTTCCTTCAAAAGATAGGCCTGGGCCAATGTCACAATTCTTGGACAATTGCTCAATTAAGCATGAAAACTCAAAATGTGAAACTGACCTCAAATTCGAAATGTATGCATATACTTAGGTTCCCCACAGTCTGGGGAACCCGAAAAAACATGTATTTTCCGTATCCGACTTTTCCTTCAAAAGATAGGCCTGGGCATATATCGCATATGTTGGCAAATGGCCAATTAAGCATGAAAATTCAAAATGTGAAACTGACCTCAAATTCGAAATGTATGCATATACTCAGGTTCCCCACAGGTTGGGGAACCCGAAAAAACATGTGTTTTACGTAACTAACCTTTCCTTCAAAAGATAGGCCTGGGCCAATGTCACAATTGTTGGCCAATTGCTCAATTAAGCATGAAAACTCAAAATGTGAAACTGACCTCAAATTCGAAATGTATGCATATACTCAGGTTCCCCACAGTCTGGGGAACCCGAAAGAACATGTATTTTCCGTATCCGACTTTTCCTTCAAAAGATAGGCCTGGGCATATATCGCATATGTTGGCAAATGGCCAATTAAGCATGAAAATTCAAAATGTGAAACTGACCTCAAATTCGAAATGTATGCATATACTCAGGTTCCCCACAGGTTGGGGAACCCGAAAAAACATGTTTTTTCCGTAACTGACCTTTCCTTCAAAAGCTATGCCTGGGGCTATATCGTATTTTTTTGCAAATGGCCAGTTAAGCATGAAAACTCAAAATGTGAAACTGACGTCAAATTCGAAATGTATGCATATACTCAGATTGCCCAAAGGCTGGGGAAGGCGAAAAAACATGTGTTTTCCGTAACTGACCTTTCCTTCAAAAGGTAGTCCTGGGCCAATATCACAATTGTTGGCAAATGGCCAATTAAGCATGAAAACTAAAAATGTGAAAGTGACCTCAAATTCGAAATGTATGCATATACTCAGATTGCCCACAGGCTGGGGAACCCGAAAAAACATGTGTTTTACGTAACTAACCTTTCCTTCAAAAGATAGGCCTGGGCCAATATCACAATTGTTGGCCAATTGCTCAATTAAGCATGAAAACTCAAAATGTGAAACTGACCTCAAATTCGAAATGTATGCATATACTCAGGTTCCCCACAGGTTGGGGAACCCGAAAAAACATGTGTTTTCCGTATCCGACATTTCCTTCAAAAGATAGGCCTGGGCATATATCGCATTTGTTGGCAAATGGCCAATCAAGCATGAAAACTCAAAATGTGAAATTGACCTCAAATTCGAAATGTATGCATATACTCAGGTTCCCCACAAGCTGGGGAACTCGAAAAAACATGTGTTTTCCGTATCCGACCTTTCCTTCAAAAGATAGGCCTGGGCATATATCGCATTTGTTGGCAAATGGCCAATTAAGCATGAAAACTCAAAATGTGAAACTGACGTCAAATTCGAAATGTATGCATATACTCAGATTGCCCAAAGGCTGGGGAAGGCGAAAAAACATGTGTTTTCCGTAACTGACCTTTCCTTCAAAAGGTAGTCCTGGGCCAATATCACAATTGTTGGCAAATGGCCAATTAAGCATGAAAACTAAAAATGTGAAACTGACGTCAAATTCGAAATTAATGCATATACTCAGATTGCCCAAAGGCTAGGGAAGGCGAAAAAACATGTGTTTTCCGTAACTGACCTTTCCTTCAAAAGGTAGGCCTGGGCCAATATCACAATTGTTGGCAAATGGCCAATTAAGCATGAAAACTAAAAATGTGAAACTGACCTCAAATTCGAAATGTATGCATATACTCAGGTTCCCCACAGGTTGGGGAACCCGAAAAAACATGTGTTTTCCGTAACTGACCTTTCCTTCAAAAGCTATGCCTGGGCCTATATCGTATTTGTTTGCAAATGGCCAATTAAGCATGAAAACACAAAATGTGAAACTGACCTCAAATTCGAAATGTATGCATATACTCAGATTGCCCACAGGCTGGGGAACCCGAAAAAACGTGTTTTACGTAACTAACCTTTCCTTCAAAAGATAGGCCTGGGCCAATGTCACAATTGTTGGCCAATTGCTCAATTAAGCATGAAAACTCAAAATGTGAAACTGACCTCAAATTCGAAATGTATGCATATACTCAGGTTCCCCACAGTCTGGGGAACCCGAAAGAACATGTATTTTCCGTATCCGACTTTTCCTTCAAAAGATAGGCCTGGGCATATATCGCATATGTTGGCAAATGGCCAATTAAGCATGAAAATTCAAAATGTGAAACTGACCTCAAATTCGAAATGTATGCATATACTCAGGTTCCCCACAGGTTGGGGAACCCGAAAAAACATGTGTTTTCCGTAACTGACCTTTCCTTCAAAAGCTATGCCTGGGGCTATATCGTATTTTTTTGCAAATGGCCAGTTAAGTATGAAAACTCAAAATGTGAAACTGACGTCAAATTCGAAATGTATGCATATACTCAGATTGCCCAAAGGCTGGGGAAGGCGAAAAAACATGTGTTTTCCGTAACTGACCTTTCCTTCAAAAGGTAGTCCTGGGCCAATATCACAATTGTTGGCAAATGGCCAATTAAGCATGAAAACTAAAAATGTGAAAGTGACCTCATATTAGAAATGTATGCATATACTCAGATTGCCCACAGGTTGGGGAACCCGAAAAAACATGTGTTTTCCGTATCCGACATTTCCTTCAAAAGATAGGCCTGGGCATATATCGCATTTGTTGGCAAATGGCCAATCAAGCATGAAAACTCAAATTGTGAAATTGACCTCAAATTCGAAATGTATGCATATACTCAGGTTCCCCACAAGCTGGGGAACTCGAAAAAACATGTGTTTTCCGTATCCGACCTTTCCTTCAAAAGATAGGCCTGGGCATATATCGCATTTGTTGGCAAATAGCCAATTAAGCATGAAAACTCAAAATGTGAAACTGACGTCAAATTCGAAATGTATGCATATACTCAGATTGCCCAAAGGCTGGGGAAGGCGAAAAAACATGTGTTTTCCGTAACTGACCTTTCCTTCAAAAGGTAGGCCTGGACCAATATCACAATTGTTGGCAAATGGCCAATTAAGCATGAAAACTAAAAATGTGAAACTGACGTCAAATTCGAAATTAATGCATATACTCAGATTGCCCAAAGGCTGGGGAAGGCGAAAAAACATGTGTTTTCCGTAACTGACCTTTCCTTCAAAAGGTAGGCCTGGGCCAATATCACAATTGTTGGCAAATGGCCAATTAAGCATGAAAACACAAAATGTGAAACTGACCTCAAATTCGAAATGTATGCATATACTCAGATTGCCCACAGGCTGGGGAACCCGAAAAAACATGTGTTTTACGTAACTAACCTTTCCTTCAAAAGATAGGCCTGGGCCAATGTCACAATTGTTGGCCAATTGCTCAATTAAGCATGAAAACTCAAAATGTGAAACTGACCTCAAATTCGAAATGTATGCATATACTCAGGTTCCCCACAGTCTGGGGAACCCGAAAGAACATGTATTTTCCGTATCCGACTTTTCCTTCAAAAGATAGGCCTGGGCATATATCGCATATGTTGGCAAATGGCCAATTAAGCATGAAAATTCAAAATGTGAAACTGACCTCAAATTCGAAATGTATGCATATACTCAGGTTCCCCACAGTCTGGGGAACCCGAAAGAACATGTATTTTCCGTATCCGACTTTTCCTTCAAAAGATAGGCCTGGGCATATATCGCATATGTTGGCAAATGGCCAATTAAGCATGAAAATTCAAAATGTGAAACTGACCTCAAATTCGAAATGTATGCATATACTCAGGTTCCCCACAGGTTGGGGAACCCGAAAAAACATGTGTTTTCCGTAACTGACCTTTCCTTCAAAAGCTATGCCTGGGGCTATATCGTATTTTTTTGCAAATGGCCAGTTAAGCATGAAAACTCAAAATGTGAAACTGACGTCAAATTCGAAATGTATGCATATACTCAGATTGCCCAAAGGCTGGGGAAGGCGAAAAAACATGTGTTTTCCGTAACTGACCTTTCCTTCAAAAGGTAGGCCTGGGCCAATATCACAATTGTTGGCAAATGGCCAATTAAGCATGAAAACTAAAAATGTGAAAGTGACCTCAAATTAGAAATGTATGCATATACTCAGATTGCCCACAGGCTGGGGAACCCGAAAAAACATGTGTTTTACGTAACTAACCTTTCCTTCAAAAGATAGGCCTGGGCCAATATCACAATTGTTGGCCAATTGCTCAATTAAGCATGAAAACTCAAAATGTGAAACTGACCTCAAATTCGAAATGTATGCATATACTCAGGTTCCCCACAGGTTGGGGAACCCGAAAAAACACGTGTTTTCCGTATCTGAATTTTCCTTCAAAAGCTAGGCCTGGGCCTATATCGCATTTGTTTGCAAATGGCCAATCAAGCATGAAAACTCAAAATGTGAAACTGACCTCAAATTCGAAATGTATGCATATATTCAGGTTCCCCACAGGTTGGGGAACCCAAAAAAACATGTGTTTTACGTAACTGACCTTTACTTCAAAAGGTAGGCCTGGGCCAATATCACAATTCTTGGCAAATGGCCAATTAAGCATGAAAACTCAAAATGTGAAACTGACCTCAAATTCGAAATGTATGCATATACTCAGATTGCCCACAGGCTGGGGAACCCGAAAAAACATGTGTTTTACGTAACTAACCTTTCCTTCAAAAGATAGGCCTGGGCCAATGTCACAATTGTTGGCCAATTGCTCAATTAAGCATGAAAACTCAAAATGTGAAACTGACCTGAAATTCGAAATGTATGCATATACTCAGGTTCCCCACAGGTTGGGGAAGCCGAAAAAACATGTGTTTTCCGTAACTGACCTTTCCTTCAAAAGCTATGCCTGGGCCTATATCGTATTTGTTTGCAAATGGCCAATTAAGCATGAAAACACAAAATGTGAAACTGACCTCAAATTCGAAATGTATGCATTTACTCAGATTGCCCACAGGCTGGGGAACCCGAAAAAACGTGTTTTACGTAACTAACCTTTCCTTCAAAAGATAGGCCTGGGCCAATGTCACAATTGTTGGCCAATTGCTCAATTAAGCATGAAAACTCAAAATGTGAAACTGACCTCAAATTCGAAATGTATGCATATACTCAGGTTCCCCACAGTCTGGGGAACCCGAAAGAACATGTATTTTCCGTATCCGACTTTTCCTTCAAAAGATAGGCCTGGGCATATATCGCATATGTTGGCAAATGGCCAATTAAGCATGAAAATTCAAAATGTGAAACTGACCTCAAATTCGAAATGTATGCATATACTCAGGTTCCCCACAGGTTGGGGAACCCGAAAAAACATGTGTTTTCCGTAACTGACCTTTCCTTCAAAAGCTATGCCTGGGGCTATATCGTATTTTTTTGCAAATGGCCAGTTAAGCATGAAAACTCAAAATGTGAAACTGACGTCAAATTCGAAATGTATGCATATACTCAGATTGCCCAAAGGCTGGGGAAGGCGAAAAAACATGTGTTTTCCGTAACTGACCTTTCCTTCAAAAGGTAGTCCTGGGCCAATATCACAATTGTTGGCAAATGGCCAATTAAGCATGAAAACTAAAAATGTGAAAGTGACCTCAAATTAGAAATGTATGCATATACTCAGATTGCCCACAGGCTGGGGAACCCGAAAAAACATGTGTTTTACGTAACTAACCTTTCCTTCAAAAGATAGGCCTGGGCCAATATCACAATTGTTGGCCAATTGCTCAATTAAGCATGAAAACTCAAAATGTGAAACTGACCTCAAATTCGAAATGTATGCATATACTCAGGTTCCCCACAGGTTGGGGAACCCGAAAAAACATGTGTTTTCCGTAACTGACCTTTCCTTCAAAAGCTATGCCTGGGCCTATATCGTATTTGTTTGCAAATGGCCAATTAAGCATGAAAACACAAAATGTGAAACTGACCTCAAATTCGAAATGTATGCATATACTCAGGTTCCCCACAGGTTGGGGAACCCGAAAAAACACGTGTTTTCCGTATCTGAATTTTCCTTCAAAAGCTAGGCCTGGGCCTATATCGCATTTGTTTGCAAATGGCCAATCAAGCATGAAAACTCAAAATGTGAAACTGACCTCAAATTCGAAATGTATGCATATACTCAGGTTCCCCACAGGTTGGGGAACCCGAAAAAACATGTGTTTTCCGTATCCGACCTTTCCTTCAAAAGATAGGCCTGGGCATATATCGCATTTGTTGGCAAATGGCCAATTAAGCATGAAAACTCAAAATGTGAAACTGACGTCAAATTCGAAATGTATGCATATACTCAGATTGCCCAAAGGCTGGGGAAGGCGAAAAAACATGTGTTTTCCGTAACTGACCTTTCCTTCAAAAGGTAGTCCTGGGCCAATATCACAATTGTTGGCAAATGGCCAATTAAGTATGAAAACTAAAAATGTGAAACTGACGTCAAATTCGAAATTAATGCATATACTCAGATTGCCCAAAGGCTGGGGAAGGCGAAAAAACATGTGTTTTCCGTAACTGACCTTTCCTTCAAAAGGTAGGCCTGGGCCAATATCACAATTGTTGTCAAATGGCCAATTAAGCATGAAAACACAAAATGTGAAACTGACCTCAAATTCGAAATGTATGCATATACTCAGATTGCCCACAGGCTGGGGAACCCGAAAAAACATGTGTTTTACGTAACTAACCTTTCCTTCAAAAGATAGGCCTGGGCCAATGTCACAATTGTTGGCCAATTGCTCAATTAAGCATGAAAACTCAAAATGTGAAACTGACCTCAAATTCGAAATGTATGCATATACTCAGGTTCCCCACAGTCTGGGGAACCCGAAAGAACATGTATTTTCCGTATCCGACTTTTCCTTCAAAAGATAGGCCTGGGCATATATCGCATATGTTGGCAAATGGCCAATTAAGCATGAAAATTCAAAATGTGAAACTGACCTCAAATTCGAAATGTATGCATATACTCAGGTTCCCCACAGTCTGGGGAACCCGAAAGAACATGTATTTTCCGTATCCGACTTTTCCTTCAAAAGATAGGCCTGGGCATATATCGCATATGTTGGCAAATGGCCAATCAAGCATGAAAACTCAAAATGTGAAATTGACCTCAAATTCGAAATGTATGCATATACTCAGATTGCCCAAAGGCTGGGGAAGGCGAAAAAACATGTGTTTTCCGTAACTGACCTTTCCTTCAAAAGCTATGCCTGGGGCTATATCGTATTTTTTTGCAAATGGCCAATTAAGCATGAAAACTCAAAATGTGAAACTGACGTCAAATTCGAAATGTATGCATATACTCAGATTGCCCAAAGGCTGGGGAAGGCGAAAAAACATGTGTTTTCCGTAACTGACCTTTCCTTCAAAATGTAGTCCTGGGCCAATATCACAATTGTTGGCAAATGGCCAATTAAGCATGAAAACTAAAAATGTGAAAGTGACCTCAAATTAGAAATGTATGCATATACTCAGATTGCCCACAGGCTGGGGAACCCGAAAAAACATGTGTTTTACGTAACTAACCTTTCCTTCAAAAGATAGGCCTGGGCCAATATCACAATTGTTGGCCAATTGCTCAATTAAGCATGAAAACTCAAAATGTGAAACTGACCTCAAATTCGAAATGTATGCATATACTCAGGTTCCCCACAGGTTGGGGAACCCGAAAAAACACGTGTTTTCCGTATCTGAATTTTCCTTCAAAAGCTAGGCCTGGGCCTATATCGCATTTGTTTGCAAATGGCCAATCAAGCATGAAAACTCAAAATGTGAAACTGACCTCAAATTCGAAATGTATGCATATACTCAGATTGCCCACAGGCTGCGGAACCCGAAAAAACATGTGTTTTACGTAACTAACCTTTCCTTCAAAAGATAGGCCTGGGCCAATGTCACAATTCTTGGACAATTGCTCAATTAAGCATGAAAACTCAAAATGTGAAACTGACCTCAAATTCGAAATGTATGCATATACTCAGGTTCCCCACAGTCTGGGGAACCCGAAAAAACATGTATTTTCCGTATCCGACCTTTCCTTCAAAAGCTAGGCCTGGGCCTATATCGCATTTGTTTACAAATGGCCAATCAAGCATGAAAACTCAAAATGTGAAACTGACCTCAAATTCGAAATGTATGCATATATTCAGGTTCCCCACAGGCTGGGGAACCCAAAAAAACATGTGTTTTACGTAACTGACCTTTACTTCAAAAGGTAGGCCTGGGCCAATATCACAATTCTTGGCAAATGGCCAATTAAGCATGAAAACTCAAAATGTGAAACTGACCTCAAATTCGAAATGTATGCATATACTCAGATTGCCCACAGGCTGGGGAACCCGAAAAAACATGTGTTTTACGTAACTAACCTTTCCTTCAAAAGATAGGCCTGGGCCAATGTCACAATTGTTGGCCAATTGCTCAATTAAGCATGAAAACTCAAAATGTGAAACTGACCTGAAATTCGAAATGTATGCATATACTCAGGTTCCCCACAGGTTGGGGAAGCCGAAAAAACATGTGTTTTCCGTAACTGACCTTTCGTTCAAAAGGTAGGCCTGGGCCAATATCACAATTGTTGGCAAATGGCCAATTAAGCATGAAAACTCAAAATGTGAAACTGACCTCAAATTCGAAATGTATGCATATACTCAGGTTCCCCACAGGTTGGGGAACCCGAAAAAACATGTGTTTTCCGTAACTGACCTTTCCTTCAAAAGGTAGGCCTGGCCCAATATCACAATTGTTGGCAATTTGGCCAATTAAGCATGAAAATTCAAAATGTGAAACTGACCGCAAATTCGAAATGTATGCATATACTCAAGTTCCCCACAGGTTGGGGAACCCGAAAAAACATGTGTTTTCCGTAACTGACCTTTCCTTCAAAAGCTATGCCTGGGCCCATATCGTATTTGTTTGCAAATGGCCAATTAAGCATGAAAACACAAAATGTGAAAGTGACCTCAAATTAGAAATGTATGCATATACTCAGGTTCCCCACAGGTTGGGGAACCCGAAAAAACACGTGTTTTCCGTATCTGAATTTTCCTTCAAAAGCTAGGCCTGGGCCTATATCGCATTTGTTTACAAATGGCCAATCAAGCATGAAAACTCAAAATGTGAAACTGACCTCAAATTCGAAATGTATGCATATATTCAGGTTCCCCACAGGCTGGGGAACCCAAAAAAACATGTGTTTTACGTAACTGACCTTTCCTTCAAAAGGTAGGCCTGGGCCAATATCACAATTGTTGGCAAATGGCCAATTAAGCATGAAAACTCAAAATGTGAAACTGACCTCAAATTCGAAATGTATGCATATACTCAGATTGCCCACAGGCTGGGGAACCCGAAAAAACATGTGTTTTACGTAACTAACCTTTCCTTCAAAAGATAGGCCTGGGCATATATCGCATATGTTGGTAAATGGCCAATTGAGTATGAAAATTCAAAATGTGAAACTGACCTCAAATTCGAAATGTATGCATATACTCAGGTTCCCCACAGGTTGGGGAACCCGAAAAAACATGTGTTTTCCGTAACTGACCTTTCCTTCAAAAGCTATGCCTGGGCCTATATCGTATTTTTTTGCAAATGGACAGTTAAGCATGAAAACTCAAAATGTGAAACTGACGTCAAATTCGAAATGTATGAATATACTCAGATTGCCCAAAGGCTGGGGAAGGCGAAAAAACATGTGTTTTCCGTAACTGACCTTTCCTTCAAAAGGTAGTCCTGGGCCAATTTCACAATTGTTGGCAAATGGCCAATTAAGCATGAAAACTAAAAATGTGAAACTGACCTCAAATTCGAAATGTATGCATATACTCAGATTGCCCACAGGCTGGGGAACCCGAAAAAACATGTGTTTTACGTAACTAACCTTTCCTTCAAAAGATAGGCCTGGGCCAATATCACAATTGTTGGCCAATTGCTCAATTAAGCATGAAAACTCAAAATGTGAAACTGACCTCAAATTCAAAATGTATGCATATACTCAGGTTCCCCACAGGTTGGGGAACCCGAAAAAACACGTGTTTTCCGTATCTGAATTTTCCTTCAAAAGCTAGGCCTGGGCCTATATCGCATTTGTTTGCAAATGGCCAATCAAGCATGAAAACTCAAAATGTGAAACTGACCTCAAATTCGAAATGTATGCATATACTCAGGTTCCCCACAGTCTGGGGAACCCGAAAAAACATGTGTTTTCCGTAACTGACCTTTCCTTCAAAAGGTAGCCCTGGGCCAATATCACAATTGTTGGCCAATTGCTCAATTAAGCATGAAAACTCAAAATGTGAAACTGACCTCAAATTCGAAATGTATGCATATACTCAGGTTCCCCACAGGCTGGGGAACCCAAAAAAACATGTGTTTTACGTAACTAACCTTTCCTTCAAAAGGTAGGCCTGGGCCAATATCACAATTGTTGGCCAATTGCTCAATTAAGCATGAAAACTCAAAATGTGAAACTGACCTCAAATTCGAAATGTATGCATATACTCAGATTGCCCAAAGGCTGGGGAACCCGAAAAAACATGTGTTTTCCGTAAGTGTCCTTTCCTTGAAAAGGTAGGCCTGGGCCAATATCACAATTGTTGGCAAATGGCCAATTAAGCATGAAAACTCAAAATGTGAAACTGACCTGAAATTCGAAATGTATGCATATACTCAGGTTCCCCACAGGTTGGGGAAGCCGAAAAAACATGTGTTTTCCGTAACTGACCTTTCCTTCAAAAGGTAGGCCTGGGCCAATATCACAATTGTTGGCAAATGGCCAATTAAGCATGAAAACTCAAAATGTGAAACTGACCTCAAATTCGAAATGTATGCATATACTCAGGTTCCCCACAGGTTGGGGAATGCAAAAAATCATGTGTTTTCTGTAACTGACCTTTCCTTCAAAAGGTAGGCCTGGGCCTATATCGCATTTGTTGGCAAAAGGCCAATTAAGCATGAAAACTCAAAATGTGAAACTGACCTCAAATTCAAATGTAGGCATATACTCAGGTTCCCCACAGGTTGGGGAACCCGAAAAAACATGTGTTTTCCATATCCAACCTTTCCTTTAAAAGGTAGGCCTGGGCCAATATCACAATTGTTGGCAAATGGCCAATTAAGCATGAAAACTCAAAATGTGAAACTGACCTCAAATTCGAAATGTATGCATATACTCAGATTGCCCACAGGCTGGGGAACCCAAAAAAACATGTGTTTTACGTAACTAACCTTTCCTTCAAAAGGTAGGCCTGGGCCAATATCACAATTGTTGGCCAATTGCTCAATTAAGCATGAAAACTCAAAATGTGAAACTGACCTCAAATTCGAAATGTATGCATATACTCAGATTGCCCAAAGGCTGGGGAACCCGAAAAAACATGTGTTTTCCGTAAGTGTCCTTTCCTTGAAAAGGTAGGCCAGGGCCAATATCACAATTGTTGGCAAATGGCCAATTAAGCATGAAAACTCAAAATGTGAAACTGACCTGAAATTCGAAATGTATGCATATACTCAGGTTCCCCAAAGGCTGGGGAAGGAGAAAAAACATGTGTTTTCCGTAACTGACCTTTCCTTCAAAAGGTAGTCCTGGGCCAATATCACAATTGTTGGCAAATGGCCAATTAAGCATGAAAACTAAAAATGTGAAACTGACCTCAAATTCGAAATGTATGCATATACTCAGATTGCCCACAGGCTGGGGAACCCGAAAAAACATGTGTTTTACGTAACTAACCTTTCCTTCAAAAGATAGGCCTGGGCCAATATCACAATTGTTGGCCAATTGCTCAATTAAGCATGAAAACTCAAAATGTGAAACTGACCTCAAATTCAAAATGCATGCATATACTCAGGTTCCCCACAGGTTGGGGAACCCGAAAAAACACGTGTTTTCCGTATCTGAATTTTCCTTCAAAAGCTAGGCCTGGGCCTATATTGCATTTGTTTGCAAATGGCCAATCAAGCATGAAAACTCAAAATGTGAAATTGACCTCAAATTCGAAATGTATGCATATACTCAGGTTCCCCACAAGCTGGGGAACTCGAAAAAACATGTGTTTTCCGTAACTGACCTTTCCTTCAAAAGGTAGGCCTGGGCCAATATCACAATTGTTGGCCAAATGCTCAATTAAGCATGAAAACTCAAAATGTGAAACGTACGTCAAATTCGAAATGTATGCATATACTCAGGTTCCCCACAGGCTGGGGAACCCAAAAAAACATGTGTTTTACGTAACTAACCTTTCCTTCAAAAGGTAGGCCTGGGCCAATATCACAATTGTTGGCCAATTGCTCAATTAAGCATGAAAACTCAAAATGTGAAACGGACGTCAAATTCGAAATGTATGCATATACTCAGGTTCCCCACAGGCTGGGGAACCCAAAAAAACATGTGTTTTATATAACTAACCTTTCCTTGAAAAGGTAGGCCTGGGCCAATATCACAATTGTTGGCAAATGGCCAATTAAGCATGAAAACTCAAAATGTGAAACTGACCTCAAATTCGAAATGTATGCATATACTCAGGTTCCCCACAGGTTGGGGAATGCAAAAAATCATGTGTTTTCTGTAACTGACCTTTCCTTCAAAAGGTAGGCCTGGGCCTATATCGCATTTGTTGGCAAAAGGCCAATTAAGCATGAAAACTCAAAATGTGAAACTGACCTCAAATTCAAATGTAGGCATATACTCAGGTTCCCCACAGGTTGGGGAACCCGAAAAAACATGTGTTTTCCATATCCAACCTTTCCTTTAAAGGGTAGGCCTGGGCCAATATCTCAATTGTTGGCAAATGACCAATTAAGGATGAAAACTCAAAATGTGAAACTGACCTCAAATTCAAATGTAGGCATATACTCAGGTTCCCCACAGGTTGGGGAACCCGAAAAAACATGTGTTTTCCATATCCAACTTTTCCTTCAAATGGTAGGCCTGGGCCAATATCTCAATTGTTGGCAAATAAGCCAATTAAGGATGAAAACTCAAAATGTGAAACTGACCTCAAATTTGAAATGTATACATATACTCAGGTTCCCCACAGGTTGGGAAACCCGAAAAAACATGTGTTTTCCGTATCGGACCTTTCCTTCAAAAGATAGGCCTGGGCATATATCGCATTTGTTGGCAAATGGCCAATTAAGCATGAAAATTCAAAATGTGAAACTGACCTCAAATTCGAAATGTATGCATATACTCAGGTTACCCACAGGTTGGGGAACCCGAAAAAACATGTGTTTTCCGTATCCGACCTTTCCTTCAAAAGATAGGCCTGGGCATATATCGCATTTGTTGGCAAATGGCCAATCAAGCATGAAAACTCAAAATGTGAAACTGACCTCAAATTCGAAATGTATGCATATACTCAGGTTCCCCACAAGCTGGGGAACTCGAAAAAACATGTGTTTTCCGTAACTGACCTTTCTTTCAAAAGGTAGCCCTGGGCCAATATCACAATTGTTGGCCAATTGCTCAATTAAGCATGAAAACTCAAAATGTGAAACTGACCTCAAATTCGAAATGTATGCATATACTCAGGTTCCCCACAAGCTGCGGAACTCGAAAAAACATGTGTTTTCCGTAACTGACCTTTCCTTCAAAAGGTAGCCCTGGGCCAATATCACAATTGTTTGCCAATAGCTCAATTAAGCATGAAAACTCAAAATGTGAAACTGACCTCAAATTCGAAATGTATGCATATACTCAGGTTCCCCACAGGCTGGGGAATCCAAAAAAACATGTGTTTTACGTAACTAACCTTTCCTTCAAAAGGTAGGCCTGGGCCAATATCACAATTGTTGGCCAATAGCTCAATTAAGCATGAAAACTCAAAATGTGAAACTGACCTCAAATTCGAAATGTATGCATATACTCAGGTTCCCCACAGGCTGGGGAACCCAAAAAAACATGTGTTTTCAGTATCCGACCTTTCCTTCAAAAGGTAGCCCTGGGCCAATATCACAATTGTTGGCAAATTGCTCAATTAAGCATGAAAACTCAAAATGTGAAACTGACCTCAAATTCGAAATGTATGCATATACTCAGGTTCCCCACAGGTTGGGGAACCCGAAAAAACATGTATTTTCCGTATCCGACCTTTCCTTCAAAAGATAGGCCTGGGCCTATATCGCATTTGTTTGCAAATGGCCAATCAAGCATGAAAACTCAAAATGTGAAACTGACCTCAAATTCGAAATGTATGCATATACTCAGGTTCCCCACAGTCTGGGGAACCCGAAAAAACATGTATTTTCCGTATCCGACCTTTCCTTCAAAAGGTAGGCCTGGGCCAATATCACAATTGTTGGACAATTGCTCAATTAAGCATGAAAACTCAAAATGTGAAACTGACCTCAAATTCGAAATGTATGCATATACTCAGATTGCCCAAAGGCTGGGGAAAGCGAAAAAACATGTGTTTTCCGTAACTGACCTTTCCTTGAAAAGGTAGGCCTGGGCCAATATCACAATTGTTGGCAAATGGCCAATTAAGCATGAAAACTCAAAATGTGAAACTGACCTGAAATTCGAAATGTATGCATATACTCAGGTTCCCCACAGGTTGGGGAAGCCGAAAAAACATGTGTTTTCCGTAACTGACCTTTCCTTCAAAAGGTAGGCCTGGGCCAATATCACAATTGCTGGCAAATGGCCAATTAAGCATGAAAACTAAAAATGTGAAACTGACCTCAAATTCGAAATGTATGCATATACTCAGGTTCCCCACAGGTTGGGGAACCCGAAAAAACATGTGTTTTCCGTAACTGACCTTTCCTTCAAAAGCTATGCCTGGGCCTATATCGTATTTGTTTGCAAATGGCCAATTAAGCATGAAAACACAAAATGTGAAACTGACCTCAAATTCGAAACGTATGCATATACTCAGGTTCCCCACAGGTTGGGGAACCCGAAAAAACACGTGTTTTCCGTATCCGACCTTTCCTTCAAAAGATAGGCCTGGGCATATATCGCATTTGTTGGCAAATGGCCAATTAAGCATGAAAATTCAAAATGTGAAACTGACCGCAAATTCGAAATCTATGCATATACTCAGATTGCCCAAAGGCTGGGGAAGGCGAAAAAACATGTGTTTTCTTTAACTGACGTTTCCTTCAAAAGCTATGCCTGGGCCTATATCGTATTTTTTTGCAAATGGCCAATTAAGCATGAAAACTCAAAATGTGAAACTGACGTCAAATTCGAAATGTATGCATATACTCAGATTGCCCAAAGGCTGGGGAAGGCGAAAAAACATGTGTTTTCTGTAACTGACCTTTCCTTCAAAAGGTAGGCCTGGGCCAATATCACAATTGTTGGCAAATGGCCAATTAAGCATGAAAACTAAAAATGTGAAACTGACCTCAAATTCGAAATGTATGCATATACTCAGGTTCCCCACAGGTTGGGGAAGCCGAAAAAACATTTGTTTTCCGTAACTGACCTTTCCTTCAAAAGGTAGGCCTGGGCCAATATCACAATTGTTGGCAAATGGCCAATTAAGCATGAAAACTCAAAATGTGAAACTGACCTCAAATTCGAAATGTATGCATATACTCAGATTGCCCACAGGCTGGGGAACCCGAAAAAACATGTGTTTTACATAACTAACCTTTCCTTCAAAAGATAGGCCTGGGCCAATGTCACAATTGTTGGCCAATTGCTCAATTAAGCATGAAAACTCAAAATGTGAAACTGACCTCAAATTCGAAATGTATGCATATACTCAGGTTCCCCACAGTCTGGGGAACCCGAAAGAACATGTATTTTCCGTATCCGACTTTTCCTTCAAAAGATAGGCCTGGGCATATATCGCATATGTTGGTAAATGGCCAATTAAGTATGAAAATTCAAAATGTGAAACTGACCTCAAATTCGAAATGTATGCATATACTCAGGTTCCCCACAGGTTGGGGAACCCGAAAAAACATGTGTTTTCCGTAACTGACCTTTCCTTCAAAAGGTAGCCCTGGGCCAATATCACAATTGTTTGCCAATAGCTCAATTAAGCATGAAAACTCAAAATGTGAAACTGACCTCAAATTCGAAATGTATGCATATACTCAGGTTCCCCACAGGCTGGGGAATCCAAAAAAACATGTGTTTTACGTAACTAACCTTTCCTTCAAAAGGTAGGCCTGGGCCAATATCACAATTGTTGGCCAATAGCTCAATTAAGCATGAAAACTCAAAATGTGAAACTGACCTCAAATTCGAAATGTATGCATATACTCAGGTTCCCCACAGGCTGGGGAACCCAAAAAAACATGTGTTTTCAGTATCCGACCTTTCCTTCAAAAGGTAGCCCTGGGCCAATATCACAATTGTTGGCAAATTGCTCAATTAAGCATGAAAACTCAAAATGTGAAACTGACCTCAAATTCGAAATGTATGCATATACTCAGGTTCCCCACAGGTTGGGGAACCCGAAAAAACATGTATTTTCCGTATCCGACCTTTCCTTCAAAAGATAGGCCTGGGCCTATATCGCATTTGTTTGCAAATGGCCAATCAAGCATGAAAACTCAAAATGTGAAACTGACCTCAAATTCGAAATGTATGCATATACTCAGGTTCCCCACAGTCTGGGGAACCCGAAAAAACATGTATTTTCCGTATCCGACCTTTCCTTCAAAAGGTAGGCCTGGGCCAATATCACAATTGTTGGACAATTGCTCAATTAAGCATGAAAACTCAAAATGTGAAACTGACCTCAAATTCGAAATGTATGCATATACTCAGATTGCCCAAAGGCTGGGGAAAGCGAAAAAACATGTGTTTTCCGTAACTGACCTTTCCTTGAAAAGGTAGGCCTGGGCCAATATCACAATTGTTGGCAAATGGCCAATTAAGCATGAAAACTCAAAATGTGAAACTGACCTGAAATTCGAAATGTATGCATATACTCAGGTTCCCCACAGGTTGGGGAAGCCGAAAAAACATGTGTTTTCCGTAACTGACCTTTCCTTCAAAAGGTAGGCCTGGGCCAATATCACAATTGCTGGCAAATGGCCAATTAAGCATGAAAACTAAAAATGTGAAACTGACCTCAAATTCGAAATGTATGCATATACTCAGGTTCCCCACAGGTTGGGGAACCCGAAAAAACATGTGTTTTCCGTAACTGACCTTTCCTTCAAAAGCTATGCCTGGGCCTATATCGTATTTGTTTGCAAATGGCCAATTAAGCATGAAAACACAAAATGTGAAACTGACCTCAAATTCGAAACGTATGCATATACTCAGGTTCCCCACAGGTTGGGGAACCCGAAAAAACACGTGTTTTCCGTATCCGACCTTTCCTTCAAAAGATAGGCCTGGGCATATATCGCATTTGTTGGCAAATGGCCAATTAAGCATGAAAATTCAAAATGTGAAACTGACCGCAAATTCGAAATCTATGCATATACTCAGATTGCCCAAAGGCTGGGGAAGGCGAAAAAACATGTGTTTTCTTTAACTGACGTTTCCTTCAAAAGCTATGCCTGGGCCTATATCGTATTTTTTTGCAAATGGCCAATTAAGCATGAAAACTCAAAATGTGAAACTGACGTCAAATTCGAAATGTATGCATATACTCAGATTGCCCAAAGGCTGGGGAAGGCGAAAAAACATGTGTTTTCCGTAACTGACCTTTCCTTCAAAAGGTAGGCCTGGGCCAATATCACAATTGTTGGCAAATGGCCAATTAAGCATGAAAACTCAAAATGTGAAACTGACCTCAAATTCGAAATGTATGCATATACTCAGATTGCCCACAGGCTGGGGAACCCGAAAAAACATGTGTTTTACATAACTAACCTTTCCTTCAAAAGATAGGCCTGGGCCAATGTCACAATTGTTGGCCAATTGCTCAATTAAGCATGAAAACTCAAAATGTGAAACTGACCTCAAATTCGAAATGTATGCATATACTCAGGTTCCCCACAGTCTGGGGAACCCGAAAGAACATGTATTTTCCGTATCCGACTTTTCCTTCGAAAGATAGGCCTGGGCATATATCGCATATGTTGGTAAATGGCCAATTAAGTATGAAAATTCAAAATGTGAAACTGACCTCAAATTCGAAATGTATGCATATACTCAGGTTCCCCACAGGTTGGGGAACCCGAAAAAACATGTGTTTTCCGTAACTGACCTTTCCTTCAAAAGCTATGCCTGGGCCTATATCGTATTTTTTTGCAAATGGCCAGTTAAGCATGAAAACTCAAAATGTGAAACTGACGTCAAATTCGAAATGTATGCATATACTCAGATTGCCCAAAGGCTGGGGAAGGCGAAAAAACATGTGTTTTCCGTAACTGACCTTTCCTTCAAAAGGTAGTCCTGGGCCAATTTCACAATTGTTGGCAAATGGCCAATTAAGCATGAAAACTAAAAATGTGAAACTGACCTCAAATTCGAAATGTATGCATATACTCAGATTGCCCACAGGCTGGGGAACCCGAAAAAACATGTGTTTTACGTAACTAACCTTTCCTTCAAAAGATAGGCCTGGGCCAATATCACAATTGTTGGCCAATTACTCAATTAAGCATGAAAACTCAAAATGTGAAACTGACCTCAAATTCAAAATGTATGCATATACTCAGGTTCCCCACAGGTTGGGGAACCCAAAAAAACACGTGTTTTCCGTATCTGAATTTTCCTTCAAAAGCTAGGCCTGGGCCTATATCGCATTTGTTTGCAAATGGCCAATCAAGCATGAAAACTCAAAATGTGAAACTGACCTCAAATTCGAAATGTATGCATATACTCAGGTTCCCCACAGGTTGGGGAATGCAAAAAATCATGTGTTTTCTGTAACTGACCTTTCCTTCAAAAGGTAGGCCTGGGCCTATATCGCATTTGTTGGCAAAAGGCCAATTAAGCATGAAAACTCAAAATGTGAAACTGACCTCAAATTCAAATGTAGGCATATACTCAGGTTCCCCACAGGTTGGGGAACCCGAAAAAACATGTGTTTTCCATATCCAACCTTTCCTTTAAAAGGTAGGCCTGGGCCAATATCACAATTGTTGGCAAATGGCCAATTAAGCATGAAAACTCAAAATGTGAAACTGACCTCAAATTCGAAATGTATGCATATACTCAGATTGCCCACAGGCTGGGGAACCCAAAAAAACATGTGTTTTACGTAACTAACCTTTCCTTCAAAAGGTAGGCCTGGGCCAATGTCACAATTGTTGGCCAATTGCTCAATTAAGCATGAAAACTCAAAATGTGAAACTGACCTCAAATTCGAAATGTATGCATATACTCAGATTGCCCAAAGGCTGGGGAACCCGAAAAAACATGTGTTTTCCGTAAGTGTCCTTTCCTTGAAAAGGTAGGCCAGGGCCAATATCACAATTGTTGGCAAATGGCCAATTAAGCATGAAAACTCAAAATGTGAAACTGACCTGAAATTCGAAATGTATGCATATACTCAGGTTCCCCAAAGGCTGGGGAAGGCGAAAAAACATGTGTTTTCCGTAACTGACCTTTCCTTCAAAAGGTAGTCCTGGGCCAATATCACAATTGTTGGCAAATGGCCAATTAAGCATGAAAACTAAAAATGTGAAACTGACCTCAAATTCGAAATGTATGCATATACTCAGATTGCCCACAGGCTGGGGAACCCGAAAAAACATGTGTTTTACGTAACTAACCTTTCCTTCAAAAGATAGGCCTGGGCCAATATCACAATTGTTGGCCAATTGCTCAATTAAGCATGAAAACTCAAAATGTGAAACTGACCTCAAATTCGAAATCTATGCATATACTCAGGTTCCCCACAGGTTGGGGAACCCGAAAAAACACGTGTTTTCCGTATCTGAATTTTCCTTCAAAAGCTAGGCCTGGGCCTATATCGCATTTGTTTGCAAATGGCCAATCAAGCATGAAAACTCAAAATGTGAAATTGACCTCAAATTCGAAATGTATGCATATACTCAGGTTCCCCACAAGCTGGGGAACTCGAAAAAACATGTGTTTTCCGTAACTGACCTTTCCTTCAAAAGGTAGGCCTGGGCCAATATCACAATTGTTGGCCAAATGCTCAATTAAGCATGAAAACTCAAAATGTGAAACGTACGTCAAATTCGAAATGTATGCATATACTCAGGTTCCCCACAGGCTGGGGAACCCAAAAAAACATGTGTTTTACGTAACTAACCTTTCCTTCAAAAGGTAGGCCTGGGCCAATATCACAATTGTTGGCCAATTGCTCAATTAAGCATGAAAACTCAAAATGTGAAACGGACGTCAAATTCGAAATGTATGCATATACTCAGGTTCCCCACAGGCTGGGGAACCCAAAAAAACATGTGTTTTATATAACTAACCTTTCCTTGAAAAGGTAGGCCTGGGCCAATATCACAATTGTTGGCAAATGGCCAATTAAGCATGAAAACTCAAAATGTGAAACTGACCTCAAATTCGAAATGTATGCATATACTCAGGTTCCCCACAGGTTGGGGAATGCAAAAAATCATGTGTTTTCTGTAACTGACCTTTCCTTCAAAAGGTAGGCCTGGGCCTATATCGCATTTGTTGGCAAAAGGCCAATTAAGCATGAAAACTCAAAATGTGAAACTGACCTCAAATTCAAATGTAGGCATATACTCAGGTTCCCCACAGGTTGGGGAACCCGAAAAAACATGTGTTTTCCATATCCAACCTTTCCTTTAAAGGGTAGGCCTGGGCCAATATCTCAATTGTTGGCAAATGACCAATTAAGGATGAAAACTCAAAATGTGAAACTGACCTCAAATTCAAATGTAGGCATATACTCAGGTTCCCCACAGGTTGGGGAACCCGAAAAAACATGTGTTTTCCATATCCAACTTTTCCTTCAAATGGTAGGCCTGGGCCAATATCTCAATTGTTGGCAAATAAGCCAATTAAGGATGAAAACTCAAAATGTGAAACTGACCTCAAATTTGAAATGTATACATATACTCAGGTTCCCCACAGGTTGGGAAACCCGAAAAAACATGTGTTTTCCGTATCGGACCTTTCCTTCAAAAGATAGGCCTGGGCATATATCGCATTTGTTGGCAAATGGCCAATTAAGCATGAAAATTCAAAATGTGAAACTGACCTCAAATTCGAAATGTATGCATATACTCAGGTTACCCACAGGTTGGGGAACCCGAAAAAACATGTGTTTTCCGTATCCGACCTTTCCTTCAAAAGATAGGCCTGGGCATATATCGCATTTGTTGGCAAATGGCCAATCAAGCATGAAAACTCAAAATGTGAAACTGACCTCAAATTCGAAATGTATGCATATACTCAGGTTCCCCACAAGCTGGGGAACTCGAAAAAACATGTGTTTTCCGTAACTGACCTTTCTTTCAAAAGGTAGCCCTGGGCCAATATCACAATTGTTGGCCAATTGCTCAATTAAGCATGAAAACTCAAAATGTGAAACTGACCTCAAATTCGAAATGTATGCATATACTCAGGTTCCCCACTGGCTGGGGAACCCAAAAAAACATGTGTTTTACGTAACTAACCTTTCCTTCAAAAGGTAGGCCTGGGCCAATATCACAATTGTTGGCCAATTGCTCAATTAAGCATGAAAACTCAAAATGTGAAACTGACGTCAAATTCGAAATGTATGCATATACTCAGATTGCCCAAAGGCTGGGGAACCTGAAAAAACATGTGTTTTCCGTAACTGACCTTTCCTTGAAAAGGTAGGCCTGGGCCAATATCACAATTGTTGGCAAATGGCCAATTAAGCATGAAAACTCAAAATGTGAAACTGACCTCAAATTCGAAATGTATGCATATACTCAGGTTCCCCACAGGTTGGGGAAGCCGAAAAAACATGTGTTTTCCGTAACTGACCTTTCCTTCAAAAGGTAGGCCTGGGCCAATATCACAATTGTTGGCAAATGGCCAATTAAGCATGAAAACTCAAAATGTGAAACTGACCTCAAATTCGAAATGTATGCATATGCTCAGGTTCCCCACAGGCTGGGGAACCCGAAAAAACGTGTTTTCCGTATCCGACCTTTCCTTCAAAAGATAGTCCTGGGCATATATCGCATTTGTTGGCAAATGGCCAATCAAGCATGAAAACTCAAAATGTGAAATTGACCTCAAATTCGAAATGTATGCATATACTCAGGTTCCCCACAAGCTGGGGAACTCGAAAAAACATGTGTTTTCCGTAACTGACCTTTCCTTCAAAAGGTAGCCCTGGGCCAATATCACAATTGTTGGCCAATAGCTCAATTAAGCATGAAAACTCAAAATGTGAAACTGACCTCAAATTCGAAATGTATGCATATACTCAGGTTCCCCACAGGCTGGGGAACCCAAAGAAACATGTGTTTTCCATATCCGACCTTTCCTTCAAAAGGTAGCCCTGGGCCAATATCACAATTGTTGGCCAATTGCTCAATTAAGCATGAAAACTCAAAATGTGAAACGGACGTCAAATTCGAAATGTATGCATATACTCAGGTTCCCCACAGGCTGGGGAACCCAAAAAAACATGTGTTTTACGTAACTAACCTTTCCTTCAAAAGGTAGGCCTGGGCCAATATCACAATTGTTGGCCAATTGCTCAATTAAGCATGAAAACTCAAAATGTGAAACTGACGTCAAATTCGAAATGTATGCATATACCCAGATTGCCCAAAGGCTGGGGAACCCGAAAAAACATGTGTTTTCCGTAACTGACCTTTCCTTGAAAAGGTAGGCCTGGGCCAATATCACAATTGTTGGCAAATGGCCAATTAAGCATGAAAACTCAAAATGTGAAACTGACCTCAAATTCGAAATGTATGCATATACTCAGGTTCCCCACAAGCTGGGGAACCCGAAAAAACATGTGTTTTACGTAACTAACCTTTCCTTCAAAAGGTAGGCCTGGGCCAATATCAAAATTGTTGGCCAATTGCTCAATTAAGCATGAAAACTCAAAATGTGAAACTGACCTCAAATTCAAAATGTATGCATATACTCAGGTTCCCCACAGGTTGGGGAACCCGAAAAAACACGTGTTTTCCGTATCTGAATTTTCCTTGAAAAGCTAGGCCTCGGCCTATATCGCATTTGTTTGCAAATGGCCAATCAAGCATGAAAACTCAAAATGTGAAACTGACCTCAAATTCGAAATGTATGCATATATTCAGGTTCCCCACATGCTGGGGAACCCAAAAAAACATGTGTTTTACGTAACTGACCTTTCCTTCAAAAGGTAGGCCTGGGCCAATATCACAATTGTTGGCAAATGGCCAATTAAGCATGAAAATTCAAAATGTGAAACTGACCTCAAATTAGAAATGTATGCATATACTCACGTTCCCCACAGGTTGGGGAACCCGAAAAAACATGTGTTTTCCATAACTGACCTTTCCTTCAAAAGGTAGTCCTGGGCCAATATCACAATTGTTGGCAAATGGCCAATTAAGCATGAAAACTGAAAATGTGAAACTGACCTCAAATTCGAAATGTATGCATATACTCAGATTGCCCACAGGCTGGGGAACCCGAAAAAACATGTGTTTTACGTAACTAACCTTTCCTTCAAAAGATAGGCCTGGGCCAATATCACAATTGTTGGCAAATTGCTCAATTAAGCATGAAAACTCAAAATGTGAAACTGACCTCAAATTCGAAATGTATGCATATACTCAGGTTCCCCACAGGTTGGGGAACCCGAAAAAACATGTATTTTCCGTATCCGACCTTTCCTTCAAAAGATAGGCCTGGGCCAATATCACAATTGTTTGCCAATAGCTCAATTAAGCATGAAAACTCAAAATGTGAAACTGACCTCAAATTCGAAATGTATGCATATACTCAGGTTCCCCACAGGCTGGGGAACCCAAAAAAACATGTGTTTTACGTAACTAACCTTTCCTTCAAAAGGTAGGCCTGGGCCAATATCACAATTGTTGGCCAATAGCTCAATTAAGCATGAAAACTCAAAATGTGAAACTGACCTCAAATTCGAAATGTATGCATATACTCAGGTTCCCCACAGGCTGGGGAACCCAAAAAAACATGTGTTTTCCGTATCCGACCTTTCCTTCAAAAGGCAGCCCTGGGCCAATATCACAATTGTTGGCCAATTGCTCAATTAAGCATGAAAACTCAAAATGTGAAACTGACCTCAAATTCAAAATGTATGCATATACTCAGATTGCCCACAGGCTGGGGAACCCGAAAAAACATGTGTTTTACGTAACTAACCTTTCCTTCAAAAGATAGGCCTGGGCCAATATCACAATTGTTGGCAAATTGCTCAATTAAGCATGAAAACTCAAAATGTGAAACTGACCTCAAATTCGAAATGTATGCATATACTCAGGTTCCCCACAGGTTGGGGAACCCGAAAAAACATGTATTTTCCGTATCCGACCTTTCCTTCAAAAGATAGGCCTGGGCCTATATCGCATTTGTTTGCAAATGGCCAATCAAGCATGAAAACTCAAAATGTGAAACTGACCTCAAATTCGAAATGTATGCATATACTCAGGTTCCCCACAGTCTGGGAAACCCGAAAAAACATGTATTTTCCGTATCCGACCTTTCCTTCAAAAGGTAGGCCTGGGCCTATATCGCATTTGTTGGCAAATGGCCAATTAAGCATGAAAATTCAAAATGTGAAACTGACCTCAAATTCGAAATGTATGCATATACTCAGGTTCCCCACAGGTTGGGGAACCCGAAAAAACATGTGTTTTCCGTATCCGACCTTTCCTTCAAAAGATAGGCCTGGGCATATATCGCATTTGTTGGCAAATGGCCAATCAAGCATGAAAACTCAAAATGTGAAATTGACCTCAAATTCGAAATGTATGCATATACTCAGGTTCCCCACAAGCTGGGGAACTCGAAAAAACATGTGTTTTCCGTAACTGACCTTTCCTTCAAAAGGTAGCCCTGGGCTAATATCACAATTGTTTGCCAATAGCTCAATTAAGCATGAAAACTCAAAATGTGAAACTGACCTCAAATTCGAAATGTATGCATATACTCAGGTTCCCCACAGGCTGGGGAACCCAAAAAAACATGTGTTTTACGTAACTAACCTTTCCTTCAAAAGGTAGGCCTGGGCCAATATCACAATTGTTGGCCAATAGCACAATTAAGCATGAAAACTCAAAATGTGAAACTGACCTCAAATTCGAAATGTATGCATATACTCAGGTTCCCCACAGGCTGGGGAACCCAAAAAAACATGTGTTTTCCGTATCCGACCTTTCCTTCAAAAGGTAGCCCTGGGCCAATATCACAATTGTTGGCAAATTGCTCAATTAAGCATGAAAACTCAAAATGTGAAACTGACCTCAAATTCGAAATGTATGCATATACTCAGGTTCCCCACAGGTTGGGGAACCCGAAAAAACATGTATTTTCCGTATCCGACCTTTCCTTCAAAAGATAGGCCTGGGCCTATATCGCATTTGTTTGCAAATGGCCAATCAAGCATGAAAACTCAAAATGTGAAACTGACCTCAAATTCGAAATGTATGCATATACTCAGGTTCCCCACAGTCTGGGGAACCCGAAAAAACATGTATTTTCCGTATCCGACCTTTCCTTCAAAAGGTAGGCCTGGGCCTATATCGCATTTGTTGGCAAATGGCCAATTAAGCGTGAAAATTCAAAATGTGAAACTGACCTCAAATTCGAAATGTATGCATATACTCAGGTTCCCCTCAGGCTGGGGAACCCAAAAAAACATGTGTTTTACGTAACTAACCTTTCCTTCAAAAGGTAGGCCTGGGCCAATATCACAATTGTTGGCCAATTGCTCAATTAAGCATGAAAACTCAAAATGTGAAACGGACGTCAAATTCGAAATGTATGCATATACTCAGGTTCCCCACAGGCTGGGGAACCCAAAAAAACATGTGTTTTACGTAACTAACCTTTCCTTCAAAAGGTAGGCCTGGGCCAATATCACAATTGTTGGACAATTGCTCAATTAAGCATGAAAACTCAAAATGTGAAACTGACCTCAAATTCGAAATGTATGCATATACTCAGATTGCCCAAAGGCTGGGGAACCCGAAAAAACATGTGTTTTCCGTAACTGACCTTTCCTTGAAAAGGTAGGCCTGGGCCAATATCACAATTGTTGGCAAATGGCCAATTAAGCATGAAAACTCAAAATGTGAAACTGACCTGAAATTCGAAATGTATGCATATACTCAGGTTCCCCACAGGTTGGGGAAGCCGAAAAAACATGTGTTTTCCGTAACTGACCTTTCCTTCAAAAGGTAGGCCTGGGCCAATATCACAATTGTTGGCAAATGGCCAATTAAGCATGAAAACTAAAAATGTGAAACTGACCTCAAATTCGAAATGTATGCATATACTCAGGTTCCCCACAGGTTGGGGAAGGCGAAAAAACATGTGTTTTCCGTAACTGACCTTTCCTTCAAAAGCTATGCCTGGGCCTATATCGTATTTGTTTGCAAATGGCCAATTAAGCATGAAAACACAAAATGTGAAACTGACCTCAAATTCGAAACGTATGCATATACTCAGGTTCCCCACAGGTTGGGGAACCCGAAAAAACACGTGTTTTCCGTATCCGACCTTTCCTTCAAAAGATAGGCCTGGGCATATATCGCATTTGTTGGTAAATGGCCAATTAAGCATGAAAATTCAAAATGTGAAACTGACCGCAAATTCGAAATGTATGCATATACTCAGGTTCCCCACAGGTTGGGGAAGCCGAAAAAACATGTGTTTTCCGTAACTGACCTTTCCTTCAAAAGGTAGGCCTGGGCCAATATCACAATTGTTGGCAAATGGCCAATTAAGCATGAAAACTCAAAATGTGAAACTGACCTCAAATTCGAAATGTATGCATATACTCAGATTGCCCACAGGCTGGGGAACCCGAAAAAACATGTGTTTTACGTAACTAACCTTTCCTTCAAAAGATAGGCCTGGGCCAATGTCACAATTGTTGGCCAATTGCTCAATTAAGCATGAAAACTCAAAATGTGAAACTGACCTCAAATTCGAAATGTATGCATATACTCAGGTTCCCCACAGTCTGGGGAACCCGAAAGAACATGTATTTTCCGTATCCGACTTTTCCTTCAAAAGATAGGCCTGGGCATATATCGCATATGTTGGTAAATGGCCAATTAAGCATGAAAATTCAAAATGTGAAACTGACCTCAAATTCGAAATGTATGCATATACTCAGGTTCCCCACAGGTTGGGGAACCCGAAAAAACATGTGTTTTCCGTAACTGACCTTTCCTTCAAAAGCTATGCCTGGGCCTATATCGTATTTTTTTGCAAATGGCCAGTTAAGCATGAAAACTCAAAATGTGAAACTGACGTCAAATTCGAAATGTATGCATATACTCAGATTGCCCAAAGGCTGGGGAAGGCGAAAAAACATGTGTTTTCCGTAACTGACCTTTCCTTCAAAAGGTAGTCCTGGGCCAATTTCACAATTGTTGGCAAATGGCCAATTAAGCATGAAAACTAAAAATGTGAAACTGACCTCAAATTCGAAATGTATGCATATACTCAGATTGCCCACAGGCTGGGGAACCCGAAAAAACATGTGTTTTACGTAACTAACCTTTCCTTCAAAAGATAGGCCTGGGCCAATATCACAATTGTTGGCCAATTGCTCAATTAAGCATGAAAACTCAAAATGTGAAACTGACCTCAAATTCAAAATGTATGCATATACTCAGGTTCCCCACAGGTTGGGGAACCCGAAAAAACACGTGTTTTCCGTATCTGAATTTTCCTTCAAAAGCTAGGCCTGGGCCTATATCGCATTTGTTTGCAAATGGCCAATCAAGCATGAAAACTCAAAATGTGAAATTGACCTCAAATTCGAAATGTATGCATATACTCAGATCTCCCACAAGCTGGGGAACTCGAAAAAACATGTGTTTTCCGTAACTGACCTTTCCTTCAAAAGGTAGCCCTGGGCCAATATCACAATTGTTGGCCAATTGCTCAATTAAGCATGAAAACTCCAAATGTGAAACTGACCTCAAATTCGAAATGTATGCATATACTCAGGTTCCCCACAGGCTGGGGAACCCAAAAAAACATGTGTTTTTCGTAACTAACCTTTCCTTCAAAAGGTAGGCCTGGGCCAATATCACAATTGTTGGCCAATTGCTCAATTAAGCATGAAAACTCAAAATGTGAAACTGACCTCAAATTCGAAATGTATGCATATACTCAGATTGCCCAAAGGCTGGGGAACCCGAAAAAACATGTGTTTTCCGTAAGTGTCCTTTCCTTGAAAAGTTAGGCCTGGGCCAATATCACAATTGTTGGCAAATGGCCAATTAAGCATGAAAACTCAAAATGTGAAACTGACCTGAAATTCGAAATGTATGCATATACTCAGGTTCCCCACAGGTTGGGGAAGCCGAAAAAACATGTGTTTTCCGTAACTGACCTTTCCTTCAAAAGGTAGGCCTGGGCCAATATCACAATTGTTGGCAAATGGCCAATTAAGCATGAAAACTCAAAATGTGAAACTGACCTCAAATTCGAAATGTATGCATATACTCAGGTTCCCCACAGGTTGGGGAATGCAAAAAATCATGTGTTTTCTGTAACTGACCTTTCCTTCAAAAGGTAGGCCTGGGCCTATATCGCATTTGTTGGCAAAAGGCCAATTAAGCATGAAAACTCAAAATGTGAAACTGACCTCAAATTCAAATGTAGGCATATACTCAGGTTCCCCACAGGTTGGGGAACCCGAAAAAACATGTGTTTTCCATATCCAACCTTTCCTTTAAAAGGTAGGCCTGGGCCAATATCACAATTGTTGGCCAATTGCTCAATTAAGCATGAAAACTCAAAATGTGAAACTGACCTCAAATTCAAAATGTATGCATATACTCAGGTTCCCCACAGGTTGGGGAACCCGAAAAAACACGTGTTTTCCGTATCTGAATTTTCCTTCAAAAGCTAGGCCTGGGCCTATATCGCATTTGTTTGCAAATGGCCAATCAAGCATGAAAACTCAAAATGTGAAATTGACCTCAAATTTGAAATGTATGCATATACTCAGGTTCCCCACAAGCTGGGGAACCCGAAAAAACATGTGTTTTCCGTAACTGACCTTTCCTTCAAAAGGTAGGCCTGGGCCAATATCACAATTGTTGGCCAAATGCTCAATTAAGCATGAAAACTCAAAATGTGAAACGTACGTCAAATTCGAAATGTATGCATATACTCAGGTTCCCCACAGGCTGGGGAACCCAAAAAAACATGTGTTTTACGTAACTAACCTTTCCTTCAAAAGGTAGGCCTGGGCCAATATCACAATTGTTGGCCAATTGCTCAATTAAGCATGAAAACTCAAAATGTGAAACGGACGTCAAATTCGAAATGTATGCATATACTCAGGTTCCCGACAGGCTGGGGAACCCAAAAAAACATGTGTTTTACATAACTAACCTTTCCTTCAAAAGGTAGGCCTGGGCCAATATCACAATTGTTGGCAAATGGCCAATTAAGCATGAAAACTCAAAATGTGAAACTGACCTCAAGTTCGAAATGTATGCATATACTCAGGTTCCCCACAGGTTGGGGAATGCAAAAAATCATGTGTTTTCTGTAACTGACCTTTCCTTCAAAAGGTAGGCCTGGGCCTATATCGCATTTGTTGGCAAAAGGCCAATTAAGCATGAAAACTCAAAATGTGAAACTGACCTCAAATTCAAATGTAGGCATATACTCAGGTTACCCACAGGTTGGGGAACCCGAAAAAACATGTGTTTTCCGTATCGGACCTTTCCTTCAAAAGATAGGCCTGGGCATATATCGCATTTGTTGGCAAATGGCCAATTAAGCATGAAAATTCAAAATGTGAAACTGACCTCAAATTCGAAATGTATGCATATACTCAGGTTACCCACAGGTTGGGGAACCCGAAAAAACATGTGTTTTCCGTATCCGACCTTTCCTTCAAAAGATAGGCCTGGGCATATATCGCATTTGTTGGCAAATGGCCAATCAAGCATGAAAACTCAAAATGTGAAACTGACCTCAAATTCGAAATGTATGCATATACTCAGGTTCCCCACAGTCTGGGGAACCCGAAAAAACATGTGTTTTCCGTAACTGACCTTTCCTTCAAAAGGTAGCCCTGGGCCAATATCACAATTGTTGGCCAATTGCTCAATTAAGCATGAAAACTCAAAATGTGAAACTGACCTCAAATTCGAAATGTATGCATATACTCAGGTTCCCCACAGGCTGGGGAACCCAAAAAAACATGTGTTTTACGTAACTAACCTTTCCTTCAAAAGGTAGGCCTGGGCCAATATCACAATTGTTGGCCAATTGCTCAATTAAGCATGAAAACTCAAAATGTGAAACTGACCTCAAATTCGAAATGTATGCATATACTCAGATTGCCCAAAGGCTGGGGAACCCGAAAAAACATGTGTTTTCCGTAAGTGTCCTTTCCTTGAAAAGGTAGGCCTGGGCCAATATCACAATTGTTGGCAAATGGCCAATTAAGCATGAAAACTCAAAATGTGAAACTGACCTGAAATTCGAAATGTATGCATATACTCAGGTTCCCCACAGGTTGGGGAAGCCGAAAAAACATGTGTTTTCCGTAACTGACCTTTCCTTCAAAAGGTAGGCCTGGGCCAATATCACAATTGTTGGCAAATGGCCAATTAAGCATGAAAACTCAAAATGTGAAACTGACCTCAAATTCGAAATGTATGCATATACTCAGATTGCCCACAGGCTGGGGAACCCAAAAAAACATGTGTTTTACGTAACTAACCTTTCCTTCAAAAGGTAGGCCTGGGCCAATATCACAATTGTTGGCCAATTGCTCAATTAAGCATGAAAACTCAAAATGTGAAACTGACCTCAAATTCGAAATGTATGCATATACTCAGATTGCCCAAAGGCTGGGGAACCCGAAAAAACATGTGTTTTCCGTAAGTGTCCTTTCCTTGAAAAGGTAGGCCAGGGCCAATATCACAATTGTTGGCAAATGGCCAATTAAGCATGAAAACTCAAAATGTGAAACTGACCTGAAATTCGAAATGTATGCATATACTCAGGTTCCCCAAAGGCTGGGGAAGGCGAAAAAACATGTGTTTTCCGTAACTGACCTTTCCTTCAAAAGGTAGTCCTGGGCCAATATCACAATTGTTGGCAAATGGGCAATTAAGCATGAAAACTCAAAATGTGAAACTGACCTCAAATTCGAAATGTATGCATATACTCAGATTGCCCACAGGCTGGGGAACCCGAAAAAACATGTGTTTTACGTAACTAACCTTTCCTTCAAAAGATAGGCCTGGGCCAATATCACAATTGTTGGCCAATTGCTCAATTAAGCATGAAAACTCAAAATGTGAAACTGACCTCAAATTCAAAATGTATGCATATACTCAGGTTCCCCACAGGTTGGGGAACCCGAAAAAACACGTGTTTTCCGTATCTGAATTTTCCTTCAAAAGCTAGGCCTGGGCCTATATCGCATTTGTTTGCAAATGGCCAATCAAGCATGAAAACTCAAAATGTGAAATTGACCTCAAATTCGAAATGTATGCATATACTCAGGTTCCCCACAAGCTGGGGAACTCGAAAAAACATGTGTTTTCCGTAACTGACCTTTCCTTCAAAAGGTAGGCCTGGGCCAATATCACAATTGTTGGCCAATTGCTCAATTAAGCATGAAAACTCAAAATGTGAAACGGACGTCAAATTCGAAATGTATGCATATACTCAGGTTCCCCACAGGCTGGGGAATGCAAAAAATCATGTGTTTTCTGTAACTGACCTTTCCTTCAAAAGGTAGGCCTGGGCCTATATCGCATTTGTTGGCAAAAGGCCAATTAAGCATGAAAACTCAAAATGTGAAACTGACCTCAAATTCAAATGTAGGCATATACTCAGGTTCCCCACAGGTTGGGGAACCCGAAAAAACATGTGTTATCCATATCCAACCTTTCCTTTAAAGGGTAGGCCTGGGCCAATATCTCAATTGTTGGCAAATGACCAATTAAGGATGAAAACTCAAAATGTGAAACTGACCTCAAATTCAAATGTAGGCATATACTCAGGTTCCCCACAGGTTGGGGAACCCGAAAAAACATGTGTTTTCCATATCCAACTTTTCCTTCAAATGGTAGGCCTGGGCCAATATCTCAATTGTTGGCAAATAAGCCAATTAAGGATGAAAACTCAAAATGTGAAACTGACCTCAAATTTGAAATGTATACATATACTCAGGTTCCCCACAGGTTGGGAAACCCGAAAAAACATGTGTTTTCCGTATCGGACCTTTCCTTCAAAAGATAGGCCTGGGCATATATCGCATTTGTTGGCAAATGGCCAATTAAGCATGAAAATTCAAAATGTGAAACTGACCTCAAATTCGAAATGTATGCATATACTCAGGTTACCCACAGGTTGGGGAACCCGAAAAAACATGTGTTTTCCGTATCCGACCTTTCCTTCAAAAGATAGGCCTGGGCCAATATCACAATTGTTGGCCAAATGCTCAATTAAGCATGAAAACTCAAAATGTGAAACGTACGTCAAATTCGAAATGTATGCATATACTCAGGTTCCCCACAGGCTGGGGAACCCAAAAAAACATGTGTTTTACGTAACTAACCTTTCCTTCAAAAGGTAGGCCTGGGCCAATATCACAATTGTTGGCCAATTGCTCAATTAAGCATGAAAACTCAAAATGTGAAACGGACGTCAAATTCGAAATGTATGCATATACTCAGGTTCCCCACAGGCTGGGGAACCCAAAAAAACATGTGTTTTACATAACTAACCTTTCCTTCAAAAGGTAGGCCTGGGCCAATATCACAATTGTTGGCAAATGGCCAATTAAGCATGAAAACTCAAAATGTGAAACTGACCTCAAATTCGAAATGTATGCATATACTCAGGTTCCCCACAGGTTGGGGAATGCAAAAAATCATGTGTTTTCTGTAACTGACCTTTCCTTCAAAAGGTAGGCCTGGGCCTATATCGCATTTGTTGGCAAAAGGCCAATTAAGCATGAAAACTCAAAATGTGAAACTGACCTCAAATTCAAATGTAGGCATATACTCAGGTTACCCACAGGTTGGGGAACCCGAAAAAACATGTGTTTTCCGTATCGGACCTTTCCTTCAAAAGATAGGCCTGGGCATATATCGCATTTGTTGGCAAATGGCCAATTAAGCATGAAAATTCAAAATGTGAAACTAACCTCAAATTCGAAATGTATGCATATACTCAGGTTACCCACAGGTTGGGGAACCCGAAAAAACATGTGTTTTCCGTATCCGACCTTTCCTTCAAAAGATAGGCCTGGGCATATATCGCATTTGTTGGCAAATGGCCAATCAAGCATGAAAACTCAAAATGTGAAACTGACCTCAAATTCGAAATGTATGCATATACTCAGGTTCCCCACAGTCTGGGGAACCCGAAAAAACATGTGTTTTCCGTAACTGACCTTTCCTTCAAAAGGTAGCCCTGGGCCAATATCACAATTGTTGGCCAATTGCTCAATTAAGCATGAAAACTCAAAATGTGAAACTGACCTCAAATTTGAAATGTATGCATATACTCAGGTTCCCCACAGGCTGGGGAACCCAAAAAAACATGTGTTTTACGTAACTAACCTTTCCTTCAAAAGGTAGGCCTGGGCCAATATCACAATTGTTGGCCAATTGCTCAATTAAGCATGAAAACTCAAAATGTGAAACTGACCTCAAATTCGAAATGTATGCATATACTCAGATTGCCCAAAGGCTGGGGAACCCGAAAAAACATGTGTTTTCCGTAAGTGTCCTTTCCTTGAAAAGGTAGGCCTGGGCCAATATCACAATTGTTGGCAAATGGCCAATTAAGCATGAAAACTCAAAATGTGAAACTGACCTGAAATTCGAAATGTATGCATATACTCAGGTTCCCCACAGGTTGGGGAAGCCGAAAAAACATGTGTTTTCCGTAACTGACCTTTCCTTCAAAAGGTAGGCCTGGGCCAATATCACAATTGTTGGCAAATGGCCAATTAAGCATGAAAACTCAAAATGTGAAACTGACCTCAAATTCGAAATGTATGCATATACTCAGGTTCCCCACAGGTTGGGGAATGCAAAAAATCATGTGTTTTCTGTAACTGACCTTTCCTTCAAAAGGTAGGCCTGGGCCTATATCGCATTTGTTGGCAAAAGGCCAATTAAGCATGAAAACTCAAAATGTGAAACTGACCTCAAATTCAAATGTAGGCATATACTCAGGTTCCCCACAGGTTGGGGAACCCGAAAAAACATGTGTTTTCCATATCCAACCTTTCCTTTAAAAGGTAGGCCTGGGCCAATATCACAATTGTTGGCAAATGGCCAATTAAGCATGAAAACTCAAAATGTGAAACTGACCTCAAATTCGAAATGTATGCATATACTCAGATTGCCCACAGGCTGGGGAACCCAAAAAAACATGTGTTTTACGTAACTAACCTTTCCTTCAAAAGGTAGGCCTGGGCCAATATCACAATTGTTGGCCAATTGCTCAATTAAGCATGAAAACTCAAAATGTGAAACTGACCTCAAATTCGAAATGTATGCATATACTCAGATTGCCCAAAGGCTGGGGAACCCGAAAAAACATGTGTTTTCCGTAAGTGTCCTTTCCTTGAAAAGGTAGGCCAGGGCCAATATCACAATTGTTGGCAAATGGCCAATTAAGCATGAAAACTCAAAATGTGAAACTGACCTGAAATTCGAAATGTATGCATATACTCAGGTTCCCCAAAGGCTGGGGAAGGCGAAAAAACATGTGTTTTCCGTAACTGACCTTTCCTTCAAAAGGTAGTCCTGGGCCAATATCACAATTGTTGGCAAATGGGCAATTAAGCATGAAAACTCAAAATGTGACACTGACCTCAAATTCGAAATGTATGCATATACTCAGATTACCCACAGGCTGGGGAACCCGAAAAAACATGTGTTTTACGTAACTAACCTTTCCTTCAAAAGATAGGCCTGGGCCAATATCACAATTGTTGGCCAATTGCTCAATTAAGCATGAAAACTCAAAATGTGAAACTGACCTCAAATTCAAAATGTATGCATATACTCAGGTTCCCCACAGGTTGGGGAACCCGAAAAAACACGTGTTTTCCGTATCTGAATTTTCCTTCAAAAGCTAGGCCTGGGCCTATATCGCATTTGTTTGCAAATGGCCAATCAAGCATGAAAACTCAAAATGTGAAATTGACCTCAAATTCGAAATGTATGCATATACTCAGGTTCCCCACAAGCTGGGGAACTCGAAAAAACATGTGTTTTCCGTAACTGACCTTTCCTTCAAAAGGTAGGCCTGGGCCAATATCACAATTGTTGGCCAATTGCTCAATTAAGCATGAAAACTCAAAATGTGAAACGGACGTCAAATTCGAAATGTATGCATATACTCAGGTTCCCCACAGGCTGGGGAACCCAAAAAAACATGTGTTTTACATAACTAACCTTTCCTTCAAAAGGTAGGCCTGGGCCAATACCACAATTGTTGGCAAATGGCCAATTAAGCATGAAAACTCAAAATGTGAAACTGACCTCAAATTCGAAATGTATGCATATACTCAGGTTCCCCACAGGTTGGGGAATGCAAAAAGTCATGTGTTTTCTGTAACTGACCTTTCCTTCAAAAGGTAGGCCTGGGCCTATATCGCATTTGTTGGCAAAAGGCCAATTAAGCATGAAAACTCAAAATGTGAAACTGACCTCAAATTCAAATGTAGGCATATACTCAGGTTCCCCACAGGTTGGGGAACCCGAAAAAACATGTGTTATCCATATCCAACCTTTCCTTTAAAGGGTAGGCCTGGGCCAATATCTCAATTGTTGGCAAATGACCAATTAAGGATGAAAACTCAAAATGTGAAACTGACCTCAAATTCAAATGTAGGCATATACTCAGGTTCCCCACAGGTTGGGGAACCCGAAAAAACATGTGTTTTCCATATCCAACTTTTCCTTCAAATGGTAGGCCTGGGCCAATATCTCAATTGTTGGCAAATAAGCCAATTAAGGATGAAAACTCAAAATGTGAAACTGACCTCAAATTTGAAATGTATACATATACTCAGGTTCCCCACAGGTTGGGAAACCCGAAAAAACATGTGTTTTCCGTATCGGACCTTTCCTTCAAAAGATAGGCCTGGGCATATATCGCATTTGTTGGCAAATGGCCAATTAAGCAAGAAAATTCAAAATGTGAAACTGACCTCAAATTCGAAATGTATGCATATACTCAGGTTACCCACAGGTTGGGGAACCCGAAAAAACATGTGTTTTCTGTATCCGACCTTTCCTTCAAAAGATAGGCCTGGGCATATATCGCATTTGTTGGCAAATGGCCAATCAAGCATGAAAACTCAAAATGTGAAACTGACCTCAAATTCGAAATGTATGCATATACTCAGGTTCCCCACAAGCTGGGGAACTCGAAAAAACATGTGTTTTCCGTAACTGACCTTTCCTTCAAAAGGTAGCCCTGGGCCAATATCACAATTGTTGGCCAATTGCTCAATTAAGCATGAAAACTCAAAATGTGAAACTGACCTCAAATTCGAAATGTATGCATATACTCAGGTTCCCCACTGGCTGGGGAACCCAAAAAAACATGTGTTTTACGTAACTAACCTTTCCTTCAAAAGGTAGGCCTGGGCCAATATCACAATTGTTGGCCAATTGCTCAATTAAGCATGAAAACTCAAAATGTGAAACTGACGTGAAATTCGAAATGTATGCATATACTCAGATTGCCCAAAGGCTGGGGAACCTGAAAAAACATGTGTTTTCCGTAACTGACCTTTCCTTGAAAAGGTAGGCCTGGGCCAATATCACAATTGTTGGCAAATGGCCAATTAAGCATGAAAACTCAAAATGTGAAACTGACGTGAAATTCGAAATGTATGCATATACTCAGATTGCCCAAAGGCTGGGGAACCTGAAAAAACATGTGTTTTCCGTAACTGACCTTTCCTTGAAAAGGTAGGCCTGGGCCAATATCACAATTGTTGGCAAATGGCCAATTAAGCATGAAAACTCAAAATGTGAAACTGACCTCAAATTCGAAATGTATGCATATACTCAGGTTCCCCACAGGTTGGGGAAGCCGAAAAAACATGTGTTTTCCGTAACTGACCTTTCCTTCAAAAGGTAGGCCTGGGCCAATATCACAATTGTTGGCAAATGGCCAATTAAGCATGAAAACTAAAAATGTGAAACTGACCTCAAATTCGAAATGTATGCATATACTCAGGTTCCCCACAGGTTGGGGAAGGCGAAAAAACATGTGTTTTCCGTAACTGACCTTTCCTTCAAAAGCTATGCCTGGGCCTATATCGTATTTGTTTGCAAATGGCCAATTAAGCATGAAAACACAAAATGTGAAACTGACCTCAAATTCGAAACGTATGCATATACTCAGGTTCCCCACAGGTTGGGGAACCCGAAAAAACACGTGTTTTCCGTATCCGACCTTTCCTTCAAAAGATAGGCCTGGGCATATATCGCATTTGTTGGTAAATGGCCAATTAAGCATGAAAATTCAAAATGTGAAACTGACCGCAAATTCGAAATGTATGCATATACTCAGGTTCCCCACAGGTTGGGGAAGCCGAAAAAACATGTGTTTTCCGTAACTGACCTTTCCTTCAAAAGGTAGGCCTGGGCCAATATCACAATTGTTGGCAAATGGCCAATTAAGCATGAAAACTCAAAATGTGAAACTGACCTCAAATTCGAAATGTATGCATATACTCAGATTGCCCACAGGCTGGGGAACCCGAAAAAACATGTGTTTTACGTAACTAACCTTTCCTTCAAAAGATAGGCCTGGGCCAATGTCACAATTGTTGGCCAATTGCTCAATTAAGCATGAAAACTCAAAATGTGAAACTGACCTCAAATTCGAAATGTATGCATATACTCAGGTTCCCCACAGTCTGGGGAACCCGAAAGAACATGTATTTTCCGTATCCGACTTTTCCTTCAAAAGATAGGCCTGGGCATATATCGCATATGTTGGTAAATGGCCAATTAAGCATGAAAATTCAAAATGTGAAACTGACCTCAAATTCGAAATGTATGCATATACTCAGGTTCCCCACAGGTTGGGGAACCCGAAAAAACATGTGTTTTCCGTAACTGACCTTTCCTTCAAAAGCTATGCCTGGGCCTATATCGTATTTTTTTGCAAATGGCCAGTTAAGCATGAAAACTCAAAATGTGAAACTGACGTCAAATTCGAAATGTATGCATATACTCAGATTGCCCAAAGGCTGGGGAAGGCGAAAAAACATGTGTTTTCCGTAACTGACCTTTCCTTCAAAAGGTAGTCCTGGGCCAATTTCACAATTGTTGGCAAATGGCCAATTAAGCATGAAAACTAAAAATGTGAAACTGACCTCAAATTCGAAATGTATGCATATACTCAGATTGCCCACAGGCTGGGGAACCCGAAAAAACATGTGTTTTACGTAACTAACCTTTCCTTCAAAAGATAGGCCTGGGCCAATATCACAATTGTTGGCCAATTGCTCAATTAAGCATGAAAACTCAAAATGTGAAACTGACCTCAAATTCAAAATGTATGCATATACTCAGGTTCCCCACAGGTTGGGGAACCCGAAAAAACACGTGTTTTCCGTATCTGAATTTTCCTTCAAAAGCTAGGCCTGGGCCTATATCGCATTTGTTTGCAAATGGCCAATCAAGCATGAAAACTCAAAATGTGAAATTGACCTCAAATTCGAAATGTATGCATATACTCAGATTGCCCACAAGCTGGGGAACTCGAAAAAACATGTGTTTTCCGTAACTGACCTTTCCTTCAAAAGGTAGCCCTGGGCCAATATCACAATTGTTGGCCAATTGCTCAATTAAGCATGAAAACTCAAAATGTGAAACTGACCTCAAATTCGAAATGTATGCATATACTCAGGTTCCCCACAGGCTGGGGAACCCAAAAAAACATGTGTTTTTCGTAACTAACCTTTCCTTCAAAAGGTAGGCCTGGGCCAATATCACAATTGTTGGCCAATTGCTCAATTAAGCATGAAAACTCAAAATGTGAAACTGACCTCAAATTCGAAATGTATGCATATACTCAGATTGCCCAAAGGCTGGGGAACCCGAAAAAACATGTGTTTTCCGTAAGTGTCCTTTCCTTGAAAAGTTAGGCCTGGGCCAATATCACAATTGTTGGCAAATGGCCAATTAAGCATGAAAACTCAAAATGTGAAACTGACCTGAAATTCGAAATGTATGCATATACTCAGGTTCCCCACAGGTTGGGGAAGCCGAAAAAACATGTGTTTTCCGTAACTGACCTTTCCTTCAAAAGGTAGGCCTGGGCCAATATCACAATTGTTGGCAAATGGCCAATTAAGCATGAAAACTCAAAATGTGAAACTGACCTCAAATTCGAAATGTATGCATATACTCAGGTTCCCCACAGGTTGGGGAATGCAAAAAATCATGTGTTTTCTGTAACTGACCTTTCCTTCAAAAGGTAGGCCTGGGCCTATATCGCATTTGTTGGCAAAAGGCCAATTAAGCATGAAAACTCAAAATGTGAAACTGACCTCAAATTCAAATGTAGGCATATACTCAGGTTCCCCACAGGTTGGGGAACCCGAAAAAACATGTGTTTTCCATATCCAACCTTTCCTTTAAAAGGTAGGCCTGGGCCAATATCACAATTGTTGGCAAATGGCCAATTAAGCATGAAAACTCAAAATGTGAAACTGACCTCAAATTCGAAATGTATGCATATACTCAGATTGCCCACAGGCTGGGGAACCCAAAAAAACATGTGTTTTACGTAACTAACCTTTCCTTCAAAAGGTAGGCCTGGGCCAATATCACAATTGTTGGCCAATTGCTCAATTAAGCATGAAAACTCAAAATGTGAAACTGACCTCAAATTCGAAATGTATGCATATACTCAGATTGCCCAAAGGCTGGGGAACCCGAAAAAACATGTGTTTTCCGTAAGTGTCCTTTCCTTGAAAAGGTAGGCCAGGGCCAATATCACAATTGTTGGCAAATGGCCAATTAAGCATGAAAACTCAAAATGTGAAACTGACCTGAAATTCGAAATGTATGCATATACTCAGGTTCCCCAAAGGCTGGGGAAGGCGAAAAAACATGTGTTTTCCGTAACTGACCTTTCCTTCAAAAGGTAGTCCTGGGCCAATATCACAATTGTTGGCAAATGGGCAATTAAGCATGAAAACTCAAAATGTGACACTGACCTCAAATTCGAAATGTATGCATATACTCAGATTACCCACAGGCTGGGGAACCCGAAAAAACATGTGTTTTACGTAACTAACCTTTCCTTCAAAAGATAGGCCTGGGCCAATATCACAATTGTTGGCCAATTGCTCAATTAAGCATGAAAACTCAAAATGTGAAACTGACCTCAAATTCAAAATGTATGCATATACTCAGGTTCCCCACAGGTTGGGGAACCCGAAAAAACACGTGTTTTCCGTATCTGAATTTTCCTTCAAAAGCTAGGCCTGGGCCTATATCGCATTTGTTTGCAAATGGCCAATCAAGCATGAAAACTCAAAATGTGAAATTGACCTCAAATTCGAAATGTATGCATATACTCAGGTTCCCCACAAGCTGGGGAACTCGAAAAAACATGTGTTTTCCGTAACTGACCTTTCCTTCAAAAGGTAGGCCTGGGCCAATATCACAATTGTTGGCCAATTGCTCAATTAAGCATGAAAACTCAAAATGTGAAACGGACGTCAAATTCGAAATGTATGCATATACTCAGGTTCCCCACAGGCTGGGGAACCCAAAAAAACATGTGTTTTACATAACTAACCTTTCCTTCAAAAGGTAGGCCTGGGCCAATACCACAATTGTTGGCAAATGGCCAATTAAGCATGAAAACTCAAAATGTGAAACTGACCTCAAATTCGAAATGTATGCATATACTCAGGTTCCCCACAGGTTGGGGAATGCAAAAAGTCATGTGTTTTCTGTAACTGACCTTTCCTTCAAAAGATAGGCCTGGGCATATATCGCATTTGTTGGTAAATGGCCAATTAAGCATGAAAATTCAAAATGTGAAACTGACCGCAAATTCGAAATGTATGCATATACTCAGGTTCCCCACAGGTTGGGGAAGCCGAAAAAACATGTGTTTTCCGTAACTGACCTTTCCTTCAAAAGGTAGGCCTGGGCCAATATCACAATTGTTGGCAAATGGCCAATTAAGCATGAAAACTCAAAATGTGAAACTGACCTCAAATTCGAAATGTATGCATATACTCAGATTGCCCACAGGCTGGGGAACCCGAAAAAACATGTGTTTTACGTAACTAACCTTTCCTTCAAAAGATAGGCCTGGGCCAATGTCACAATTGTTGGCCAATTGCTCAATTAAGCATGAAAACTCAAAATGTGAAACTGACCTCAAATTCGAAATGTATGCATATACTCAGGTTCCCCACAGTCTGGGGAACCCGAAAGAACATGTATTTTCCGTATCCGACTTTTCCTTCAAAAGATAGGCCTGGGCATATATCGCATATGTTGGTAAATGGCCAATTAAGCATGAAAATTCAAAATGTGAAACTGACCTCAAATTCGAAATGTATGCATATACTCAGGTTCCCCACAGGTTGGGGAACCCGAAAAAACATGTGTTTTCCGTAACTGACCTTTCCTTCAAAAGCTATGCCTGGGCCTATATCGTATTTTTTTGCAAATGGCCAGTTAAGCATGAAAACTCAAAATGTGAAACTGACGTCAAATTCGAAATGTATGCATATACTCAGATTGCCCAAAGGCTGGGGAAGGCGAAAAAACATGTGTTTTCCGTAACTGACCTTTCCTTCAAAAGGTAGTCCTGGGCCAATTTCACAATTGTTGGCAAATGGCCAATTAAGCATGAAAACTAAAAATGTGAAACTGACCTCAAATTCGAAATGTATGCATATACTCAGATTGCCCACAGGCTGGGGAACCCGAAAAAACATGTGTTTTACGTAACTAACCTTTCCTTCAAAAGATAGGCCTGGGCCAATATCACAATTGTTGGCCAATTGCTCAATTAAGCATGAAAACTCAAAATGTGAAACTGACCTCAAATTCAAAATGTATGCATATACTCAGGTTCCCCACAGGTTGGGGAACCCGAAAAAACACGTGTTTTCCGTATCTGAATTTTCCTTCAAAAGCTAGGCCTGGGCCTATATCGCATTTGTTTGCAAATGGCCAATCAAGCATGAAAACTCAAAATGTGAAATTGACCTCAAATTCGAAATGTATGCATATACTCAGATTGCCCACAAGCTGGGGAACTCGAAAAAACATGTGTTTTCCGTAACTGACCTTTCCTTCAAAAGGTAGCCCTGGGCCAATATCACAATTGTTGGCCAATTGCTCAATTAAGCATGAAAACTCAAAATGTGAAACTGACCTCAAATTCGAAATGTATGCATATACTCAGGTTCCCCACAGGCTGGGGAACCCAAAAAAACATGTGTTTTTCGTAACTAACCTTTCCTTCAAAAGGTAGGCCTGGGCCAATATCACAATTGTTGGCCAATTGCTCAATTAAGCATGAAAACTCAAAATGTGAAACTGACCTCAAATTCGAAATGTATGCATATACTCAGATTGCCCAAAGGCTGGGGAACCCGAAAAAACATGTGTTTTCCGTAAGTGTCCTTTCCTTGAAAAGTTAGGCCTGGGCCAATATCACAATTGTTGGCAAATGGCCAATTAAGCATGAAAACTCAAAATGTGAAACTGACCTGAAATTCGAAATGTATGCATATACTCAGGTTCCCCACAGGTTGGGGAAGCCGAAAAAACATGTGTTTTCCGTAACTGACCTTTCCTTCAAAAGGTAGGCCTGGGCCAATATCACAATTGTTGGCAAATGGCCAATTAAGCATGAAAACTCAAAATGTGAAACTGACCTCAAATTCGAAATGTATGCATATACTCAGGTTCCCCACAGGTTGGGGAATGCAAAAAATCATGTGTTTTCTGTAACTGACCTTTCCTTCAAAAGGTAGGCCTGGGCCTATATCGCATTTGTTGGCAAAAGGCCAATTAAGCATGAAAACTCAAAATGTGAAACTGACCTCAAATTCAAATGTAGGCATATACTCAGGTTCCCCACAGGTTGGGGAACCCGAAAAAACATGTGTTTTCCATATCCAACCTTTCCTTTAAAAGGTAGGCCTGGGCCAATATCACAATTGTTGGCAAATGGCCAATTAAGCATGAAAACTCAAAATGTGAAACTGACCTCAAATTCGAAATGTATGCATATACTCAGATTGCCCACAGGCTGGGGAACCCAAAAAAACATGTGTTTTACGTAACTAACCTTTCCTTCAAAAGGTAGGCCTGGGCCAATATCACAATTGTTGGCCAATTGCTCAATTAAGCATGAAAACTCAAAATGTGAAACTGACCTCAAATTCGAAATGTATGCATATACTCAGATTGCCCAAAGGCTGGGGAACCCGAAAAAACATGTGTTTTCCGTAAGTGTCCTTTCCTTGAAAAGGTAGGCCAGGGCCAATATCACAATTGTTGGCAAATGGCCAATTAAGCATGAAAACTCAAAATGTGAAACTGACCTGAAATTCGAAATGTATGCATATACTCAGGTTCCCCAAAGGCTGGGGAAGGCGAAAAAACATGTGTTTTCCGTAACTGACCTTTCCTTCAAAAGGTAGTCCTGGGCCAATATCACAATTGTTGGCAAATGGGCAATTAAGCATGAAAACTCAAAATGTGACACTGACCTCAAATTCGAAATGTATGCATATACTCAGATTACCCACAGGCTGGGGAACCCGAAAAAACATGTGTTTTACGTAACTAACCTTTCCTTCAAAAGATAGGCCTGGGCCAATATCACAATTGTTGGCCAATTGCTCAATTAAGCATGAAAACTCAAAATGTGAAACTGACCTCAAATTCAAAATGTATGCATATACTCAGGTTCCCCACAGGTTGGGGAACCCGAAAAAACACGTGTTTTCCGTATCTGAATTTTCCTTCAAAAGCTAGGCCTGGGCCTATATCGCATTTGTTTGCAAATGGCCAATCAAGCATGAAAACTCAAAATGTGAAATTGACCTCAAATTCGAAATGTATGCATATACTCAGGTTCCCCACAAGCTGGGGAACTCGAAAAAACATGTGTTTTCCGTAACTGACCTTTCCTTCAAAAGGTAGGCCTGGGCCAATATCACAATTGTTGGCCAATTGCTCAATTAAGCATGAAAACTCAAAATGTGAAACGGACGTCAAATTCGAAATGTATGCATATACTCAGGTTCCCCACAGGCTGGGGAACCCAAAAAAACATGTGTTTTACATAACTAACCTTTCCTTCAAAAGGTAGGCCTGGGCCAATACCACAATTGTTGGCAAATGGCCAATTAAGCATGAAAACTCAAAATGTGAAACTGACCTCAAATTCGAAATGTATGCATATACTCAGGTTCCCCACAGGTTGGGGAATGCAAAAAGTCATGTGTTTTCTGTAACTGACCTTTCCTTCAAAAGGTAGGCCTGGGCCTATATCGCATTTGTTGGCAAAAGGCCAATTAAGCATGAAAACTCAAAATGTGAAACTGACCTCAAATTCAAATGTAGGCATATACTCAGGTTCCCCACAGGTTGGGGAACCCGAAAAAACATGTGTTATCCATATCCAACCTTTCCTTTAAAGGGTAGGCCTGGGCCAATATCTCAATTGTTGGCAAATGACCAATTAAGGATGAAAACTCAAAATGTGAAACTGACCTCAAATTCAAATGTAGGCATATACTCAGGTTCCCCACAGGTTGGGGAACCCGAAAAAACATGTGTTTTCCATATCCAACTTTTCCTTCAAATGGTAGGCCTGGGCCAATATCTCAATTGTTGGCAAATAAGCCAATTAAGGATGAAAACTCAAAATGTGAAACTGACCTCAAATTTGAAATGTATACATATACTCAGGTTCCCCACAGGTTGGGAAACCCGAAAAAACATGTGTTTTCCGTATCGGACCTTTCCTTCAAAAGATAGGCCTGGGCATATATCGCATTTGTTGGCAAATGGCCAATTAAGCAAGAAAATTCAAAATGTGAAACTGACCTCAAATTCGAAATGTATGCATATACTCAGGTTACCCACAGGTTGGGGAACCCGAAAAAACATGTGTTTTCTGTATCCGACCTTTCCTTCAAAAGATAGGCCTGGGCATATATCGCATTTGTTGGCAAATGGCCAATCAAGCATGAAAACTCAAAATGTGAAACTGACCTCAAATTCGAAATGTATGCATATACTCAGGTTCCCCACAAGCTGGGGAACTCGAAAAAACATGTGTTTTCCGTAACTGACCTTTCCTTCAAAAGGTAGCCCTGGGCCAATATCACAATTGTTGGCCAATTGCTCAATTAAGCATGAAAACTCAAAATGTGAAACTGACCTCAAATTCGAAATGTATGCATATACTCAGGTTCCCCACTGGCTGGGGAACCCAAAAAAACATGTGTTTTACGTAACTAACCTTTCCTTCAAAAGGTAGGCCTGGGCCAATATCACAATTGTTGGCCAATTGCTCAATTAAGCATGAAAACTCAAAATGTGAAACTGACGTGAAATTCGAAATGTATGCATATACTCAGATTGCCCAAAGGCTGGGGAACCTGAAAAAACATGTGTTTTCCGTAACTGACCTTTCCTTGAAAAGGTAGGCCTGGGCCAATATCACAATTGTTGGCAAATGGCCAATTAAGCATGAAAACTCAAAATGTGAAACTGACGTGAAATTCGAAATGTATGCATATACTCAGATTGCCCAAAGGCTGGGGAACCTGAAAAAACATGTGTTTTCCGTAACTGACCTTTCCTTGAAAAGGTAGGCCTGGGCCAATATCACAATTGTTGGCAAATGGCCAATTAAGCATGAAAACTCAAAATGTGAAACTGACCTCAAATTCGAAATGTATGCATATACTCAGGTTCCCCACAGGTTGGGGAAGCCGAAAAAACATGTGTTTTCCGTAACTGACCTTTCCTTCAAAAGGTAGGCCTGGGCCAATATCACAATTGTTGGCAAATGGCCAATTAAGCATGAAAACTAAAAATGTGAAACTGACCTCAAATTCGAAATGTATGCATATACTCAGGTTCCCCACAGGTTGGGGAAGGCGAAAAAACATGTGTTTTCCGTAACTGACCTTTCCTTCAAAAGCTATGCCTGGGCCTATATCGTATTTGTTTGCAAATGGCCAATTAAGCATGAAAACACAAAATGTGAAACTGACCTCAAATTCGAAACGTATGCATATACTCAGGTTCCCCACAGGTTGGGGAACCCGAAAAAACACGTGTTTTCCGTATCCGACCTTTCCTTCAAAAGATAGGCCTGGGCATATATCGCATTTGTTGGTAAATGGCCAATTAAGCATGAAAATTCAAAATGTGAAACTGACCGCAAATTCGAAATGTATGCATATACTCAGGTTCCCCACAGGTTGGGGAAGCCGAAAAAACATGTGTTTTCCGTAACTGACCTTTCCTTCAAAAGGTAGGCCTGGGCCAATATCACAATTGTTGGCAAATGGCCAATTAAGCATGAAAACTCAAAATGTGAAACTGACCTCAAATTCGAAATGTATGCATATACTCAGATTGCCCACAGGCTGGGGAACCCGAAAAAACATGTGTTTTACGTAACTAACCTTTCCTTCAAAAGATAGGCCTGGGCCAATGTCACAATTGTTGGCCAATTGCTCAATTAAGCATGAAAACTCAAAATGTGAAACTGACCTCAAATTCGAAATGTATGCATATACTCAGGTTCCCCACAGTCTGGGGAACCCGAAAGAACATGTATTTTCCGTATCCGACTTTTCCTTCAAAAGATAGGCCTGGGCATATATCGCATATGTTGGTAAATGGCCAATTAAGCATGAAAATTCAAAATGTGAAACTGACCTCAAATTCGAAATGTATGCATATACTCAGGTTCCCCACAGGTTGGGGAACCCGAAAAAACATGTGTTTTCCGTAACTGACCTTTCCTTCAAAAGCTATGCCTGGGCCTATATCGTATTTTTTTGCAAATGGCCAGTTAAGCATGAAAACTCAAAATGTGAAACTGACGTCAAATTCGAAATGTATGCATATACTCAGATTGCCCAAAGGCTGGGGAAGGCGAAAAAACATGTGTTTTCCGTAACTGACCTTTCCTTCAAAAGGTAGTCCTGGGCCAATTTCACAATTGTTGGCAAATGGCCAATTAAGCATGAAAACTAAAAATGTGAAACTGACCTCAAATTCGAAATGTATGCATATACTCAGATTGCCCACAGGCTGGGGAACCCGAAAAAACATGTGTTTTACGTAACTAACCTTTCCTTCAAAAGATAGGCCTGGGCCAATATCACAATTGTTGGCCAATTGCTCAATTAAGCATGAAAACTCAAAATGTGAAACTGACCTCAAATTCAAAATGTATGCATATACTCAGGTTCCCCACAGGTTGGGGAACCCGAAAAAACACGTGTTTTCCGTATCTGAATTTTCCTTCAAAAGCTAGGCCTGGGCCTATATCGCATTTGTTTGCAAATGGCCAATCAAGCATGAAAACTCAAAATGTGAAATTGACCTCAAATTCGAAATGTATGCATATACTCAGATTGCCCACAAGCTGGGGAACTCGAAAAAACATGTGTTTTCCGTAACTGACCTTTCCTTCAAAAGGTAGCCCTGGGCCAATATCACAATTGTTGGCCAATTGCTCAATTAAGCATGAAAACTCAAAATGTGAAACTGACCTCAAATTCGAAATGTATGCATATACTCAGGTTCCCCACAGGCTGGGGAACCCAAAAAAACATGTGTTTTTCGTAACTAACCTTTCCTTCAAAAGGTAGGCCTGGGCCAATATCACAATTGTTGGCCAATTGCTCAATTAAGCATGAAAACTCAAAATGTGAAACTGACCTCAAATTCGAAATGTATGCATATACTCAGATTGCCCAAAGGCTGGGGAACCCGAAAAAACATGTGTTTTCCGTAAGTGTCCTTTCCTTGAAAAGTTAGGCCTGGGCCAATATCACAATTGTTGGCAAATGGCCAATTAAGCATGAAAACTCAAAATGTGAAACTGACCTGAAATTCGAAATGTATGCATATACTCAGGTTCCCCACAGGTTGGGGAAGCCGAAAAAACATGTGTTTTCCGTAACTGACCTTTCCTTCAAAAGGTAGGCCTGGGCCAATATCACAATTGTTGGCAAATGGCCAATTAAGCATGAAAACTCAAAATGTGAAACTGACCTCAAATTCGAAATGTATGCATATACTCAGGTTCCCCACAGGTTGGGGAATGCAAAAAATCATGTGTTTTCTGTAACTGACCTTTCCTTCAAAAGGTAGGCCTGGGCCTATATCGCATTTGTTGGCAAAAGGCCAATTAAGCATGAAAACTCAAAATGTGAAACTGACCTCAAATTCAAATGTAGGCATATACTCAGGTTCCCCACAGGTTGGGGAACCCGAAAAAACATGTGTTTTCCATATCCAACCTTTCCTTTAAAAGGTAGGCCTGGGCCAATATCACAATTGTTGGCCAATTGCTCAATTAAGCATGAAAACTCAAAATGTGAAACTGACCTCAAATTCAAAATGTATGCATATACTCAGGTTCCCCACAGGTTGGGGAACCCGAAAAAACACGTGTTTTCCGTATCTGAATTTTCCTTCAAAAGCTAGGCCTGGGCCTATATCGCATTTGTTTGCAAATGGCCAATCAAGCATGAAAACTCAAAATGTGAAATTGACCTCAAATTTGAAATGTATGCATATACTCAGGTTCCCCACAAGCTGGGGAACCCGAAAAAACATGTGTTTTCCGTAACTGACCTTTCCTTCAAAAGGTAGGCCTGGGCCAATATCACAATTGTTGGCCAAATGCTCAATTAAGCATGAAAACTCAAAATGTGAAACGTACGTCAAATTCGAAATGTATGCATATACTCAGGTTCCCCACAGGCTGGGGAACCCAAAAAAACATGTGTTTTACGTAACTAACCTTTCCTTCAAAAGGTAGGCCTGGGCCAATATCACAATTGTTGGCCAATTGCTCAATTAAGCATGAAAACTCAAAATGTGAAACGGATGTCAAATTCGAAATGTATGCATATACTCAGGTTCCCGACAGGCTGGGGAACCCAAAAAAACATGTGTTTTACATAACTAACCTTTCCTTCAAAAGGTAGGCCTGGGCCAATATCACAATTGTTGGCAAATGGCCAATTAAGCATGAAAACTCAAAATGTGAAACTGACCTCAAGTTCGAAATGTATGCATATACTCAGGTTCCCCACAGGTTGGGGAATGCAAAAAATCATGTGTTTTCTGTAACTGACCTTTCCTTCAAAAGGTAGGCCTGGGCCTATATCGCATTTGTTGGCAAAAGGCCAATTAAGCATGAAAACTCAAAATGTGAAACTGACCTCAAATTCAAATGTAGGCATATACTCAGGTTACCCACAGGTTGGGGAACCCGAAAAAACATGTGTTTTCCGTATCGGACCTTTCCTTCAAACGATAGGCCTGGGCATATATCGCATTTGTTGGCAAATGGCCAATTAAGCATGAAAATTCAAAATGTGAAACTGACCTCAAATTCGAAATGTATGCATATACTCAGGTTACCCACAGGTTGGGGAACCCGAAAAAACATGTGTTTTCCGTATCCGACCTTTCCTTCAAAAGATAGGCCTGGGCATATATCGCATTTGTTGGCAAATGGCCAATCAAGCATGAAAACTCAAAATGTGAAACTGACCTCAAATTCGAAATGTATGCATATACTCAGGTTCCCCACAGTCTGGGGAACCCGAAAAAACATGTGTTTTCCGTAACTGACCTTTCCTTCAAAAGGTAGCCCTGGGCCAATATCACAATTGTTGGCCAATTGCTCAATTAAGCATGAAAACTCAAAATGTGAAACTGACCTCAAATTCGAAATGTATGCATATACTCAGGTTCCCCACAGGCTGGGGAACCCAAAAAACCATGTGTTTTACGTAACTAACCTTTCCTTCAAAAGGTAGGCCTGGGCCAATATCACAATTGTTGGCCAATTGCTCAATTAAGCATGAAAACTCAAAATGTGAAACTGACCTCAAATTCGAAATGTATGCATATACTCAGATTGCCCAAAGGCTGGGGAACCCGAAAAAACATGTGTTTTCCGTAAGTGTCCTTTCCTTGAAAAGGTAGGCCTGGGCCAATATCACAATTGTTGGCAAATGGCCAATTAAGCATGAAAACTCAAAATGTGAAACTGACCTGAAATTCGAAATGTATGCATATACTCAGGTTCCCCACAGGTTGGGGAAGCCGAAAAAACATGTGTTTTCCGTAACTGACCTTTCCTTCAAAAGGTAGGCCTGGGCCAATATCACAATTGTTGGCAAATGGCCAATTAAGCATGAAAACTCAAAATGTGAAACTGACCTCAAATTCGAAATGTATGCATATACTCATGTTCCCCACAGGTTGGGGAATGCAAAAAATCATGTGTTTTCTGTAACTGACCTTTCCTTCAAAAGGTAGGCCTGGGCCTATATCGCATTTGTTGGCAAAAGGCCAATTAAGCATGAAAACTCAAAATGTGAAACTGACCTCAAATTCAAATGTAGGCATATACTCAGGTTCCCCACAGGTTGGGGAACCCGAAAAAACATGTGTTTTCCATATCCAACCTTTCCTTTAAAAGGTAGGCCTGGGCCAATATCACAATTGTTGGCAAATGGCCAATTAAGCATGAAAACTCAAAATGTGAAACTGACCTCAAATTCGAAATGTATGCATATACTCAGATTGCCCACAGGCTGGGGAACCCAAAAAAACATGTGTTTTACGTAACTAACCTTTCCTTCAAAAGGTAGGCCTGGGCCAATATCACAATTGTTGGCCAATTGCTCAATTAAGCATGAAAACTCAAAATGTGAAACTGACCTCAAATTCGAAATGTATGCATATACTCAGATTGCCCAAAGGCTGGGGAACCCGAAAAAACATGTGTTTTCCGTAAGTGTCCTTTCCTTGAAAAGGTAGGCCAGGGCCAATATCACAATTGTTGGCAAATGGCCAATTAAGCATGAAAACTCAAAATGTGAAACTGACCTGAAATTCGAAATGTATGCATATACTCAGGTTCCCCAAAGGCTGGGGAAGGCGAAAAAACATGTGTTTTCCGTAACTGACCTTTCCTTCAAAAGGTAGTCCTGGGCCAATATCACAATTGTTGGCAAATGGGCAATTAAGCATGAAAACTCAAAATGTGAAACTGACCTCAAATTCGAAATGTATGCATATACTCAGATTGCCCACAGGCTGGGGAACCCGAAAAAACATGTGTTTTACGTAACTAACCTTTCCTTCAAAAGATAGGCCTGGGCCAATATCACAATTGTTGGCCAATTGCTCAATTAAGCATGAAAACTCAAAATGTGAAACTGACCTCAAATTCAAAATGTATGCATATACTCAGGTTCCCCACAGGTTGGGGAACCCGAAAAAACACGTGTTTTCCGTATCTGAATTTTCCTTCAAAAGCTAGGCCTGGGCCTATATCGCATTTGTTTGCAAATGGCCAATCAAGCATGAAAACTCAAAATGTGAAATTGACCTCAAATTCGAAATGTATGCATATACTCAGGTTCCCCACAAGCTGGGGAACTCGAAAAAACATGTGTTTTCCGTAACTGACCTTTCCTTCAAAAGGTAGGCCTGGGCCAATATCACAATTGTTGGCCAATTGCTCAATTAAGCATGAAAACTCAAAATGTGAAACGGACGTCAAATTCGAAATGTATGCATATACTCAGGTTCCCCACAGGCTGGGGAATGCAAAAAATCATGTGTTTTCTGTAACTGACCTTTCCTTCAAAAGGTAGGCCTGGGCCTATATCGCATTTGTTGGCAAAAGGCCAATTAAGCATGAAAACTCAAAATGTGAAACTGACCTCAAATTCAAATGTAGGCATATACTCAGGTTCCCCACAGGTTGGGGAACCCGAAAAAACATGTGTTATCCATATCCAACCTTTCCTTTAAAGGGTAGGCCTGGGCCAATATCTCAATTGTTGGCAAATGACCAATTAAGGATGAAAACTCAAAATGTGAAACTGACCTCAAATTCAAATGTAGGCATATACTCAGGTTCCCCACAGGTTGGGGAACCCGAAAAAACATGTGTTTTCCATATCCAACTTTTCCTTCAAATGGTAGGCCTGGGCCAATATCTCAATTGTTGGCAAATAAGCCAATTAAGGATGAAAACTCAAAATGTGAAACTGACCTCAAATTTGAAATGTATACATATACTCAGGTTCCCCACAGGTTGGGAAACCCGAAAAAACATGTGTTTTCCGTATCGGACCTTTCCTTCAAAAGATAGGCCTGGGCATATATCGCATTTGTTGGCAAATGGCCAATTAAGCATGAAAATTCAAAATGTGAAACTGACCTCAAATTCGAAATGTATGCATATACTCAGGTTACCCACAGGTTGGGGAACCCGAAAAAACATGTGTTTTCCGTATCCGACCTTTCCTTCAAAAGATAGGCCTGGGCCAATATCACAATTGTTGGCCAAATGCTCAATTAAGCATGAAAACTCAAAATGTGAAACGTACGTCAAATTCGAAATGTATGCATATACTCAGGTTCCCCACAGGCTGGGGAACCCAAAAAAACATGTGTTTTACGTAACTAACCTTTCCTTCAAAAGGTAGGCCTGGGCCAATATCACAATTGTTGGCCAATTGCTCAATTAAGCATGAAAACTCAAAATGTGAAACGGACGTCAAATTCGAAATGTATGCATATACTCAGGTTCCCCACAGGCTGGGGAACCCAAAAAAACATGTGTTTTACGTAACTAACCTTTCCTTCAAAAGGTAGGCCTGGGCCAATATCACAATTGTTGGCCAATTGCTCAATTAAGCATGAAAACTCAAAATGTGAAACTGACCTCAAATTCGAAATGTATGCATATACTCAGATTGCCCAAAGGCTGGGGAACCCGAAAAAACATGTGTTTTCCGTAAGTGTCCTTTCCTTGAAAAGGTAGGCCTGGGCCAATATCACAATTGTTGGCAAATGGCCAATTAAGCATGAAAACTCAAAATGTGAAACTGACCTGAAATTCGAAATGTATGCATATACTCAGGTTCCCCACAGGTTGGGGAAGCCGAAAAAACATGTGTTTTCCGTAACTGACCTTTCCTTCAAAAGGTAGGCCTGGGCCAATATCACAATTGTTGGCCAATTGCTCAATTAAGCATGAAAACTCAAAATGTGAAACTGACCTCAAATTCGAAATGTATGCATATACTCAGATTGCCCAAAGGCTGGGGAACCCGAAAAAACATGTGTTTTCCGTAAGTGTCCTTTCCTTGAAAAGGTAGGCCTGGGCCAATATCACAATTGTTGGCAAATGGCCAATTAAGCATGAAAACTCAAAATGTGAAACTGACCTCAAATTCGAAATGTATGCATATACTCAGGTTCCCCACAGGTTGGGGAATGCAAAAAATCATGTGTTTTCTGTAACTGACCTTTCCTTCAAAAGGTAGGCCTGGGCCTATATCGCATTTGTTGGCAAAAGGCCAATTAAGCATGAAAACTCAAAATGTGAAACTGACCTCAAATTCAAATGTAGGCATATACTCAGGTTCCCCACAGGTTGGGGAACCCGAAAAAACATGTGTTTTCCATATCCAACCTTTCCTTTAAAAGGTAGGCCTGGGCCAATATCACAATTGTTGGCAAATGGCCAATTAAGCATGAAAACTCAAAATGTGAAACTGACCTCAAATTCGAAATGTATGCATATACTCAGATTGCCCACAGGCTGGGGAACCCAAAAAAACATGTGTTTTACGTAACTAACCTTTCCTTCAAAAGGTAGGCCTGGGCCAATATCACAATTGTTGGCCAATTGCTCAATTAAGCATGAAAACTCAAAATGTGAAACTGACCTCAAATTCGAAATGTATGCATATACTCAGATTGCCCAAAGGCTGGGGAACCCGAAAAAACATGTGTTTTCCGTAAGTGTCCTTTCCTTGAAAAGGTAGGCCAGGGCCAATATCACAATTGTTGGCAAATGGCCAATTAAGCATGAAAACTCAAAATGTGAAACTGACCTGAAATTCGAAATGTATGCATATACTCAGGTTCCCCAAAGGCTGGGGAAGGCGAAAAAACATGTGTTTTCCGTAACTGACCTTTCCTTCAAAAGGTAGTCCTGGGCCAATATCACAATTGTTGGCAAATGGGCAATTAAGCATGAAAACTCAAAATGTGACACTGACCTCAAATTCGAAATGTATGCATATACTCAGATTGCCCACAGGCTGGGGAACCCGAAAAAACATGTGTTTTACGTAACTAACCTTTCCTTCAAAAGATAGGCCTGGGCCAATATCACAATTGTTGGCCAATTGCTCAATTAAGCATGAAAACTCAAAATGTGAAACTGACCTCAAATTCAAAATGTATGCATATACTCAGGTTCCCCACAGGTTGGGGAACCCGAAAAAACACGTGTTTTCCATATCTGAATTTTCCTTCAAAAGCTAGGCCTGGGCCTATATCGCATTTGTTTGCAAATGGCCAATCAAGCATGAAAACTCAAAATGTGAAATTGACCTCAAATTCGAAATGTATGCATATACTCAGGTTCCCCACAAGCTGGGGAACTCGAAAAAACATGTGTTTTCCGTAACTGACCTTTCCTTCAAAAGGTAGGCCTGGGCCAATATCACAATTGTTGGCCAATTGCTCAATTAAGCATGAAAACTCAAAATGTGAAACGGACGTCAAATTCGAAATGTATGCATATACTCAGGTTCCCCACAGGCTGGGGAACCCAAAAAAACATGTGTTTTACATAACTAACCTTTCCTTCAAAAGGTAGGCCTGGGCCAATACCACAATTGTTGGCAAATGGCCAATTAAGCATGAAAACTCAAAATGTGAAACTGACCTCAAATTCGAAATGTATGCATATACTCAGGTTCCCCACAGGTTGGGGAATGCAAAAAATCATGTGTTTTCTGTAACTGACCTTTCCTTCAAAAGGTAGGCCTGGGCCTATATCGCATTTGTTGGCAAAAGGCCAATTAAGCATGAAAACTCAAAATGTGAAACTGACCTCAAATTCAAATGTAGGCATATACTCAGGTTCCCCACAGGTTGGGGAACCCGAAAAAACATGTGTTATCCATATCCAACCTTTCCTTTAAAGGGTAGGCCTGGGCCAATATCTCAATTGTTGGCAAATGACCAATTAAGGATGAAAACTCAAAATGTGAAACTGACCTCAAATTCAAATGTAGGCATATACTCAGGTTCCCCACAGGTTGGGGAACCCGAAAAAACATGTGTTTTCCATATCCAACTTTTCCTTCAAATGGTAGGCCTGGGCCAATATCTCAATTGTTGGCAAATAAGCCAATTAAGGATGAAAACTCAAAATGTGAAACTGACCTCAAATTTGAAATGTATACATATACTCAGGTTCCCCACAGGTTGGGAAACCCGAAAAAACATGTGTTTTCCGTATCGGACCTTTCCTTCAAAAGATAGGCCTGGGCATATATCGCATTTGTTGGCAAATGGCCAATTAAGCAAGAAAATTCAAAATGTGAAACTGACCTCAAATTCGAAATGTATTCATATACTCAGGTTACCCACAGGTTGGGGAACCCGAAAAAACATGTGTTTTCTGTATCCGACCTTTCCTTCAAAAGATAGGCCTGGGCATATATCGCATTTGTTGGCAAATGGCCAATCAAGCATGAAAACTCAAAATGTGAAACTGACCTCAAATTCGAAATGTATGCATATACTCAGGTTCCCCACAAGCTGGGGAACTCGAAAAAACATGTGTTTTCCGTAACTGACCTTTCCTTCAAAAGGTAGCCCTGGGCCAATATCACAATTGTTGGCCAATTGCTCAATTAAGCATGAAAACTCAAAATGTGAAACTGACCTCAAATTCGAAATGTATGCATATACTCAGGTTCCCCACTGGCTGGGGAACCCAAAAAAACATGTGTTTTACGTAACTAACCTTTCCTTCAAAAGGTAGGCCTGGGCCAATATCACAATTGTTGGCCAATTGCTCAATTAAGCATGAAAACTCAAAATGTGAAACTGACCTCAAATTCGAAATGTATGCATATACTCAGGTTCCCCACAGGCTGGGGAACCCGAAAAAACGTGTTTTCCGTATCCGACCTTTCCTTCAAAAGATAGGCCTGGGCATATATCGCATTTGTTGGCAAATGGCCAATCAAGCATGAAAACTCAAAATGTGAAATTGACCTCAAATTCGAAATGTATGCATATACTCAGGTTCCCCACAAGCTGGGGAACTCGAAAAAACATGTGTTTTCCGTAACTGACCTTTCCTTCAAAAGGTAGCCCTGGGCCAATATCACAATTGTTGGCCAATAGCTCAATTAAGCATGAAAACTCAAAATGTGAAACTGACCTCAAATTCGAAATGTCTGCATATACTCAGGTTCCCCACAGGCTGGGGAACCCAAAAAAACATGTGTTTTCCGTATCCGACCTTTCCTTCAAAAGGTAGCCCTGGGCCAATATCACAATTGTTGGCCAATTGCTCAATTAAGCATGAAAACTCAAAATGTGAAACGGACGTCAAATTCGAAATGTATGCATATACTCAGGTTCCCCACAGGCTGGGGAACCCAAAAAAACATGTGTTTTACGTAACTAACCTTTCCTTCAAAAGGTAGGCCTGGGCCAATATCACAATTGTTGGCCAATTGCTCAATTAAGCATGAAAACTCAAAATGTGAAACTGACGTCAAATTCGAAATGTATGCATATACCCAGATTGCCCAAAGGCTGGGGAACCTGAAAAAACATGTGTTTTCCGTAACTGACCTTTCCTTGAAAAGGTAGGCCTGGGCCAATATCACAATTGTTGGCAAATGGCCAATTAAGCATGAAAACTCAAAATGTGAAACTGACCTCAAATTCGAAATGTATGCATATACTCAGGTTCCCCACAGGCTGGGGAACCCGAAAAAACATGTGTTTTACGTAACTAACCTTTCCTTCAAAAGGTAGGCCTGGGCCAATATCAAAATTGTTGGCCAATTACTCAATTAAGCATGAAAACTCAAAATGTGAAACTGACCTCAAATTCAAAATGTATGCATATACTCAGGTTCCCCACAGGTTGGGGAACCCGAAAAAACACGTGTTTTCCGTATCTGAATTTTCCTTGAAAAGCTAGGCCTGGGCCTATATCGCATTTGTTTGCAAATGGCCAATCAAGCATGAAAACTCAAAATGTGAAACTGACCTCAAATTCGAAATGTATGCATATATTCAGGTTCGCCACAGGCTGGGGAACCCAAAAAAACATGTGTTTTACGTAACTGACCTTTCCTTCAAAAGGTAGGCCTGGGCCAATATCACAATTGTTGGCAAATGGCCAATTAAGCATGAAAATTCAAAATGTGAAACTGACCTCAAATTAGAAATGTATGCATATACTCACGTTCCCCACAGGTTGGGGAACCCGAAAAAGCATGTGTTTTCCGTAACTGACCTTTCCTTCAAAAGGTAGTCCTGGGCCAATATCACAATTGTTGGCAAATGGCCAATTAAGCATGAAAACTCAAAATGTGAAACTGACCTCAAATTCGAAATGTATGCATATACTCAGATTGCCCACAGGCTGGGGAACCCGAAAAAACATGTGTTTTACGTAACTAACCTTTCCTTCAAAAGATAGGCCTGGGCCAATATCACAATTGTTGGCAAATTGCTCAATTAAGCATGAAAACTCAAAATGTGAAACTGACCTCAAATTCGAAATGTATGCATATACTCAGGTTCCCCACAGGTTGGGGAACCCGAAAAAACATGTATTTTCCGTATCCGACCTTTCCTTCAAAAGATAGGCCTGGGCCTATATCGCATTTGTTTGCAAATGGCCAATCAAGCATGAAAACTCAAAATGTGAAACTGACCTCAAATTCGAAATGTATGCATATACTCAGGTTCCCCACAGTCTGGGGAACCCGAAAGAACATGTATTTTCCGTATCCGACTTTTCCTTCAAAAGATAGGCCTGGGCATATATCGCATATGTTGGCAAATGGCCAATTAAGCATGAAAATTCAAAATGTGAAACTGACCTCAAATTCGAAATGTATGCATATACTCAGTTTCCCCACAGGTTGGGGAACCCGAAAAAACATGTGTTTTCCGTAACTGACCTTTCCTTCAAAAGCTATGCCTGGGGCTATATCGTATTTTTTTGCAATGGCCAGTTAAGCATGAAAACTCAAAATGTGAAACTGACGTCAAATTCGATATGTATGCATATACTCAGATTGCCCAAAGGCTGGGGAAGGCGAAAAAACATGTGTTTTCCGTAACTGACCTTTCCTTCAAAAGGTAGTCCTGGGCCAATATCACAATTGTTGGCAAATGGCCAATTAAGCATGAAAACTAAAAATGTGAAAGTGACCTCAAATTCGAAATGTATCCATATACTCAGATTGCCCACAGGCTGGGGATCCCGAAAAAACATGTGTTTTCCGTATCCGACCTTTCCTTCAAAAGGTAGCCCTGGGCCAATATCACAATTGTTGGCAAATTGCTCAATTAAGCATGAAAACTCAAAATGTGAAACTGACCTCAAATTCGAAATGTATGCATATACTCAGATTGCCCACAGGCTGGGGAACCCGAAAAAACATGTGTTTTACGTAACTAACCTTTCCTTCAAAAGATAGGCCTGGGCCAATATCACAATTGTTGGCAAATTGCTCAATTAAGCATGAAAACTCAAAATGTGAAACTGACCTCAAATTCGAAATGTATGCATATACTCAGGTTCCCCACAGGTTGGGGAACCCGAAAAAACATGTATTTTCCGTATCCGACCTTTCCTTCAAAAGATAGGCCTGGGCCTATATCGCATTTGTTTGCAAATGGCCAATCAAGCATGAAAACTCAAAATGTGAAACTGACCTCAAATTCGAAATGTATGCATATACTCAGGTTCCCCACAGGCTGGGGAACCCGAAAAAACACGTGTTTTCCGTATCCGACCTTTCCTTCAAAAGATAGGCCTGGGCATATATCGCATTTGTTGGCAAATGGCCAATTAAGCATGAAAATTCAAAATGTGAAACTGACCTCAAATTCGAAATGTATGCATATACTCAGGTTCCCCACAGGTTGGGGAACCCGAAAAAACATGTGTTTTCCGTATCCGACCTTTCCTTCAAAAGATAGGCCTGGGCATATATCGCATATGTTGGCAAATGGCCAATTAAGCATGAAAATTCAAAATGTGAAACTGACCTCAAATTCGAAATGTATGCATATACTCAGTTTCCCCACAGGTTGGGGAACCCGAAAAAACATGTGTTTTCCGTAACTGACCTTTCCTTCAAAAGCTATGCCTGGGGCTATATCGTATTTTTTTGCAATGGCCAGTTAAGCATGAAAACTCAAAATGTGAAACTGACGTCAAATTCGATATGTATGCATATACTCAGATTGCCCAAAGGCTGGGGAAGGCGAAAAAACATGTGTTTTCCGTAACTGACCTTTCCTTCAAAAGGTAGTCCTGGGCCAATATCACAATTGTTGGCAAATGGCCAATTAAGCATGAAAACTAAAAATGTGAAAGTGACCTCAAATTCGAAATGTATCCATATACTCAGATTGCCCACAGGCTGGGGATCCCGAAAAAACATGTGTTTTCCGTATCCGACCTTTCCTTCAAAAGGTAGCCCTGGGCCAATATCACAATTGTTGGCAAATTGCTCAATTAAGCATGAAAACTCAAAATGTGAAACTGACCTCAAATTCGAAATGTATGCATATACTCAGATTGCCCACAGGCTGGGGAACCCGAAAAAACATGTGTTTTACGTAACTAACCTTTCCTTCAAAAGATAGGCCTGGGCCAATATCACAATTGTTGGCAAATTGCTCAATTAAGCATGAAAACTCAAAATGTGAAACTGACCTCAAATTCGAAATGTATGCATATACTCAGGTTCCCCACAGGTTGGGGAACCCGAAAAAACATGTATTTTCCGTATCCGACCTTTCCTTCAAAAGATAGGCCTGGGCCTATATCGCATTTGTTTGCAAATGGCCAATCAAGCATGAAAACTCAAAATGTGAAACTGACCTCAAATTCGAAATGTATGCATATACTCAGGTTCCCCACAGGCTGGGGAACCCGAAAAAACACGTGTTTTCCGTATCCGACCTTTCCTTCAAAAGATAGGCCTGGGCATATATCGCATTTGTTGGCAAATGGCCAATTAAGCATGAAAATTCAAAATGTGAAACTGACCTCAAATTCGAAATGTATGCATATACTCAGGTTCCCCACAGGTTGGGGAACCCGAAAAAACATGTGTTTTCCGTATCCGACCTTTCCTTCAAAAGATAGGCCTGGGCATATATCGCATTTGTTGGCAAATGGCCAATCAAGCATGAAAACTCAAAATGTGAAATTGACCTCAAATTCGAAATGTATGCATATACTCAGGTTCCCCACAAGCTGGGGAACTCGAAAAAACATGTGTTTTCCGTAACTGACCTTTCCTTCAAAAGGTAGCCCTGGGCCAATTCACAATTGTTTGCCAATAGCTCAATTAAGCATGAAAACTCAAAATGTGAAACTGACCTCAAGTTCGAAATGTATGCATATACTCAGGTTCCCCACAGGCTGGGGAACCCAAAAAAACATGTGTTTTACGTAACTAACCTTTCCTTCAAAAGGTAGGCCTGGGCCAATATCACAATTGTTGGCCAATAGCTCAATTAAGCATGAAAACTCAAAATGTGAAACTGACCTCAAATTCGAAATGTATGCATATACTCAGGTTCCCCACAGGCTAGGGAACCCAAAAAAACATGTGTTTTCCGTATCCGACCTTTCCTTCAAAAGGTAGCCCTGGGCCAATATCACAATTGTTGGCAAATTGCTCAATTAAGCATGAAAACTCAAAATGTGAAACTGACCTCAAATTCGAAATGTATGCATATACTCAGGTTCCCCACAGGTTGGGGAACCCAAAAAAACATGTATTTTCCGTATCCGACCTTTCCTTCAAAAGGTAGGCCTGGGCCTATATCGCATTTGTTTGCAAATGGCCAATCAAGCATGAAAACTCAAAATGTGAAACTGACCTCAAATTCGAAATGTATGCATATACTCAGGTTCCCCACAGTCTGGGGAACCCGAAAAAACATGTATTTTCCGTATCCGACCTTTCCTTCAAAAGGTAGGCCTGGGCCTATATCGCATTTGTTGGCAAATGGCCAATTAAGCATGAAAATTCAAAATGTGAAACTGACCTCAAATTTGAAATGTATGCATATACTCAGGTTCCCCACAGTCTGGGGAACCCGAAAAAACATGTATTTTCCGTATCCGACCTTTCCTTCAAAAGATAGGCCTGGGCATATATCGCATTTGTTGGCAAATGGCCAATCAAGCATGAAAACTCAAAATGTGAAATTGACCTCAAATTCGATATGTATGCATATACTCAGGTTCCCCACAAGCTGGGGAACTCGAAAAAACATGTGTTTTCCGTAACTGACCTTTCCTTCAAAAGGTAGGCCTGGGCCAATATCACAATTGTTGGCCAATTGCTCAATTAAGCATGAAAACTCAAAATGTGAAACGGACGTCAAATTCGAAATGTATGCATATACTCAGGTTCCCCACAGGCTGGGGAACCCAAAAAAACATGTGTTTTACGTAACTAACCTTTCCTTCAAAAGGTAGGCCTGGGCCAATATCACAATTGTTGGACAATTGCTCAATTAAGCATGAAAACTCAAAATGTGAAACTGACCTCAAATTCGAAATGTATGCATATACTCAGATTGCCCAAAGGCTGGGGAACCCGAAAAAACATGTGTTTTCCGTAACTGACCTTTCCTTGAAAAGGTAGGCCTGGGCCAATATCACAATTGTTGGCAAATGGCCAATTAAGCATGAAAACTCAAAATGTGAAACTGACCTGAAATTCAAAATGTATGCATATACTCAGGTTCCCCACAGGTTGGGGAAGCCGAAAAAACATGTGTTTTCCGTAACTGACCTTTCCTTCAAAAGGTAGGCCTGGGCCAATATCACAATTGTTGGCAAATGGCCAATTAAGCATGAAAACTAAAAATGTGAAACTGACCTCAAATTCGAAATGTATGCATATACTCAGGTTCCCCACAGGTTGGGGAACCCGAAAAAACATGTGTTTTCCGTAACTGACCTTTCCTTCAAAAGCTATGCCTGGGCCTATATCGTATTTGTTTGCAAATGGCCAATTAAGCATGAAAACACAAAATGTGAAACTGACCTCAAATTCGAAACGTATGCATATACTCAGATTCCCCACAGGTTGGGGAACCCGAAAAAACACGTGTTTTCCGTATCCGACCTTTCCTTCAAAAGATAGGCCTGGGCATATATCGCATTTGTTGGCAAATGGCCAATTAAGCATGAAAATTCAAAATGTGAAACTGACCGCAAATTCGAAATCTATGCATATACTCAGATTGCCCAAAGGCTGGGGAAGGCGAAAAAACATGTGTTTTCTGTAACTGACGTTTCCTTCAAAAGCTATGCCTGGGCCTATATCGTATTTTTTTGCAAATGGCCAATTAAGCATGAAAACTCAAAATGTGAAACTGACGTCAAATTCGAAATGTATGCATATACTCAGATTGCCCAAAGGCTGGGGAAGGCGAAAAAACATGTGTTTTCTGTAACTGACCTTTCCTTCAAAAGGTAGGCCTGGGCCAATATCACAATTGTTGGCAAATGGCCAATTAAGCATGAAAACTAAAAATGTGAAACTGACCTCAAATTCGAAATGTATGCATATACTCAGGTTCCCCACAGGTTGGGGAAGCCGAAAAAACATGTGTTTTCCGTAACTGACCTTTCCTTCAAAAGGTAGGCCTGGGCCAAGATCACAATTGTTGGCAAATGGCCAATTAAGCATGAAAATTCAAAATGTGAAACTGACCTCAAATTCGAAATGTATGCATATACTCAGATTGCCCAAAGGCTGGGGAAGGCGAAAAAACATGTGTTTTCTGTAACTGACGTTTCCTTCAAAAGCTATGCCTGGGCCTATATCGTATTTTTTTGCAAATGGCCAATTAAGCATGAAAACTCAAAATGTGAAACTGACGTCAAATTCGAAATGTATGCATATACTCAGATTGCCCACAGGCTGGGGAACCCGAAAAAACATGTGTTTTACATAACTAACCTTTCCTTCAAAAGATAGGCCTGGGCCAATGTCACAATTGTTGGCCAATTGCTCAATTAAGCATGAAAACTCAAAATGTGAAACTGACCTCAAATTCGAAATGTATGCATATACTCAGGTTCCCCACAGTCTGGGGAACCCGAAAGAACATGTATTTTCCGTATCCGACTTTTCCTTCAAAAGATAGGCCTGGGCATATATCGCATATGTTGGTAAATGGCCAATTAAGCATGAAAATTCAAAATGTGAAACTGACCTCAAATTCGAAATGTATGCATATACTCAGGTTCCCCACAGGTTGGGGAACCCGAAAAAACATGTGTTTTCCGTAACTGACCTTTCCTTCAAAAGCTATGCCTGGGCCTATATCGTATTTTTTTGCAAATGGCCAGTTAAGCATGAAAACTCAAAATGTGAAACTGACGTCAAATTCGAAATGTATGCATATACTCTGATTGCCCAAAGGCTGGGGAAGGCGAAAAAACATGTGTTTTCCGTAACTGACCTTTCCTTCAAAAGGTAGTCCTGGGCCAATTTCACAATTGTTGGCAAATGGCCAATTAAGCATGAAAACTAAAAATGTGAAACTGACCTCAAATTCGAAATGTATGCATATACTCAGATTGCCCACAGGCTGGGGAACCCGAAAAAACATGTGTTTTACGTAACTAACCTTTCCTTCAAAAGATAGGCCTGGGCCAATATCACAATTGTTGGCCAATTGCTCAATTAAGCATGAAAACTCAAAATGTGAAACTGACCTCAAATTCGAAATGTATGCATATACTCAGGTTCCCCACATGCTGGGGAACCCAAAAAAACATGTGTTTTACGTAACTAACCTTTCCTTCAAAAGGTAGGCCTGGGCCAATATCACAATTGTTGGCAAATGGCCAATTAAGCATGAAAACTCAAAATGTGAAACTGACCTGAAATTCGAAATGTATGCATATACTCAGGTTCCCCACAGGTTGGGGAAGCCGAAAAAACATGTGTTTTCCGTAACTGACCTTTCCTTCAAAAGCTATGCCTGGGCCTATATCGTATTTTTTTGCAAATGGCCAGTTAAGCATGAAAACTCAAAATGTGAAACTGACCTCAAATTCAAAATGTATGCATATACTCAGGTTCCCCACAGGTTGGGGAACCCGAAAAAACATGTGTTTTCCGTAACTGACCTTTCCTTCAAAAGGTAGTCCTGGGCCTATATCGCATTTGTTTGCAAATGGCCAATCAAGCATGAAAACTCAAAATGTGAAATTGACCTCAAATTCGAAATGTATGCATATACTCAGATTGCCCACAAGCTGGGGAACTCGAAAAAACATGTGTTTTCCGTAACTGACCTTTCCTTCAAAAGGTAGCCCTGGGCCAATATCACAATTGTTGGCCAATTGCTCAATTAAGCATGAAAACTCAAAATGTGAAACTGACCTCAAATTCGAAATGTATGCATATACTCAGGTTCCCCACAGGCTGGGGAACCCAAAAAAACATGTGTTTTACGTAACTAACCTTTCCTTCAAAAGGTAGGCCTGGGCCAATATCACAATTGTTGGACAATTGCTCAATTAAGCATGAAAACTCAAAATGTGAAACTGACCTCAAATTCGAAATGTATGCATATACTCAGATTGCCCAAAGGCTGGGGAACCCGAAAAAACATGTGTTTTCCGTAAGTGTCCTTTCCTTGAAAAGGTAGGCCTGGGACAATATCACAATTGTTGGCAAATGGCCAATTAAGCATGAAAACTCAAAATGTGAAACTGACCTGAAATTCGAAATGTATGCATATACTCAGGTTCCCCACAGGTTGGGGAAGCCGAAAAAACATGTGTTTTCCGTAACTGACCTTTCCTTCAAAAGGTAGGCCTGGGCCTATATCGTATTTTTTTGCAAATGGCCAGTTAAGCATGAAAACTCAAAATGTGAAACTGACGTCAAATTCGAAATGTATGCATATACTCAGATTGCCCAAAGGCTGGGGAAGGCGAAAAAACATGTGTTTTCCGTAACTGACCTTTCCTTCAAAAGGTAGTCCTGGGCCAATTTCACAATTGTTGGCAAATGGCCAATTAAGCATGAAAACTAAAAATGTGAAACTGACCTCAAATTCGAAATGTATGCATATACTCAGACTGCCCACAGGCTGGGGAACCCGAAAAAACATGTGTTTTACGTAACTAACCTTTCCTTCAAAAGATAGGCCTGGGCCAATATCACAATTGTTGGCCAATTGCTCAATTAAGCATGAAAACTCAAAATGTGAAACTGACCTCAAATTCAAAATGTATGCATATACTCAGGTTCCCCACAGGTTGGGGAACCCGAAAAAACACGTGTTTTCCGTATCTGAATTTTCCTTCAAAAGCTAGGCCTGGGCCTATATCGCATTTGTTTGCAAATGGCCAATCAAGCATGAAAACTCAAAATGTGAAATTGACCTCAAATTCGAAATGTATGCATATACTCAGATTGCCCACAAGCTGGGGAACTCGAAAAAACATGTGTTTTCCGTAACTGACCTTTCCTTCAAAAGGTAGCCCTGGGCCAATATCACAATTGTTGGCCAATTGCTCGATTAAGCATGAAAACTCAAAATGTGAAACTGACCTCAAATTCGAAATGTATGCATATACTCAGGTTCCCCACAGGCTGGGGAACCCAAAAAAACATGTGTTTTACGTAACTAACCTTTCCTTCAAAAGGTAGGCCTGGGCCAATATCACAATTGTTGGACAATTGCTCAATTAAGCATGAAAACTCAAAATGTGAAACTGACCTCAAATTCGAAATGTATGCATATACTCAGATTGCCCAAAGGCTGGGGAACCCGAAAAAACATGTGTTTTCCGTAAGTGTCCTTTCCTTGAAAAGGTAGGCCTGGGCCAATATCACAATTGTTGGCAAATGGCCAATTAAGTATGAAAACTAAAAATGTGAAACTGACCTCAAATTCGAAATGTATGCATATACTCAGGTTCCCCACAGGTTGGGGAACCCGAAAAAACACGTGTTTTCCGTATCCGACCTTTCCTTCAAAAGATAGGCCTGGGCATATATCGCATTTGTTGGCAAATGGCCAATTAAGCATGAAAATTCAAAATGTGAAACTGACCGCAAATTCGAAATCTATGCATATACTCAGATTGCCCAAAGGCTGGGGAAGGCGAAAAAACATGTGTTTTCTGTAACTGACGTTTCCTTCAAAAGCTATGCCTGGGCCTATATCGTATTTTTTTGCAAATGGCCAATTAAGCATGAAAACTCAAAATGTGAAAGTGACGTCAAATTCGAAATGTATGCATATACTCAGATTGCCCAAAGGCTGGGGAAGGCGAAAAAACATGTGTTTTCTGTAACTGACCTTTCCTTCAAAAGGTAGGCCTGGGCCAATATCACAATTGTTGGCAAATGGCCAATTAAGCATGAAAACTAAAAATGTGAAACTGACCTCAAATTCGAAATGTATGCATATACTCAGGTTCCCCACAGGTTGGGGAAGCCGAAAAAACATGTGTTTTCCGTAACTGACCTTTCCTTCAAAAGGTAGGCCTGGGCCAATATCACAATTGTTGGCAAATGGCCAATTAAGCATGAAAACTCAAAATGTGAAACTGACCTCAAATTCGAAATGTATGCATATACTCAGATTGCCCACAGGCTGGGGAACCCGAAAAAACATGTGTTTTACATAACTAACCTTTCCTTCAAAAGATAGGCCTGGGCCAATGTCACAATTGTTGGCCAATTGCTCAATTAAGCATGAAAACTCAAAATGTGAAACTGACCTCAAATTCGAAATGTATGCATATACTCAGGTTCCCCACAGTCTGGGGAACCCGAAAGAACATGTATTTTCCGTATCCGACTTTTCCTTCAAAAGATAGGCCTGGGCATATATCGCATATGTTGGTAAATGGCCAATTAAGCATGAAAATTCAAAATGTGAAACTGACCTCAAATTCGAAATGTATGCATATACTCAGGTTCCCCACAGGTTGGGGAACCCGAAAAAACATGTGTTTTCCGTAACTGACCTTTCCTTCAAAAGCTATGCCTGGGCCTATATCGTATTTTTTTGCAAATGGCCAGTTAAGCATGAAAACTCAAAATGTGAAACTGACGTCAAATTCGAAATGTATGCATATACTCAGATTGCCCAAAGGCTGGGGAAGGCGAAAAAACATGTGTTTTCCGTAACTGACCTTTCCTTCAAAAGGTAGTCCTGGGCCAATTTCACAATTGTTGGCAAATGGCCAATTAAGCATGAAAACTAAAAATGTGAAACTGACCTCAAATTCGAAATGTATGCATATACTCAGATTGCCCACAGGCTGGGGAACCCGAAAAAACATGTGTTTTACGTAACTAACCTTTCCTTCAAAAGATAGGCCTGGGCCAATATCACAATTGTTGGCCAATTGCTCAATTAAGCATGAAAACTCAAAATGTGAAACTGACCTCAAATTCAAAATGTATGCATATACTCAGGTTCCCCACAGGTTGGGGAACCCGAAAAAACACGTGTTTTCCGTATCTGAATTTTCCTTCAAAAGCTAGGCCTGGGCCTATATCGCATTTGTTTGCAAATGGCCAATCAAGCATGAAAACTCAAAATGTGAAATTGACCTCAAATTCGAAATGTATGCATATACTCAGATTGCCCACAAGCTGGGGAACTCGAAAAAACATGTGTTTTCCGTAACTGACCTTTCCTTCAAAAGGTAGCCCTGGGCCAATATCACAATTGTTGGCCAATTGCTCAATTAAGCATGAAAACTCAAAATGTGAAACTGACCTCAAATTCGAAATGTATGCATATACTCAGGTTCCCCACAGGCTGGGGAACCCAAAAAAACATGTGTTTTACGTAACTAACCTTTCCTTCAAAAGGTAGGCCTGGGCCAATATCACAATTGTTGGACAATTGCTCAATTAAGCATGAAAACTCAAAATGTGAAACTGACCTCAAATTCGAAATGTATGCATATACTCAGATTGCCCAAAGGCTGGGGAACCCGAAAAAACATGTGTTTTCCGTAAGTGTCCTTTCCTTGAAAAGGTAGGCCTGGGCCAATATCACAATTGTTGGCAAATGGCCAATTAAGCATGAAAACTCAAAATGTGAAACTGACCTGAAATTCGAAATGTATGCATATACTCAGGTTCCCCACAGGTTGGGGAAGCCGAAAAAACATGTGTTTTCCGTAACTGACCTTTCCTTCAAAAGGTAGGCCTGGGCCTATATCGTATTTTTTTGCAAATGGCCAGTTAAGCATGAAAACTCAAAATGTGAAACTGACGTCAAATTCGAAATGTATGCATATACTCAGATTGCCCAAAGGCTGGGGAAGGCGAAAAAACATGTGTTTTCCGTAACTGACCTTTCCTTCAAAAGGTAGTCCTGGGCCAATTTCACAATTGTTGGCAAATGGCCAATTAAGCATGAATACTAAAAATGTGAAACTGACCTCAAATTCGAAATGTATGCATATACTCAGATTGCCCACATGCTGGGGAACCCGAAAAAACATGTGTTTTACGTAACTAACCTTTCCTTCAAAAGATAGGCCTGGGCCAATATCACAATTGTTGGCCAATTGCTCAATTAAGCATAAAAACTCAAAATGTGAAACTGACCTCAAATTCAAAATGTATGCATATACTCAGGTTCCCCACAGGTTGGGGAACCCGAAAAAACACGTGTTTTCCGTATCTGAATTTTCCTTCAAAAGCTAGGCCTGGGCCTATATCGCATTTGTTTGCAAATGGCCAATCAAGCATGAAAACTCAAAATGTGAAATTGACCTCAAATTCGAAATGTATGCATATACTCAGATTGCCCACAAGCTGGGGAACTCGAAAAAACATGTGGTTTCCGTAACTGACCTTTCCTTCAAAAGGTAGCCCTGGGCCAATATCACAATTGTTGGCCAATTGCTCAATTAAGCATGAAAACTCAAAATGTGAAACTGACCTCAAATTCGAAATGTATGCATATACTCAGGTTCCCCACAGGCTGGGGAACCCAAAAAAACATGTGTTTTACGTAACTAACCTTTCCTTCAAAAGGTAGGCCTGGGCCAATATCACAATTGTTGGCCAATTGCTCAATTAAACATGAAAACTCAAAATGTGAAACTGACCTCAAATTCGAAATGTATGCATATACTCAGATTGCCCAAAGGCTGGGGAACCCGAAAAAACATGTGTTTTCCGTAAGTGTCCTTTCCTTGAAAAGGTAGGCCTGGGCCAATATCACAATTGTTGGCAAATGGCCAATTAAGCATGAAAACTCAAAATGTGAAACTGACCTGAAATTCGAAATGTATGCATATACTCAGGTTCCCCACAGGTTGGGGAAGCCGAAAAAACATGTGTTTTCCGTAACTGACCTTTCCTTCAAAAGGTAGGCCTGGGCCAATATCACAATTGTTGGCAAATGGCCAATTAAGCATGAAAACTCAAAATGTGAAACTGACCTCAAATTCGAAATGTATGCATATACTCAGGTTCCCCACAGGTTGGGGAATGCAAAAAATCATGTGTTTTCTGTAACTGACCTTTCCTTCAAAAGGTAGGCCTGGGCCTATATCGCATTTGTTGGCAAAAGGCCAATTAAGCATGAAAACTCAAAATGTGAAACTGACCTCAAATTCAAATGTAGGCATATACTCAGGTTCCCCACAGGTTGGGGAACCCGAAAAAACATGTGTTTTCCATATCCAACCTTTCCTTTAAAAGGTAGGCCTGGGCCAATATCACAATTGTTGGCAAATGGCCAATTAAGCATGAAAACTCAAAATGTGAAACTGACCTCAAATTCGAAATGTATGCATATACTCAGATTGCCCACAGGCTGGGGAACCCAAAAAAACATGTGTTTTACGTAACTAACCTTTCCTTCAAAAGGTAGGCCTGGGCCAATATCACAATTGTTGGCCAATTGCTCAATTAAGCATGAAAACTCAAAATGTGAAACTGACCTCAAATTCGAAATGTATGCATATACTCAGATTGCCCAAAGGCTGGGGAACCCGAAAAAACATGTGTTTTCCGTAAGTGTCCTTTCCTTGAAAAGGTAGGCCAGGGCCAATATCACAATTGTTGGCAAATGGCCAATTAAGCATGAAAACTCAAAATGTGAAACTGACCTGAAATTCGAAATGTATGCATATACTCAGGTTCCCCAAAGGCTGGGGAAGGCGAAAAAACATGTGTTTTCCGTAACTGACCTTTCCTTCAAAAGGTAGTCCTGGGCCAATATCACAATTGTTGGCAAATGGCCAATTAAGCATGAAAACTAAAAATGTGAAACTGACCTCAAATTCGAAATGTATGCATATACTCAGATTGCCCACAGGCTGGGGAACCCGAAAAAACATGTGTTTTACGTAACTAACCTTTCCTTCAAAAGATAGGCCTGGGCCAATATCACAATTGTTGGCCAATTGCTCAATTAAGCATGAAAACTCAAAATGTGAAACTGACCTCAAATTCAAAATGTATGCATATACTCAGGTTCCCCACAGGTTGGGGAACCCGAAAAAACACGTGTTTTCCGTATCTGAATTTTCCTTCAAAAGCTAGGCCTGGGCCTATATCGCATTTGTTTGCAAATGGCCAATCATGCATGAAAAATCAAAATGTGAAACTGACCTCAAATTCAAATGTAGGCATATACTCAGGTTCCCCACAGGTTGGGGAACCCGAAAAAACATGTGTTTTCCATATCCAACCTTTCCTTTAAAGGGTAGGCCTGGGCCAATATCTCAATTGTTGGCAAATGACCAATTAAGGATGAAAACTCAAAATGTGAAACTGACCTCAAATTCAAATGTAGGCATATACTCAGGTTCCCCACAGGTTGGGGAACCCGAAAAAACATGTGTTTTCCATATCCAACTTTTCCTTCAAATGGTAGGCCTGGGCCAATATCTCAATTGTTGGCAAATAAGCCAATTAAGGATGAAAACTCAAAATGTGAAACTGACCTCAAATTTGAAATGTATACATATACTCAGGTTCCCCACAGGTTGGGAAACCCGAAAAAACATGTGTTTTCCGTATCGGACCTTTCCTTCAAAAGATAGGCCTGGGCATATATCGCATTTGTTGGCAAATGGCCAATTAAGCATGAAAATTCAAAATGTGAAACTGACCTCAAATTCGAAATGTATGCATATACTCAGGTTCCCCACAGGTTGGGGAACCCGAAAAAACATGTGTTTTCCGTATCCGACCTTTCCTTCAAAAGATAGGCCTGGGCATATATCGCATTTGTTGGCAAATGGCCAATCAAGCATGAAAACTCAAAATGTGAAACTGACCTCAAATTCGAAATGTATGCATATACTCAGGTTCCCCACTGGCTGGGGAACCCAAAAAAACATGTGTTTTACGTAACTAACCTTTCCTTCAAAAGGTAGGCCTGGGCCAATATCACAATTGTTGGCCAATTGCTCAATTAAGCATGAAAACTCAAAATGTGAAACTGACGTCAAATTCGAAATGTATGCATATACTCAGATTGCCCAAAGGCTGGGGAACCCGAAAAAACATGTGTTTTCCGTAACTGACCTTTCCTTGAAAAGGTAGGCCTGGGCCAATATCACAATTGTTGGCAAATGGCCAATTAAGCATGAAAACTCAAAATGTGAAACTGACCTCAAATTCGAAATGTATGCATATACTCAGGTTCCCCACAGGTTGGGGAAGCCGAAAAAACATGTGTTTTCCGTAACTGACCTTTCCTTCAAAAGGTAGGCCAGGGCCAATATCACAATTGTTGGCCAATTGCTCAATTAAGCATGAAAACTGAAAATGTGAAACTGACCTCAAATTCGAAATGTATGCATATAGTCAGGTTCCCCACAGTCTGGGGAACCCGAAAAAACATGTATTTTCCGTATCCGACCTTTCCTTCAAAAGATAGGCCTGGGCATATATCGCATTTGTTGGCAAATGGCCAATTAAGCATGAAAATTCAAAATGTGAAACTGACCTCAAATTCGAAATGTATGCATATACTCAGGTTACCCACAGGTTGGGGAACCTGAAAAAACATGTGTTTTCCGTATCCGACCTTTCCTTCAAAAGATAGGCCTGGGCATATATCGCATTTGTTGGCAAATGGCCAATCAAGCATGAAAACTCAAAATGTGAAACTGACCTCAAATTCGAAATGTATGCATATACTCAGGTTCCCCACAAGCTGGGGAACTCGAAAAAACATGTGTTTTCCGTAACTGACCTTTCCTTCAAAAGGTAGCCCTTGGCCAATATCACAATTGTTGGCGAATTGCTCAATTAAGCATGAAAACTCAAAATGTGAAACTGACCTCAAATTCGAAATGTATGCATATACTCAGGTTCCCCACAGGCTGGGGAACCCAAAAAAACATGTGTTTTACGTAACTAACCTTTCCTTCAAAAGGTAGGCCTGGGCCAATATCACAATTGTTGGCCAATTGCTCAATTAAGCATGAAAACTCAAAATGTGAAACTGACGTCAAATTCGAAATGTATGCATATACTCAGATTGCCCAAAGGCTGGGGAACCCGAAAAAACATGTGTTTTCCGTAACTGACCTTTCCTTGAAAAGGTAGGCCTGGGCCAATATCACAATTGTTGGCAAATGTTCAATTAAGCATGAAAACTCAAAATGTGAAACTGACCTCAAATTCGAAATGTATGCATATACTCAGGTTCCCCACAGGTTGGGGAAGCCGAAAAAACATGTGTTTTCCGTAACTGACCTTTCCTTCAAAAGGTAGGCCTGGGCCAATATCACAATTGTTGGCAAATGGCCAATTAAGCATGAAAACTCAAAATGTGAAACTGACCTCAAATTCGAAATGTATACATATACTCAGATTGCCCACAGGCTGGGGAACCCGAAAAAACATGTGTTTTACATAACTAACCTTTCCTTCAAAAGATAGGCCTGGGCCAATATCACAATTGTTGGCCAATTGCTCAATTAAGCATGAAAACTCAAAATGTGAAACTGACCTCAAATTCGAAATGTATGCATATACTCAGGTTCCCCACAGGTTGGGGAACCCGAAAAAACATGTGTTTTACGTAACTGACCTTTCCTTCAAAAGGTAGCCCTGGGCCTATATCACAATTGTTGGCCAATTGCTCAATTAAGCATGAAAACTCAAAATGTGAAACTGACCTCAAATTCGAAATGTATGCATATACTCAGGTTCCCCACAGGTTGGGGAACCCAAAAAAACATGTGTTTTACGTAACTGACCTTTCCTTCAAAAGGTAGGCCTGGGCCTATATCGTATTTGTTTGCAAATGGCCAATTAAGCATGAAAACTCAAAATGTGAAACTGACGTCAAATTCGAAATGTATGCATATACTCAGATTGCCCAAAGGCTGGGGAAGGCGAAAAAACATGTGTTTTCTGTAACTGACCTTTCCTTCAAAAGGTAGGCCTGGGCCAATATCACAATTGTTGGCAAATGGCCAATTAAGCATGAAAACTAAAAATGTGAAACTGACCTCAAATTCGAAATGTATGCATATACTCAGATTCCCCACAGGTTGGGGAACCCAAAAAAACATGTGTTTTACGTAACTAACCTTTCCTTCAAAAGGTAGGCCTGGGCCAATATCACAATTGTTGGCCAATTGCTCAATTAAGCATGAAAACTCAAAATGTGAAACTGACGTCAAATTCGAAATGTATGCATATACTCAGATTGCCCAAAGGCTGGGGAACCTGAAAAAACATGTGTTTTCCGTAACTGACCTTTCCTTGAAAAGGTAGGCCTGGGCCAATATCACAATTGTTGGCAAATGGCCAATTAAGCATGAAAACTCAAAATGTGAAACTGACCTCAAATTCGAAATGTATGCATATACTCAGGTTCCCCACAGGCTGGGGAACACGAAAAAACATGTGTTTTACGTAACTAACCTTTCCTTCAAAAGGTAGGCCTGGGCCAATATCACAATTGTTGGCCAATTGCTCAATTAAGCATGAAAACTCAAAATGTGAAACTGACCTCAAATTCAAAATGTATGCATATACTCAGGTTCCCCACAGGTTGGGGAACCCGAAAAAACACGTGTTTTCCGTATCTGAATTTTCCTTGAAAAGCTAGGCCTGGGCCTATATCGCATTTGTTTGCAAATGGCCAATCAAGCATGAAAACTCAAAATGTGAAACTGACCTCAAATTCGAAATGTATGCATATATTCAGGTTCCCCACAGGCTGGGGAACCCAAAAAAACATGTGTTTTACGTAACTGACCTTTCCTTCAAAAGGTAGGCCTGGGCCTATATCGTATTTGTTTGCAAATGGCCAATTAAGCATGAAAACTCAAAATGTGAAACTGACGTCAAATTCGAAATGTATGCATATACTCAGATTGCCCAAAGGCTGGGGAAGGCGAAAAAACATGTGTTTTCTGTAACTGACCTTTCCTTCAAAAGGTAGGCCTGGGCCAATATCACAATTGTTGGCAAATGGCCAATTAAGCATGAAAACTAAAAATGTGAAACTGACCTCAAATTCGAAATGTATGCATATACTCAGATTCCCCACAGGTTGGGGAACCCAAAAAAACATGTGTTTTACGTAACTAACCTTTCCTTCAAAAGGTAGGCCTGGGCCAATATCACAATTGTTGGCCAATTGCTCAATTAAGCATGAAAACTCAAAATGTGAAACTGACGTCAAATTCGAAATGTATGCATATACTCAGATTGCCCAAAGGCTGGGGAACCTGAAAAAACATGTGTTTTCCGTAACTGACCTTTCCTTGAAAAGGTAGGCCTGGGCCAATATCACAATTGTTGGCAAATGGCCAATTAAGCATGAAAACTCAAAATGTGAAACTGACCTCAAATTCGAAATGTATGCATATACTCAGGTTCCCCACAGGTTGGGGAAGCCGAAAAAACATGTGTTTTCCGTAACTGACCTTTCCTTCAAAAGGTAGGCCTGGGCCAATATCACAATTGTTGGCAAATGGCCAATTAAGCATGAAAACTCAAAATGTGAAACTGACCTCAAATTCGAAATGTATGCATATACTCAGGTTCCCCACAGGCTGGGGAACCCGAAAAAACATGTGTTTTACGTAACTAACCTTTCCTTCAAAAGGTAGGCCTGGGCCAATATCACAATTGTTGGCCAATTGCTCAATTAAGCATGAAAACTCAAAATGTGAAACTGACCTCAAATTCAAAATGTATGCATATACTTAGGTTCCCCACAGGTTGGGGAACCCGAAAAAACACGTGTTTTCCGTATCTGAATTTTCCTTGAAAAGCTAGGCCTGGGCCTATATCGCATTTGTTTGCAAATGGCCAATCAAGCATGAAAACTCAAAATGTGAAACTGACCTCAAATTCGAAATGTATGCATATATTCAGGTTCCCCACAGGCTGGGGAACCCAAAAAAACATGTGTTTTACGTAACTGACCTTTCCTTCAAAAGGTAGGCCTGGGCCTATATCGTATTTGTTTGCAAATGGCCAATTAAGCATGAAAACTCAAAATGTGAAACTGACGTCAAATTCGAAATGTATGCATATACTCAGATTGCCCAAAGGCTGGGGAAGGCGAAAAAACATGTGTTTTCTGTAACTGACCTTTCCTTCAAAAGGTAGGCCTGGGCCAATATCACAATTGTTGGCAAATGGCCAATTAAGCATGAAAACTAAAAATGTGAAACTGACCTCAAATTCGAAATGTATGCACATACTCAGATTCCCCACAGGTTGGGGAACCCAAAAAAACATGTGTTTTACGTAACTAACCTTTCCTTCAAAAGGTAGGCCTGGGCCAATATCACAATTGTTGGCCAATTGCTCAATTAAGCATGAAAACTCAAAATGTGAAACTGACGTCAAATTCGAAATGTATGCATATACTCAGATTGCCCAAAGGCTGGGGAACCTGAAAAAACATGTGTTTTCCGTAACTGACCTTTCCTTGAAAAGGTAGGCCTGGGCCAATATCACAATTGTTGGCAAATGGCCAATTAAGCATGAAAACTCAAAATGTGAAACTGACCTCAAATTCGAAATGTATGCATATACTCAGATTGCCCACAGGCTGGGGAACCCGAAAAAACATGTGTTTTACGTAACTAACCTTTCCTTCAAAAGATAGGCCTGGGCCTATATCGCATTTGTTTGCAAATGGCCAATCAAGCATGAAAACTCAAAATGTGAAACTGACCTCAAATTCGAAATGTATGCATATACTCAGATTGCCCACAGGCTGGGGAACCCGAAAAAACATGTGTTTTACGTAACTAACCTTTCCTTCAAAAGATAGGCCTGGGCCAATATCACAATTGTTGGCAAATTGCTCAATTAAGCATGAAAACTCAAAATGTGAAACTGACCTCAAATTCGAAATGTATGCATATACTCAGGTTCCCCACAGGTTGGGGAACCCGAAAAAACATGTATTTTCCGTATCCGACCTTTCCTTCAAAAGATAGGCCTGGGCCTATATCGCATTTGTTTGCAAATGGCCAATCAAGCATGAAAACTCAAAATGTGAAACTGACCTCAAATTCGAAATGTATGCATATACTCAGGTTCCCCACAGGTTGGGGAACCCGAAAAAACATGTATTTTCTGTATCCGACCTTTCCTTCAAAAGATAGGCCTGGGCCTATATCGCATTTGTTTGCAAATGGCCAATCAAGCATGAAAACTCAAAATGTGAAACTGACCTCAAATTCGAAATGTATGCATATACTCAGGTTCCCCACAGGTTGGGGAACCCGAAAAAACATGTGTTTTCCGTATCCGACCTTTCCTTCAAAAGATAGGCCTGGGCATATATCGCATTTGTTGGCAAATGGCCAATCAAGCATGAAAACTCAAAATGTGAAATTGACCTCAAATTCGAAATGTATGCATATACTCAGGTTCCCCACAGCTGGGGAACTCGAAAAAACATGTGTTTTCCGTAACTGACCTTTCCTTCAAAAGGTAGCCCTGGGCCAATATCACAATTGTTGGCCAATAGCTCAATTAAGCATGAAAACTCAAAATGTGAAACTGACCTCAAATTTGAAATGTATGCATATACTCAGGTTCCCCACAGGCTGGGGAACCCGAAAAAACATGTGTTTTCCGTATCCGACCTTTCCTTCAAAAGGTAGCCCTGGGCCAATATCACAATTGTTGGCCAATTGCTCAATTAAGCATGAAAACTCAAAATGTGAAACGGACGTCAAATTCGAAATGTATGCATATACTCAGGTTCCCCACAGGCTGGGGAACCCAAAAAAACATGTGTTTTACGTAACTAACCTTTCCTTCAAAAGGTAGGCCTGGGCCAATATCACAATTGTTGGCCAATTGCTCAATTAAGCATGAAAACTCAAAATGTGAAACTGACGTCAAATTCGAAATGTATGCATATACCCAGATTGCCCAAAGGCTGGGGAACCTGAAAAAACATGTGTTTTCCGTAACTTACCTTTCCTTGAAAAGGTAGGCCTGGGCCAATATCACAATTGTTGGCAAATGGCCAATTAAGCATGAAAACTCAAAATGTGAAACTGACCTCAAATTCGAAATGTATGCATATACTCAGGTTCCCCACAGGTTGGGGAAGCCGAAAAAACATGTGTTTTCCGTAACTGACCTTTCCTTCAAAAGGTAGGCCTGGGCCAATATCACAATTGTTGGCCAATTGCTCAATTAAGCATGAAAACTCAAAATGTGAAACTGACCTCAAATTCAAAATGTATGCATATACTCAGGTTCCCCAAAGGTTGGGGAAACCGAAAAAACACGTGTTTTCCGTATCTGAATTTTCCTTGAAAAGCTAGGCCTGGGCCTATATCGCATTTGTTTGCAAATGGCCAATCAAGCATGAAAACTCAAAATGTGAAACTGACCTCAAATTCGAAATGTATGCATATATTCAGGTTCCCCACAGGCTGGGGAACCCAAAAAAACATGTGTTTTCCGTAACTGACCTTTCCTTCAAAAGCTATGCCTGGGCCTATATCGTATTTTTTTGCAAATGGCCAATTAAGCATGAAAACTGAAAATGTGAAACTGACGTCAAATTCGAAATGTATGCATATACTCAGATTGCCCAAAGGCTGGGGAAGGCGAAAAAACATGTGTTTTCTGTAACTGACCTTTCCTTCAAAAGGTAGGCCTGGGCCAATATCACAATTGTTGGCAAATGGCCAATTAAGCATGAAAACTAAAAATGTGAAACTGACCTCAAATTCGAAATGTATGCATATACTCAGGTTCCCCACAGGTTGGGGAACCCAAAAAAACATGTGTTTTACGTAACTGACCTTTCCTTCAAAAGGTAGGCCTGGGCCAATATCACAATTGTTGGCCAAATGCTCAATTAAGCATGAAAACTCAAAATGTGAAACGGACGTCAAATTCGAAATGTATGTATATACTCAGGTTCCCCACAGGCTGGGGAACCCGAAAAAACATGTGTTTTACGTAACTAACCTTTCCTTCAAAAGGTAGGCCTGGGCCAATATCACAATTGTTGGCCAATTGCTCAATTAAGCATGAAAACTCAAAATGTGAAACTGACCTCAAATTCGAAATGTATGCATATACCCAGATTGCCCAAAGGCTGGGGAACCTGAAAAAACATGTGTTTTCCGTAACTTACCTTTCCTTGAAAAGGTAGGCCTGGGCCAATATCACAATTGTTGGCAAATGGCCAATTAAGCATGAAAACTCAAAATGTGAAACTGACCTCAAATTCGAAATGTATGCATATACTCAGGTTCCCCACAGGTTGGGGACGCCGAAAAAACATGTGTTTTCCGTAACTGACCTTTCCTTCAAAAGGAAGGCCTGGGCCAATATCACAATTGTTGGCAAATGGCCAATTAAGCATGAAAACTCAAAATGTGAAAATGACCTAAAATTCAAAATGTATGCATATACTCAGGTTCCCCACAGGTTGGGGAACCCGAAAAAACATGTGTTTTCCGTAACTGACCTTTCCTTCAAAAGGTAGGCCTGGGCCAATATCACAATTGTTGGCAAATGGCCAATTAAGCATGAAAACTCAAAATGTGAAACTGACCTCAAATTCGAATTGTATGCATATACTCAGGTTCCCCACAGGCTTTGGAACCCGAAAAAACACGTGTTTTCCGTATCTGAATTTTCCTTGAAAAGCTAGGCCTGGGCCTATATCGCATTTGTTTGCAAATGGCCAATCAAGCATGAAAACTCAAAATGTGAAACTGACCTCAAATTCAAAATGTATGCATATATTCAGGTTCCCCACAGGCTGGGGAACCCAAAAAAACATGTGTTTTACGTATCCAACCTTTCCTTCAAAAGGTAGGCCTGCGCCAATGTCACAATTGTTGGCCAATTGCTCAATTAAGCATGAAAACTCAAAATGTGAAACTGACCTCAAATTCGAAATGTATGCATATACTCAGGTTCCCCACAGTCTGGGGAACCCGAAAAAACATGTGTTTTCCGTATCCGACCTTCACTTCAAAAGATAGGCCTGGGCCAATATCACAATTGTTGGCCAATTGCTCAATTAAGCATGAAAACTCAAAATGTGAAACGGACGTCAAATTCGAAATGTATGCATATACTCAGGTTCCCCACAGGCTGGGGAACCCAAAAAAACATGTGTTTTACGTAACTAACCTTTCCTTCAAAAGGTAGGCCTGGGCCAATATCACAATTGTTGGCCAATTGCTCAATTAAGCATGAAAACTCAAAATGTGAAACTGACGTCAAATTCGAAATGTATGCATATACCCAGATTGCCCAAAGGCTGGGGAACCTGAAAAAACATGTGTTTTCCGTAACTTACCTTTCCTTGAAAAGGTAGGCCTGGGCCAATATCACAATTGTTGGCAAATGGCCAATTAAGCATGAAAACTCAAAATGTGAAACTGACCTCAAATTCGAAATGTATGCATATACTCAGGTTCCCCACAGGTTGGGGAAGCCGAAAAAACATGTGTTTTCCGTAACTGACCTTTCCTTCAAAAGGTAGGCCTGGGCCAATATCACAATTGTTGGCAAATGGCCAATTAAGCATGAAAATTCAAAATGTGAAAATGACCTAAAATTCGAAATGTATGCATATACTCAGGTTCCCCACAGGCTGGGGAACCCGAAAAAACATGTGTTTTACGTAACTAACCTTTCCTTCAAAAGGTAGGCCTGGGCCAATATCACAATTGTTGGCCAATTGCTCAATTAAGCATGAAAACTCAAAATGTGAAACTGACCTCAAATTCAAAATGTATGCATATACTCAGGTTCCCCAAAGGTTGGGGAAACCGAAAAAACACGTGTTTTCCGTATCTGAATTTTCCTTGAAAAGCTAGGCCTGGGCCTATATCGCATTTGTTTGCAAATGGCCAATCAAGCATGAAAACTAAAAATGTGAAACTGACCTCAAATTCGAAATGTATGCATATATTCAGGTTCCCCACAGGCTGGGGAACCCAAAAAAACATGTGTTTTCCGTAACTGACCTTTCCTTCAAAAGCTATGCCTGGGCCTATATCGTATTTTTTTGCAAATGGCCAATTAAGCATGAAAACTCAAAATGTGAAACTGACGTCAAATTCGAAATGTATGCATATACTCAGATTGCCCAAAGGCTGGGGAAGGCGAAAAAACATGTGTTTTCTGTAACTGACCTTTCCTTCAAAAGGTAGGCCTGGGCCAATATCACAATTGTTGGCAAATGGCCAATTAAGCATGAAAACTAAAAATGTGAAACTGACCTCAAATTCGAAATGTATGCATATACTCAGGTTCCCCACAGGTTAGGGAACCCAAAAAAACATGTGTTTTACGTAACTGACCTTTCCTTCAAAAGGTAGGCCTGGGCCAATGTCACAATTGTTGGCCAATTGCTCAATTAAGCATGAAAACTGAAAATGTGAAACTGACCTCAATTTCGAAATGTATGCATATACTCAGGTTCCCCACAGTCTGTGGAACCCGAAAGAACATGTATTTTCCGTATCCGACTTTTCCTTCAAAAGATAGGCCTGGGCATATATCGCATATGTTGGCAAATGGCCAGTTAAGCATGAAAACTCAAAATGTGAAACTGACGTCAAATTCGAAATGTATGCATATACTCAGATTGCCCAAAGGCTGGGGAAGGCGAAAAAACATGTGTTTTCCGTAACTGACCTTTCCTTCAAAAGGTAGTCCTGGGCCAATATCACAATTGTTGGCAAATGGCCAATTAAGCATGAAAACTAAAAATGTGAAACTGACCTCAAATTCGAAATGTATGCATATACTCAGGTTCCCCACAGGCTGGGGAACCCAAAAAAACATGTGTTTTACGTAACTAACCTTTCCTTCAAAAGGTAGGCCTGGGCCAATATCACAATTGTTGGCCAATTGCTCAATTAAGCATGAAAACTCAAAATGTGAAACTGACGTCAAATTCGAAATGTATGCATATACCCAGATTGCCCAAAGGCTGGGGAACCTGAAAAAACATGTGTTTTCCGTAACTTACCTTTCCTTGAAAAGGTAGGCCTGGGCCAATATCACAATTGTTGGCAAATGGCCAATTAAGCATGAAAACTCAAAATGTGAAAATGACCTAAAATTCGAAATGTATGCATATACTCAGGTTCCCCACAGGCTGGGGAAGCCGAAAAAACATGTGTTTTACGTAACTAACCTTTCCTTCAAAAGGTAGGCCTGGGCCAATATCACAATTGTTGGCCAATTGCTCAATTAAGCATGAAAACTCAAAATGTGAAACTGACCTCAAATTCAAAATGTATGCATATACTCAGGTTCCCCAAAGGTTGGGGAAACCGAAAAAACACGTGTTTTCCGTATCTGAATTTTCCTTGAAAAGCTAGGCCTGGGCCTATATCGCATTTGTTTGCAAATGGCCAATCAAGCATGAAAACTAAAAATGTGAAACTGACCTCAAATTCGAAATGTATGCATATATTCAGGTTCCCCACAGGCTGGGGAACCCAAAAAAACATGTGTTTTCCGTAACTGACCTTTCCTTCAAAAGCTATGCCTGGGCCTATATCGTATTTTTTTGCAAATGGCCAATTAAGCATGAAAACTCAAAATGTGAAACTGACGTCAAATTCGAAATGTATGCATATACTCAGATTGCCCAAAGGCTGGGGAAGGCGAAAAAACATGTGTTTTCTGTAACTGACCTTTCCTTCAAAAGGTAGGCCTGGGCCAATATCACAATTGTTGGCAAATGGCCAATTAAGCATGAAAACTAAAAATGTGAAACTGACCTCAAATTCGAAATGTATGCATATACTCAGGTTCCCCACAGGTTGGGGAACCCAAAAAAACATGTGTTTTACGTAACTGACCTTTCCTTCAAAAGGTAGGCCTGGGCCAATGTCACAATTGTTGGCCAATTGCTCAATTAAGCATGAAAACTGAAAATGTGAAACTGACCTCAATTTCGAAATGTATGCATATACTCAGGTTCTCCACAGTCTGTGGAACCCGAAAGAACATGTATTTTCCGTATCCGACTTTTCCTTCAAAAGATAGGCCTGGGCATATATCGCATATGTTGGCAAATGGCCAGTTAAGCATGAAAACTCAAAATGTGAAACTGACGTCAAATTCGAAATGTATGCATATACTCAGATTGCCCAAAGGCTGGGGAAGGCGAAAAAACATGTGTTTTCCGTAACTGACCTTTCCTTCAAAAGGTAGTCCTGGGCCAATATCACAATTGTTGGCAAATGGCCAATTAAGCATGAAAACTCAAAATGTGAAACGGACGTCAAATTCGAAATGTATGCATATACTCAGGTTCCCCAGAGGCTGGGGAACCCAAAAAAACATGTGTTTTACGTAACTAACCTTTCCTTCAAAAGGTAGGCCTGGGCCAATATCACAATTGTTGGCCAATTGCTCAATTAAGCATGAAAACTCAAAATGTGAAACTTACCTCAAATTCGAAATGTATGCATATACTCAGATTGCCCAAAGGCTGGGGAACCCGAAAAAACATGTGTTTTCCGTAACTGACCATTCCTTGAAAAGGTAGGCCTGGGCCAATATCACAATTGTTGGCAAATGGCCAATTAAGCATGAAAACTCAAAATGTGAAACTGACCTGAAATTCAAAATGTATGCATATACTCAGGTTCCCCACAGGTTGGGGAAGCCGAAAAAACATGTGTTTTCCGTATCTGAATTTTCCTTGAAAAGCTAGGCCTGGGCATATATCGCATTTGTTTGCAAATGGCCAATCAAGCATGAAACCTCAAAATGTGAAACTGACCTCAAATTCGAAATGTATGCATATATTCAGGTTCCCCACAGGCTGGGGAACCCAAAAAAACATGTGTTTTACGTAACTGACCTTTCCTTCAAAAGGTAGGCCTGGGCCAATATCACAATTGTTGGCAAATGGCCAATTAAGCATGAAAATTCAAAATGTGAAACTGACCTCAAATTAGAAATGTATGCATATACTCACGTTCCCCACAGGTTGGGGAACCCGAAAAAACATGTGTTTTCCGTAACTGACCTTTCCTTCAAAAGCTATGCCTGGGCCTATATCGTATTTTTTTGCAAATGGCCAATTAAGCATGAAAACTCAAAATGTGAAACTGACCTCAAATTCGAAATGTATGCATATACTCAGATTGCCCAAAGGCTGGGGAAGGCGAAAAAACATGTGTTTTCTGTAACTGACCTTTCCTTCAAAAGGTAGGCCTGGGCCAATATCACAATTGTTGACAAATGGCCAATTAAGCATGAAAACTAAAAATGTGAAACTGACCTCAAATTCGAAATGTATGCATATACTCAGGTTCCCCACAGGTTGGGGAACCCAAAAAAACATGTGTTTTCCGTAACTGACCTTTCCTTCAAAAGCTATGCCTGGGCCTATATCGTATTTGTTTCCAAATGGCCAATTAAGCATGAAAACTCAAAATGTGAAACTGACCTCAAATTCGAAATGTATGCATATACTCAGATTGCCCACAGGCTGGGGAACCCGAAAAAACATGTGTTTTACGTAACTGACCTTTCCTTCAAAAGGTAGGCCTGGGCCAATGTCACAATTGTTGGCCAATTGCTCAATTAAGCATGAAAACTCAAAATGTGAAACTGACCTCAAATTCGAAATGTATGCATATACTCAGGTTCCCCACAGTCTGGGGAACTCGAAAGAACATGTATTTTCCGTATCCGACTTTTCCTTCAAAAGATAGGCCTGGGCATATATCGCATATGTTGGCAAATGGCCAGTTAAGCATGAAAACTCAAAATGTGAAACTGACGTCAAATTCGAAATGTATGCATATACTCAGATTGCCCAAAGGCTGGGGAAGGCGAAAAAACATGTGTTTTCCGTAACTGACCTTTCCTTCAAAAGGTAGTCCTGGGCCAATATCACAATTGTTGGCAAATGGCCAATTAAGCATGAAAACTAAAAATGTGAAACTGACCTCAAATTCGAAATGTATGTATATACTCAGATTGCCCACAGGCTGGGGAACCCGAAAATACATGTGTTTTACGTAACTAACCTTTCCTTCAAAAGATAGGCCTGGGCCAATATCACAATTGTTGGCAAATGGCCAATTAAGCATGAAAACTCAAAATGTGAAAATGACCTAAAATTCAAAATGTATGCATATACTCAGGTTCCCCACAGGTTGGGGAACCCGAAAAAACATGTGTTTTCCGTAACTGACCTTTCCTTCAAAAGGTAGGCCTGGGCCAATATCACAATTGTTGGCAAATGGCCAATTAAGCATGAAAACTCAAAATGTGAAACTGACCTCAAATTCGAATTGTATGCATATACTCAGGTTCCCCACAGGCTTTGGAACCCGAAAAAACACGTGTTTTCCGTATCTGAATTTTCCTTGAAAAGCTAGGCCTGGGCCTATATCGCATTTGTTTGCAAATGGCCAATCAAGCATGAAAACTCAAAATGTGAAACTGACCTCAAATTCAAAATGTATGCATATATTCAGGTTCCCCACAGGCTGGGGAACCCAAAAAAACATGTGTTTTACGTATCCAACCTTTCCTTCAAAAGGTAGGCCTGCGCCAATGTCACAATTGTTGGCCAATTGCTCAATTAAGCATGAAAACTCAAAATGTGAAACTGACCTCAAATTCGAAATGTATGCATATACTCAGGTTCCCCACAGTCTGGGGAACCCGAAAAAACATGTGTTTTCCGTATCCGACCTTCACTTCAAAAGATAGGCCTGGGCCAATATCACAATTGTTGGCCAATTGCTCAATTAAGCATGAAAACTCAAAATGTGAAACGGACGTCAAATTCGAAATGTATGCATATACTCAGGTTCCCCACAGGCTGGGGAACCCAAAAAAACATGTGTTTTACGTAACTAACCTTTCCTTCAAAAGGTAGGCCTGGGCCAATATCACAATTGTTGGCCAATTGCTCAATTAAGCATGAAAACTCAAAATGTGAAACTGACGTCAAATTCGAAATGTATGCATATACCCAGATTGCCCAAAGGCTGGGGAACCTGAAAAAACATGTGTTTTCCGTAACTTACCTTTCCTTGAAAAGGTAGGCCTGGGCCAATATCACAATTGTTGGCAAATGGCCAATTAAGCATGAAAACTCAAAATGTGAAACTGACCTCAAATTCGAAATGTATGCATATACTCAGGTTCCCCACAGGTTGGGGAAGCCGAAAAAACATGTGTTTTCCGTAACTGACCTTTCCTTCAAAAGGTAGGCCTGGGCCAATATCACAATTGTTGGCAAATGGCCAATTAAGCATGAAAATTCAAAATGTGAAAATGACCTAAAATTCGAAATGTATGCATATACTCAGGTTCCCCACAGGCTGGGGAACCCGAAAAAACATGTGTTTTACGTAACTAACCTTTCCTTCAAAAGGTAGGCCTGGGCCAATATCACAATTGTTGGCCAATTGCTCAATTAAGCATGAAAACTCAAAATGTGAAACTGACCTCAAATTCAAAATGTATGCATATACTCAGGTTCCCCAAAGGTTGGGGAAACCGAAAAAACACGTGTTTTCCGTATCTGAATTTTCCTTGAAAAGCTAGGCCTGGGCCTATATCGCATTTGTTTGCAAATGGCCAATCAAGCATGAAAACTAAAAATGTGAAACTGACCTCAAATTCGAAATGTATGCATATATTCAGGTTCCCCACAGGCTGGGGAACCCAAAAAAACATGTGTTTTCCGTAACTGACCTTTCCTTCAAAAGCTATGCCTGGGCCTATATCGTATTTTTTTGCAAATGGCCAATTAAGCATGAAAACTCAAAATGTGAAACTGACGTCAAATTCGAAATGTATGCATATACTCAGATTGCCCAAAGGCTGGGGAAGGCGAAAAAACATGTGTTTTCTGTAACTGACCTTTCCTTCAAAAGGTAGGCCTGGGCCAATATCACAATTGTTGGCAAATGGCCAATTAAGCATGAAAACTAAAAATGTGAAACTGACCTCAAATTCGAAATGTATGCATATACTCAGGTTCCCCACAGGTTAGGGAACCCAAAAAAACATGTGTTTTACGTAACTGACCTTTCCTTCAAAAGGTAGGCCTGGGCCAATGTCACAATTGTTGGCCAATTGCTCAATTAAGCATGAAAACTGAAAATGTGAAACTGACCTCAATTTCGAAATGTATGCATATACTCAGGTTCCCCACAGTCTGTGGAACCCGAAAGAACATGTATTTTCCGTATCCGACTTTTCCTTCAAAAGATAGGCCTGGGCATATATCGCATATGTTGGCAAATGGCCAGTTAAGCATGAAAACTCAAAATGTGAAACTGACGTCAAATTCGAAATGTATGCATATACTCAGATTGCCCAAAGGCTGGGGAAGGCGAAAAAACATGTGTTTTCCGTAACTGACCTTTCCTTCAAAAGGTAGTCCTGGGCCAATATCACAATTGTTGGCAAATGGCCAATTAAGCATGAAAACTAAAAATGTGAAACTGACCTCAAATTCGAAATGTATGCATATACTCAGGTTCCCCACAGGCTGGGGAACCCAAAAAAACATGTGTTTTACGTAACTAACCTTTCCTTCAAAAGGTAGGCCTGGGCCAATATCACAATTGTTGGCCAATTGCTCAATTAAGCATGAAAACTCAAAATGTGAAACTGACGTCAAATTCGAAATGTATGCATATACCCAGATTGCCCAAAGGCTGGGGAACCTGAAAAAACATGTGTTTTCCGTAACTTACCTTTCCTTGAAAAGGTAGGCCTGGGCCAATATCACAATTGTTGGCAAATGGCCAATTAAGCATGAAAACTCAAAATGTGAAAATGACCTAAAATTCGAAATGTATGCATATACTCAGGTTCCCCACAGGCTGGGGAAGCCGAAAAAACATGTGTTTTACGTAACTAACCTTTCCTTCAAAAGGTAGGCCTGGGCCAATATCACAATTGTTGGCCAATTGCTCAATTAAGCATGAAAACTCAAAATGTGAAACTGACCTCAAATTCAAAATGTATGCATATACTCAGGTTCCCCAAAGGTTGGGGAAACCGAAAAAACACGTGTTTTCCGTATCTGAATTTTCCTTGAAAAGCTAGGCCTGGGCCTATATCGCATTTGTTTGCAAATGGCCAATCAAGCATGAAAACTAAAAATGTGAAACTGACCTCAAATTCGAAATGTATGCATATATTCAGGTTCCCCACAGGCTGGGGAACCCAAAAAAACATGTGTTTTCCGTAACTGACCTTTCCTTCAAAAGCTATGCCTGGGCCTATATCGTATTTTTTTGCAAATGGCCAATTAAGCATGAAAACTCAAAATGTGAAACTGACGTCAAATTCGAAATGTATGCATATACTCAGATTGCCCAAAGGCTGGGGAAGGCGAAAAAACATGTGTTTTCTGTAACTGACCTTTCCTTCAAAAGGTAGGCCTGGGCCAATATCACAATTGTTGGCAAATGGCCAATTAAGCATGAAAACTAAAAATGTGAAACTGACCTCAAATTCGAAATGTATGCATATACTCAGGTTCCCCACAGGTTGGGGAACCCAAAAAAACATGTGTTTTACGTAACTGACCTTTCCTTCAAAAGGTAGGCCTGGGCCAATGTCACAATTGTTGGCCAATTGCTCAATTAAGCATGAAAACTGAAAATGTGAAACTGACCTCAATTTTGAAATGTATGCATATACTCAGGTTCCCCACAGTCTGTGGAACCCGAAAGAACATGTATTTTCCGTATCCGACTTTTCCTTCAAAAGATAGGCCTGGGCATATATCGCATATGTTGGCAAATGGCCAGTTAAGCATGAAAACTCAAAATGTGAAACTGACGTCAAATTCGAAATGTATGCATATACTCAGATTGCCCAAAGGCTGGGGAAGGCGAAAAAACATGTGTTTTCCGTAACTGACCTTTCCTTCAAAAGGTAGTCCTGGGCCAATATCACAATTGTTGGCAAATGGCCAATTAAGCATGAAAACTAAAAATGTGAAACTGACCTCAAATTTGAAATGTATGCATATACTCAGATTGCCCACAGGCTGGGGAACCCGAAAAAACATGTGTTTTACGTAACTAACCTTTCCTTCAAAAGATAGGCCTGGGCCAATATCACAATTGTTGGCCAATTGCTCAATTAAGCATGAAAACTCAAAATGTGAAACGGACGTCAAATTCGAAATGTATGCATATACTCAGGTTCCCCAGAGGCTGGGGAACCCAAAAAAACATGTGTTTTACGTAACTAACCTTTCCTTCAAAAGGTAGGCCTGGGCCAATATCACAATTGTTGGCCAATTGCTCAATTAAGCATGAAAACTCAAAATGTGAAACTTACCTCAAATTCGAAATGTATGCATATACTCAGATTGCCCAAAGGCTGGGGAACCCGAAAAAACATGTGTTTTCCGTAACTGACCATTCCTTGAAAAGGTAGGCCTGGGCCAATATCACAATTGTTGGCAAATGGCCAATTAAGCATGAAAACTCAAAATGTGAAACTGACCTGAAATTCAAAATGTATGCATATACTCAGGTTCCCCACAGGTTGGGGAAGCCGAAAAAACATGTGTTTTCCGTATCTGAATTTTCCTTGAAAAGCTAGGCCTGGGCATATATCGCATTTGTTTGCAAATGGCCAATCAAGCATGAAACCTCAAAATGTGAAACTGACCTCAAATTCGAAATGTATGCATATATTCAGGTTCCCCACAGGCTGGGGAACCCAAAAAAACATGTGTTTTACGTAACTGACCTTTCCTTCAAAAGGTAGGCCTGGGCCAATATCACAATTGTTGGCAAATGGCCAATTAAGCATGAAAATTCAAAATGTGAAACTGACCTCAAATTAGAAATGTATGCATATACTCACGTTCCCCACAGGTTGGGGAACCCGAAAAAACATGTGTTTTCCGTAACTGACCTTTCCTTCAAAAGCTATGCCTGGGCCTATATCGTATTTTTTTGCAAATGGCCAATTAAGCATGAAAACTCAAAATGTGAAACTGACCTCAAATTCGAAATGTATGCATATACTCAGATTGCCCAAAGGCTGGGGAAGGCGAAAAAACATGTGTTTTCTGTAACTGACCTTTCCTTCAAAAGGTAGGCCTGGGCCAATATCACAATTGTTGGCAAATGGCCAATTAAGCATGAAAACTAAAAATGTGAAACTGACCTCAAATTCGAAATGTATGCATATACTCAGGTTCCCCACAGGTTGGGGAACCCAAAAAAACATGTGTTTTCCGTAACTGACCTTTCCTTCAAAAGCTATGCCTGGGCCTATATCGTATTTGTTTCCAAATGGCCAATTAAGCATGAAAACTCAAAATGTGAAACTGACCTCAAATTCGAAATGTATGCATATACTCAGATTGCCCACAGGCTGGGGAACCCGAAAAAACATGTGTTTTACGTAACTGACCTTTCCTTCAAAAGGTAGGCCTGGGCCAATGTCACAATTGTTGGCCAATTGCTCAATTAAGCATGAAAACTCAAAATGTGAAACTGACCTCAAATTCGAAATGTATGCATATACTCAGGTTCCCCACAGTCTGGGGAACTCGAAAGAACATGTATTTTCCGTATCCGACTTTTCCTTCAAAAGATAGGCCTGGGCATATATCGCATATGTTGGCAAATGGCCAGTTAAGCATGAAAACTCAAAATGTGAAACTGACGTCAAATTCGAAATGTATGCATATACTCAGATTGCCCAAAGGCTGGGGAAGGCGAAAAAACATGTGTTTTCCGTAACTGACCTTTCCTTCAAAAGGTAGTCCTGGGCCAATATCACAATTGTTGGCAAATGGCCAATTAAGCATGAAAACTAAAAATGTGAAACTGACCTCAAATTCGAAATGTATGTATATACTCAGATTGCCCACAGGCTGGGGAACCCGAAAATACATGTGTTTTACGTAACTAACCTTTCCTTCAAAAGATAGGCCTGGGCCAATATCACAATTGTTGGCCAATTGCTCAATTAAGCATGAAAACTCAAAATGTGAAACTGACCTCAAATTCGAAATGTATGCATATACTCAGGTTCCCCACAGGTTGGGGAACCCGAAAAAACACGTGTTTTCCGTATCTGAATTTTCCTTCAAAAGCTAGGCCTGGGCCTATATCGCATTTGTTTGCAAATGGCCAATCAAGCATGAAAACTCAAAATGTGAAATTGACCTCAAATTCGAAATGTATGCATATACTCAGGTTCCCCACAGTCTGGGGAACCCGAAAAAACATGTATTTTCCGTATCCGACCTTTCCTTCAAAAGGTAGGCCTGGGCCTATATCGCATTTGTTGGCAAATGGCCAATTAAGCATGAAAATTCAAAATGTGAAACTGACCTCAAATTCGAAATGTATGCATATACTCAGGTTCCCCACAGGTTGGGGAACGCGAAAAAACATGAGTTTTCCGTATCCGACCTTTCCTTCAAAAGATAGGCCTGGGCATATATCGCATTTGTTGGCAAATGGCCAATCAAGCATGAAAACTCAAAATGTGAAATTGACCTCAAATTCGAAATGTATGCATATACTCAGGTTCCCCACAAGCTGGGGAACTCGAAAAAACATGTGTTTTCCGTAACTGACCTTTCCTTCAAAAGGTAGCCCTGGGCCAATATCACAATTGTTGGCCAATAGCTCAATTAAGCATGAAAACTCAAAATGTGAAACTGACCTCAAATTCGAAATGTATGCATATACTCAGGTTCCCCACAGGCTGGGGAACCCAAAAAAACATGTGTTTTACGCAACTAACCTTTCCTTCAAAAGGTAGGCCTGGGCCAATATCACAATTGTTGGCCAATTGCTCAATTAAGCATGAAAACTCAAAATGTGAAACAGACGTCAAATTCGAAATGTATGCATATACTCAGGTTCCCCACAGGCTGGGGAACCCAAAAAAACATGTGTTTTACGTAACTAACCTTTCCTTCAAAAGGTAGGCCTGGGCCAATATCACAATTGTTGGCCAATTGCTCAATTAATCATGAAAACTCAAAATGTGAAACTGACCTCAAATTCGAAATGTATGCATATACTCAGATTGCCCAAAGGCTGGGGAAGGCGAAAAAACATGTGTTTTCTGTAACTGACCTTTCCTTCAAAAGGTAGGCCTGGGCCAATATCACAATTGTTGGCAAATGGCCAATTAAGCATGAAAACTAAAAATGTGAAACTGACCTCAAATTCGAAATGTATGCATATACTCAGGTTCCCCACAGGTTGGGGAACCCAAAAAAACATGTGTTTTCCGTAACTGACCTTTCCTTCAAAAGCTATGCCTGGGCCTATATCGTATTTGTTTCCAAATGGCCAATTAAGCATGAAAACTCAAAATGTGAAACTGACCTCAAATTCGAAATGTATGCATATACTCAGGTTCCCCACAGGCTGGGGAACCCAAAAAAACATGTGTTTTACGTAACTAACCTTTCCTTCAAAAGGTAGGCCTGGGCCAATATCACAATTGTTGGCCAATTGCTCAATTAAGCATGAAAACTCAAAATGTGAAACTGACCTCAAATTCGAAATGTATGCATATACTCAGGTTCCCCACAGTCTGGGGAACCCGAAAGAACATGTATTTTCCGTATCCGACTTTTCCTTCAAAAGATAGGCCTGGGCATATATCGCATATGTTGGCAAATGGCCAGTTAAGCATGAAAACTCAAAATGTGAAACTGACGTCAAATTCGAAATGTATGCATATACTCAGATTGCCCAAAGGCTGGGGAAGGCGAAAAAACATGTGTTTTCCGTAACTGACCTTTCCTTCAAAAGGTAGTCCTGGGCCAATATCACAATTGTTGGCAAATGGCCAATTAAGCATGAAAACTAAAAATGTGAAACTGACCTCAAATTCGAAATGTATGCATATACTCAGATTGCCCACAGGCTGGGGAACCCGAAAAAACATGTGTTTTACGTAACTAACCTTTCCTTCAAAAGATAGGCCTGGGCCAATATCACAATTGTTGGCCAATTGCTCAATTAAGCATGAAAACTCAAAATGTGAAACTGACCTCAAATTCTAAATGTATGCATATACTCAGGTTCCCCACAGGTTGGGGAACCCGAAAAAACACGTGTTTTCCGTATCTGAATTTTCCTTCAAAAGCTAGGCCTGGGCCTATATCGCATTTGTTTGCAAATGGCCAATCAAGCATGAAAACTCAAAATGTGAAATTGACCTCAAATTCGAAATGTATGCATATACTCAGGTTCCCCACAGTCTGGGGAACCCGAAAAAACATGTATTTTCCGTATCCGACCTTTCCTTCAAAAGGTAGGCCTGGGCCTATATCGCATTTGTTGGCAAATGGCCAATTAAGCATGAAAATTCAAAATGTGAAACTGACCTCAAATTCGAAATGTATGCATATACTCAGGTTCCCCACAGGTTGGGGAACCCGAAAAAACATGAGTTTTCCGTATCCGACCTTTCCTTCAAAAGATAGTCCTGGGCATATATCGCATTTGTTGGCAAATGGCCAATCAAGCATGAAAACTCAAAATGTGAAATTGACCTCAAATTCGAAATGTATGCATATACTCAGGTTCCCCACAAGCTGGGGAACTCGAAAAAACATGTGTTTTCCGTAACTGACCTTTCCTTCAAAAGGTAGCCCTGGGCCAATATCACAATTGTTGGCCAATAGCTCAATTAAGCATGAAAACTCAAAATGTGAAACTGACCTCAAATTCGAAATGTATGCATATACTCAGGTTCCCCACAGGCTGGGGAACCCAAAAAAACATGTGTTTTACGTAACTAACCTTTCCTTCAAAAGGTAGGCCTGGGCCAATATCACAATTGTTGGCCAATTGCTCAATTAAGCATGAAAACTCAAAATGTGAAACGGACGTCAAATTCGAAATGTATGCATATACTCAGGTTCCCCACAGGCTGGGGAACCCAAAAAAACATGTGTTTTACGTAACTAACCTTTCCTTCAAAAGGTAGGCCTGGGCCAATATCACAATTGTTGGCCAATTGCTCAATTAAGCATGAAAACTCAAAATGTGAAACTGACCTCAAATTCGAAATGTATGCATATACTCAGATTGCCCAAAGGCTGGAGAACCTGAAAAAACATGTGTTTTCCGTAAGTGACCTTTCCTTGAAAAGGTAGGCCTGGGCCAATATCACAATTGTTGGCAAATGGCCAATTAAGCATGAAAACTCAAAATGTGAAACTGACCTGAAATTCGAAATGTATGCATATACTCAGGTTCCCCACAGGTTGGGGAAGCCGAAAAAACGTGTTTTCCGTAACTGACCTTTCCTTCCAAAGGTAGGCCTGGGCCAATATCACAATTGTTTGCAAATGGCCAATTAAGCATGAAAACTCAAAATGTGAAACTGACCTCAAATTCGAAATGTATGCATATACTAAGGTTCCCCACAGGTTGGGGAACCCGAAAAAAACATGTATTTTCCGTATCCGACCTTTCCTTCAAAAGATAGGCCTGGGCATATATCGCATTTGTTGGCAAATGGCCAATTAAGCATGAAAATTCAAAATGTGAAACTGACCGCAAATTCGAAATGTATGCATATACTCACGTTCCCCACAGGTTGGGGAACCCGAAAAAACATGTGTTTTCCGTAACTGACCTTTCCTTCAAAAGCTATGCCTGGGCCTATATCGTATTTTTTTGCAAATGGCCAATTAAGAATGAAAACTCAAAATGCGAAACTGACGTCAAATTCGAAATGTATGCATATACTCAGATTGCCCAAAGGCTGGGGAAGGCGAAAAAACATGTGTTTTCTGTAACTGACCTTTCCTTCAAAAGGTAGGCCTGGGCCTATATCGCATTTGTTGGCAAAAGGCCAATTAAGCATGAAAACTCAAAATGTGAAACTGACCTCAAATTCAAATGTAGGCATATACTCAGGTTCCCCACAGGTTGGGGAACCCGAAAAAACATGTGTTTTCCATATCCAACCTTTCCTTTAAAAGGTAGGCCTGGGCCAATATCTCAATTGTTGGCAAATAAGCCAATTAAGGATGAAAACTCAAAATGTGAAACTGACCTCAAATTTGAAATGTATACATATACTCATGTTGCCCACAGGTTGGGGAACCCGAAAAAACATGTGTTTTCCGCATCGGACCTTTCCTTCAAAAGGTAGGCCTGGGCCAATATCTCAATTGTTGGCAAATAACCCAATTAAGCATGAAAACTCAAAATGTGAAACTGACCTCAAATTCGAAATGTATGCATATACTCAGGTTCCCCACAGGTTGGGGAACTCGAAAAAACATGTGTTTTCCATATCCAACCTTTCCTTCAAAAGGTAGGCTTGGGCCTATATTGTATATGTTTGCAAATGGCCAATTAAGGATGAAAACTCAAAATGTGAAACTGACCTCAAATTCGAAATGTATACATATACTCAGGTTCCCCACAGGTTGGGGAATCCAAAAAAACATGTGTTTTCCGTATCGGACCTTTCCTTGAACAGGTAGGCTTGTGCCTATATCGTATATATTTGCAAATGGCCAATTCAGCATAAAAACTCAAAATGTGAAACTGACCTCAAATTCAAATGAATGCATATATTCAGGTTCCCCACAGGTTGGGGAATCCAAAAAAACATGTGTTTTCCGTATCTGACCTTTCCTTCAAAAGGTAGGCCTGGGCCAATATCACAATTTTTGGCAAATGGCCAATTAAGCATGAAAACTCAAAATGTGAAACTGACCTCAAATTCGAAATCTATGCATATACTCAGATTGCCCACAGGCTCGGGAACCCAAAAAAACATGTGTTTTCCGTAACTAACCTTTCCTTCAAAAGATAGGCCTGGGCCAATATCACAATTGTTGGCCAATTGCTCAATTAAGCATGAAAACTCAAAATGTGAAACTGACCTCAAATTCGAAACGTATGCATATACTCAGGTTCCCCACAGGTTGGGGAACCCGAAAAAACACGTGTTTTCCGTATCCGACCTTTCCTTCAAAAGATAGGCCTGGGCATATATCGCATTTGTTGGCAAATGGCCAATTAAGCATGAAAATTCAAAATGTGAAACTGACCGCAAATTCAAAATCTATGCATATACTCAGATTGCCCAAAGGCTGGGGAAAGCGAAAAAACATGTGTTTTCTGTAACTGACGTTTCCTTCAAAAGCTATGCCTGGGCCTATATCGTATTTTTTTGCAAATGGCCAATTAAGCATGAAAACTCAAAATGTGAAACTGACGTCAAATTCGAAATGTATGCATATACTCAGATTGCCCAAAGGCTGGGGAAGGCGAAAAAACATGTGTTTTCTGTAACTGACCTTTCCTTCAAAAGGTAGGCCTGGGCCAATATCACAATTGTTGGCAAATGGCCAATTAAGCATGAAAACTCAAAATGTGAAACTGACCTGAAATTCGAAATGTATGCATATACTCAGGTTCCCCACAGGTTGGGGAAGCCGAAAAAACATGTGTTTTCCGTAACTGACCTTTCCTTCAAAAGGTAGGCCTGGGCCAATATCACAATTGTTGGCAAATGGCCAATTAAGCATGAAAACTCAAAATGTGAAACTAACCTCAAATTCGAAATGTATGCATATACTCAGATTGCCCACAGGCTGGGGAACCCGAAAAAACATGTGTTTTACGTAACTAACCTTTCCTTCAAAAGATAGGCCTGGGCCAATGTCACAATTGTTGGCCAATTGCTCAATTAAGCATGAAAACTCAAAATGTGAAACTGACCTCAAATTCGAAATGTATGCATATACTCAGGTTCCCCACAGTCTGGGGAACCCGAAAGAACATGTATTTTCCGTATCCGACTTTTCCTTCAAAAGATAGGCCTGGGCATATATCGCATATGTTGGTAAATGGCCAATTAAGCATGAAAATTCAAAATGTGAAACTGACCTCAAATTCGAAATGTATGCATATACTCAGGTTCCCCACAGGTTGGGGAACCCGAAAAAACATGTGTTTTCCGTAACTGACCTTTCCTTCAAAAGCTATGCCTGGGCCTATATCGTATTTTTTTTCAAATGGCCAGTTAAGCATGAAAACTCAAAATGTGAAACTGACCTCAAATTCGAAATGTATGCATATACTCAGGTTCCCCACAGGCTGGGGAACCCAAAAAAACATGTGTTTTACGTAACTAACCTTTCCTTCAAAAGGTAGGCCTGGGCCAATATCACAATTGTTGGCCAATTGCTCAATTAAGCATGAAAACTCAAAATGTGAAACTGACCTCAAATTCGAAATGTATGCATATACTCAGATTGCCCAAAGGCTGGGGAACCCGAAAAAACATGTGTTTTCCGTATGTGTCCTTTCCTTGAAAAGGTAGGCCTGGGCCAATATCACAATTGTTGGCAAATGGCCAATTAAGCATGAAAACTCAAAATGTGAAACTGACCTGAAATTCGAAATGTATGCATATACTGAGGTTCCCCACAGGTTGGGGAAGCCGAAAAAACATGTGTTTTCCGTAACTGACCTTTCCTTCAAAAGGTAGGCCTGGGCCAATATCACAATTGTTGGCAAATGGCCAATTAAGCATGAAAACTCAAAATGTGAAACTGACCTCAAATTCGAAATGTATGCATATACTCAGGTTCCCCACAGGTTGGGGAATGCAAAAAATCATGTGTTTTCTGTAACTGACCTTTCCTTGAAAAGGTAGGCCTGGGCCAATATCACAATTGTTGGCAAATGGCCAATTAAGCATGAAAACTCAAAATGTGAAACTGACCTGAAATTCGAAATGTATGCATATACTCAGGTTCCCCACAGGTTGGGGAAGCCGAAAAAACATGTGTTTTCCGTAACTGACCTTTCCTTCAAAAGGTAGGCCTGGGCCAATATCACAATTGTTGGCAAATGGCCAATTAAGCATGAAAACTCAAAATGTGAAACTGACCTCAAATTCGAAATGTATGCATATACTCAGGTTCCCCACAGGTTGGGGAATGCAAAAAATCATGTGTTTTCTGTAACTGACCTTTCCTTCAAAAGGTAGGCCTGGGCCAATATCACAATTGTTGGCCAATTGCTCAATTAAGCATGAAAACTCAAAATGTGAAACTGACCTCAAATTCGAAATGTATGCATATACTCAGATTGCCCAAAGGCTGGGGAACCCGAAAAAACATGTGTTTTCCGTAAGTGTCCTTTCCTTGAAAAGGTAGTCCTGGGCCAATATCACAATTGTTGGCAAATGGCCAATTAAGCATGAAAACTAAAAATGTGAAACTGACCTCAAATTCGAAATGTATGCATATACTCAGATTGCCCACAGGCTGGGGAACCCGAAAAAACATGTGTTTTACGTAACTAACCTTTCCTTCAAAAGATAGGCCTGGGCCAATATCACAATTGTTGGCCAATTGCTCAATTAAGCATGAAAACTCAAAATGTGAAAATGACCTCAAATTCAAAATGTATGCATATACTCAGGTTCCCCACAGGTTGGGGAACCCGAAAAAACACGTGTTTTCCGTATCTGAATTTTCCTTCAAAAGCTAGGCCTGGGCCTATATCGCATTTGTTTGCAAATGGCCAATCAAGCATGAAAACTCAAAATGTGAAATTGACCTCAAATTCGAAATGTATGCATATACTCAGGTTCCCCACAAGCTGGGGAACTCGAAAAAACATGTGTTTTCCGTAACTGACCTTTCCTTCAAAAGGTAGGCCTGGGCCAATATCACAATTGTTGGCCAATTGCTCAATTAAGCATGAAAACTCAAAATGTGAAACGTACGTCAAATTCGAAATGTATGCATATACTCAGGTTCCCCACAGGCTGGGGAACCCAAAAAAAACATGTGTTTTACGTAACTAACCTTTCCTTCAAAAGGTAGGCCTGGGCCAATATCACAATTGTTGGCCAATTGCTCAATTAAGCATGAAAACTCAAAATGTGAAACGGACGTCAAATTCGAAATGTATGCATATACTCAGGTTCCCCACAGGCTGGGGAACCCAAAAAAACATGTGTTTTACATAACTAACCTTTCCTTCAAAAGGTAGGCCTGGGCCAATATCACAATTGTTGGCAAATGGCCAATTAAGCATGAAAACTCAAAATGTGAAACTGACCTGAAATTCGAAATGTATGCATATACTCAGGTTCCCCACAGGTTGGGGAAGCCGAAAAAACATGTGTTTTCCGTAACTGACCTTTCCTTCAAAAGGTAGGCCTGGGCCAATATCACAATTGTTGGCAAATGGCCAATTAAGCATGAAAACTCAAAATGTGAAACTGACCTCAAATTCGAAATGTATGCATATACTCAGGTTCCCCACAGGTTGGGGAATGCAAAAAATCATGTGTTTTCTGTAACTGACCTTTCCTTCAAAAGGTAGGCCTGGGCCTATATCGCATTTGTTGGCAAAAGGCAAATTAAGCATGAAAACTCAAAATGTGAAACTGACCTCAAATTCAAATGTAGGCATATACTCAGGTTCCCCACAGGTTGGGGAACCCAAAAAAACATGTGTTTTCCATATCCAACCTTTCCTTTAAAGGGTAGGCCTGGGCCAATATCTCAATTGTTGGCAAATGACCAATTAAGGATGAAAACTCAAAATGTGAAACTGACCTCAAATTCAAATGTAGGCATATACTCAGGTTCCCCACAGGTTGGGGAACCCGAAAAAACATGTGTTTTCCATATCCAACTTTTCCTTCAAATGGTAGGCCTGGGCCAATATCTCAATTGTTGGCAAATAAGCCAATTAAGGATGAAAACTCAAAATGTGAAACTGACCTCAAATTTGAAATGTATACATATACTCAGGTTCCCCACAGGTTGGGAAACCCGAAAAAACATGTGTTTTCCGTATCGGACCTTTCCTTCAAAAGATAGGCCTGGGCATATATCGCATTTGTTGGCAAATGGCCAATTAAGCATGAAAACTCAAAATGTGAAACTGACCTCAAATTCGAAATGTATGCATATACTCAGGTTCCCCACAGGTTGGGGAACCCGAAAAAACATGTGTTTTCCGTATCCGACCTTTCCTTCAAAAGATAGGCCTGGGCCTATATCGCATTTGTTTGCAAATGGCCAATCAAGCATGAAAACTCAAAATGTGAAACTGACCTCAAATTCGAAATGTATGCATATACTCAGGTTCCCCATAGGTTGGGGAACCCGAAAAAACATGTATTTTCCGTATCCGACCTTTCCTTCAAAAGATAGGCCTGGGCCTATATCGCATTTGTTTGCAAATGGCCAATCAAGCATGAAAACTCAAAATGTGAAACTGACCTCAAATTCGAAATGTATGCATATACTCAGGTTCCCCACAGTCTGGGGAACCCGAAAAAACATGTATTTTCCGTATCCGACCTTTCCTTCAAAAGATAGGCCTGGGCCTATATCGCATTTGTTTGCAAATGGCCAATCAAGCATGAAAACTCAAAATGTGAAACTGACCTCAAATTCGAAATGTATGCATATACTCAGGTTCCCCACAGTCTGGGGAACCCGAAAAAAACATGTATTTTCCGTATCCGACCTTTCCTTCAAAAGGTAGGCCTGGGCCTATATCGCATTTGTTGGCAAATGGCCAATTAAGCATGAAAATTCAAAATGTGAAACTGACCTCAAATTCGAAATGTATGCATATACTCAGGTTCCCCACAGGTTGGGTAACCCGAAAAAACATGTGTTTTCCGTATCCGACCTTTCCTTCAAAAGATAGGCCTGGGCATATATCGCATTTGTTGGCAAATGGCCAATCAAGCATGAAAACTCAAAATGTGAAATTGACCTCAAATTCGAAATGTATGCATATACTCAGGTTCCCCACAAGCTGGGGAACTCGAAAAAACATGTGTTTTCCGTAACTGACCTTTCCTTCAAAAGGTAGCCCTGGGCCAATATCACAATTGTTGGCCAATAGCTCAATTAAGCATGAAAACTCAAAATGTGAAACTGACCTCAAATTTGAAATGTATGCATATACTCAGGTTCCCCACAGGCTGGGGAACCCAAAAAAACATGTGTTTTCCGTATCCGACCTTTCCTTCAAAAGGTAGCCCTGGGCCAATATCACAATTGTTGGCCAATTGCTCAATTAAGCATGAAAACTCAAAATGTGAAACGGACGTCAAATTCGAAATGTATGCATATACTCAGGTTCCCCACAGGCTGGGGAACCCAAAAAAACATGTGTTTTACGTAACTAACCTTTCCTTCAAAAGGTAGGCCTGGGCCAATATCACAATTGTTGGCCAATTGCTCAATTAAGCATGAAAACTCAAAATGTGAAACGGACGTCAAATTCGAAATGTATGCATATACTCAGGTTCCCCACAGGCTGGGGAACCCAAAAAAACATGTGTTTTACGTAACTAACCTTTCCTTCAAAAGGTAGGCCTGGGCCAATATCACAATTGTTGGCCAATTGCTCAATTAAGCATGAAAACTCAAAATGTGAAACTGACCTCAAATTCGAAATGTATGCATATACCCAGATTGCCCAAAGGCTGGGGAACCTGAAAAAACATGTGTTTTCCGTATCTGACCTTTCCTTCAAAAGGTAGGCCTGGGCCTATATCGCATTTGTTGGCAAATGGCCAATTAAGCATGAAAACTCAAAATGTGAAACTCACCTCAAATTCGAAATGTATGCATATACTGAGGTTCCCCACAGGTTGGGGAATGCAAAAAATCATGTGTTTTCCGTATCTGACCTTTCCTTCAAAAGGTAGGCCTGGGCCTATATTGCATTTGTTGGCAAATGGCCAATTAAGCATGAAAACTCAAAATGTGAAACTGACCTCAAATTCAAATGTAGGCATATACTCAGATTCCCCACAGGTTGGGGAACCCGAAAAAACGTGTGTTTTCCGTATCGGATCTTTCCTTCAAAAGGTAGGCCTGGGCCTATATCGCATTTGTTGGCAAATGGCCAATTAAGCATGAAAACTCAAAATGTGAAACTCACCTCAAATTCGAAATGTATGCATATACTGAGGTTCCCCACAGGTTGGGGAATGCAAAAAATCATGTGTTTTCTGTATCTGACCTTTCCTTCAAAAGGTAGGCCTGGGCCTATATTGCATTTGTTGGCAAATGGCCAATTAAGCATGAAAACTCAAAATGTGAAACTGACCTCAAATTCAAATGTAGGCATATACTCAGATTCCCCACAGGTTGGGGAACCCGAAAAAACGTGTGTTTTCCGTATCGGATCTTTCCTTCAAAAGGTAGGCCTGGGGCTATATCGCATTTGTTGGCAAATGGCCAATTAAGCATGAAAACAAAAATGTGAAACTGACCTCAAATTCAATATGTATGCATATACTCAGGTTCCCCACAGGTTGGGGAACCTGAAAAACCATGTGTTTTCCGTATCTGACCTTTCCTTCAAAAGGAAGGCCTGGGCCAATATTTCAATTATTGGTAAATAAGCCAATTAAGGATGAAAATTCAAAATGTGAAACTGACCTCAAATTCAAATGTATACATATACTCAGGTTCCCTACAGGTAGGGGAACCCGAAAAAACATGTGTTTTCCGTATCCAACCTTTCCTTCAAAAGGTAGGCTTGGGCCTATATCGTATATATTTGCAAATGGCCAATTAAGCATCAAAACTCAAAAAGTGAAACTGACCTCAAATTCGAAATGTAGATGTTAGGGTTCGGGTGAGGGTTCGGGTGAGGGTTCGGGTGAGGGTTTGGGTGAGGGTTTGGGTGAGGGTTCGGGTGAGGGTTCGGGTGAGGGTTCAGGTGAGGGTGAGGGTTCGGGTGAGGGTTCAGGTGAGGGTTCGGGTGAGGGTGAGGGTTCAGGTGAGGGTTCAGGTGAGGGTTCAGGTGAGGGTTCAGGTGAGGGTTCAGGTGAGGGTTCAGGTGAGGGTGAGGGTTCAGGTGAGGGTTCAGGTGAGGGTTCAGGTGAGGGTGAGGGTTCAGGTGAGGGTTAGGGTTAGGGTTAGGGTTAGGGTTAGGGTTAGGGTTAGGGTTAGGGTTAGGGTTAGGGTTAGGGTTAGGGTTAGGGTTAGGGTTAGGGTTAGGGTTAGGGTTAGGGTTAGGGTTAGGGTTAGGGTTAGGGTTAGGGTTAGGGTTAGGGTTAGGGTTAGGGTTAGGGTTAGGGTTAGGGTTAGGGTTAGGGTTAGGGTTAGGGTTAGGGTTAGGGTTAGGGTTAGGGTTAGGGTTAGGGTTAGGGTTAGGGTTAGGGTTAGGGTTAGGGTTAGGGTTAGGGTTAGGGTTAGGGTTAGGGTTAGGGTTAGGGTTAGGGTTAGGGTTAGGGTTAGGGTTAGGGTTAGGGTTAGGGTTAGGGTTAGGGTTAGGGTTAGGGTTAGGGTTAGGGTTAGGGTTAGGGTTAGGGTTAGGGTTAGGGTTAGGGTTAGGGTTAGGGTTAGGGTTAGGGTTAGGGTTAGGGTTAGGGTTAGGGTTAGGGTTAGGGTTAGGGTTAGGGTTAGGGTTAGGGTTAGGGTTAGGGTTAGGGTTAGGGTTAGGGTTAGGGTTAGGGTTAGGGTTAGGGTTAGGGTTAGGGTTAGGGTTAGGGTTAGGGTTAGGGTTAGGGTTAGGGTTAGGGTTAGGGTTAGGGTTAGGGTTAGGGTTAGGGTTAGGGTTAGGGTTAGGGTTAGGGTTAGGGTTAGGGTTAGGGTTAGGGTTAGGGTTAGGGTTAGGGTTAGGGTTAGGGTTAGGGTTAGGGTTAGGGTTAGGGTTAGGGTTAGGGTTAGGGTTAGGGTTAGGGTTAGGGTTAGGGTTAGGGTTAGGGTTAGGGTTAGGGTTAGGGTTAGGGTTAGGGTTAGGGTTAGGGTTAGGGTTAGGGTTAGGGTTAGGGTTAGGGTTAGGGTTAGGGTTAGGGTTAGGGTTAGGGTTAGGGTTAGGGTTAGGGTTAGGGTTAGGGTTAGGGTTAGGGTTAGGGTTAGGGTTAGGGTTAGGGTTAGGGTTAGGGTTAGGGTTAGGGTTAGGGTTAGGGTTAGGGTTAGGGTTAGGGTTAGGGTTAGGGTTAGGGTTAGGGTTAGGGTTAGGGTTAGGGTTAGGGTTAGGGTTAGGGTTAGGGTTAGGGTTAGGGTTAGGGTTAGGGTTAGGGTTAGGGTTAGGGTTAGGGTTAGGGTTAGGGTTAGGGTTAGGGTTAGGGTTAGGGTTAGGGTTAGGGTTAGGGTTAGGGTTAGGGTTAGGGTTAGGGTTAGGGTTAGGGTTAGGGTTAGGGTTAGGGTTAGGGTTAGGGTTAGGGTTAGGGTTAGGGTTAGGGTTAGGGTTAGGGTTAGGGTTAGGGTTAGGGTTAGGGTTAGGGTTAGGGTTAGGGTTAGGGTTAGGGTTAGGGTTAGGGTTAGGGTTAGGGTTAGGGTTAGGGTTAGGGTTAGGGTTAGGGTTAGGGTTAGGGTTAGGGTTAGGGTTAGGGTTAGGGTTAGGGTTAGGGTTAGGGTTAGGGTTAGGGTTAGGGTTAGGGTTAGGGTTAGGGTTAGGGTTAGGGTTAGGGTTAGGGTTAGGGTTAGGGTTAGGGTTAGGGTTAGGGTTAGGGTTAGGGTTAGGGTTAGGGTTAGGGTTAGGGTTAGGGTTAGGGTTAGGGTTAGGGTTAGGGTTAGGGTTAGGGTTAGGGTTAGGGTTAGGGTTAGGGTTAGGGTTAGGGTTAGGGTTAGGGTTAGGGTTAGGGTTAGGGTTAGGGTTAGGGTTAGGGTTAGGGTTAGGGTTAGGGTTAGGGTTAGGGTTAGGGTTAGGGTTAGGGTTAGGGTTAGGGTTAGGGTTAGGGTTAGGGTTAGGGTTAGGGTTAGGGTTAGGGTTAGGGTTAGGGTTAGGGTTAGGGTTAGGGTTAGGGTTAGGGTTAGGGTTAGGGTTAGGGTTAGGGTTAGGGTTAGGGTTAGGGTTAGGGTTAGGGTTAGGGTTAGGGTTAGGGTTAGGGTTAGGGTTAGGGTTAGGGTTAGGGTTAGGGTTAGGGTTAGGGTTAGGGTTAGGGTTAGGGTTAGGGTTAGGGTTAGGGTTAGGGTTAGGGTTAGGGTTAGGGTTAGGGTTAGGGTTAGGGTTAGGGTTAGGGTTAGGGTTAGGGTTAGGGTTAGGGTTAGGGTTAGGGTTAGGGTTAGGGTTAGGGTTAGGGTTAGGGTTAGGGTTAGGGTTAGGGTTAGGGTTAGGGTTAGGGTTAGGGTTAGGGTTAGGGTTAGGGTTAGGGTTAGGGTTAGGGTTAGGGTTAGGGTTAGGGTTAGGGTTAGGGTTAGGGTTAGGGTTAGGGTTAGGGTTAGGGTTAGGGTTAGGGTTAGGGTTAGGGTTAGGGTTAGGGTTAGGGTTAGGGTTAGGGTTAGGGTTAGGGTTAGGGTTAGGGTTAGGGTTAGGGTTAGGGTTAGGGTTAGGGTTAGGGTTAGGGTTAGGGTTAGGGTTAGGGTTAGGGTTAGGGTTAGGGTTAGGGTTAGGGTTAGGGTTAGGGTTAGGGTTAGGGTTAGGGTTAGGGTTAGGGTTAGGGTTAGGGTTAGGGTTAGGGTTAGGGTTAGGGTTAGGGTTAGGGTTAGGGTTAGGGTTAGGGTTAGGGTTAGGGTTAGGGTTAGGGTTAGGGTTAGGGTTAGGGTTAGGGTTAGGGTTAGGGTTAGGGTTAGGGTTAGGGTTAGGGTTAGGGTTAGGGTTAGGGTTAGGGTTAGGGTTAGGGTTAGGGTTAGGGTTAGGGTTAGGGTTAGGGTTAGGGTTAGGGTTAGGGTTAGGGTTAGGGTTAGGGTTAGGGTTAGGGTTAGGGTTAGGGTTAGGGTTAGGGTTAGGGTTAGGGTTAGGGTTAGGGTTAGGGTTAGGGTTAGGGTTAGGGTTAGGGTTAGGGTTAGGGTTAGGGTTAGGGTTAGGGTTAGGGTTAGGGTTAGGGTTAGGGTTAGGGTTAGGGTTAGGGTTAGGGTTAGGGTTAGGGTTAGGGTTAGGGTTAGGGTTAGGGTTAGGGTTAGGGTTAGGGTTAGGGTTAGGGTTAGGGTTAGGGTTAGGGTTAGGGTTAGGGTTAGGGTTAGGGTTAGGGTTAGGGTTAGGGTTAGGGTTAGGGTTAGGGTTAGGGTTAGGGTTAGGGTTAGGGTTAGGGTTAGGGTTAGGGTTAGGGTTAGGGTTAGGGTTAGGGTTAGGGTTAGGGTTAGGGTTAGGGTTAGGGTTAGGGTTAGGGTTAGGGTTAGGGTTAGGGTTAGGGTTAGGGTTAGGGTTAGGGTTAGGGTTAGGGTTAGGGTTAGGGTTAGGGTTAGGGTTAGGGTTAGGGTTAGGGTTAGGGTTAGGGTTAGGGTTAGGGTTAGGGTTAGGGTTAGGGTTAGGGTTAGGGTTAGGGTTAGGGTTAGGGTTAGGGTTAGGGTTAGGGTTAGGGTTAGGGTTAGGGTTAGGGTTAGGGTTAGGGTTAGGGTTAGGGTTAGGGTTAGGGTTAGGGTTAGGGTTAGGGTTAGGGTTAGGGTTAGGGTTAGGGTTAGGGTTAGGGTTAGGGTTAGGGTTAGGGTTAGGGTTAGGGTTAGGGTTAGGGTTAGGGTTAGGGTTAGGGTTAGGGTTAGGGTTAGGGTTAGGGTTAGGGTTAGGGTTAGGGTTAGGGTTAGGGTTAGGGTTAGGGTTAGGGTTAGGGTTAGGGTTAGGGTTAGGGTTAGGGTTAGGGTTAGGGTTAGGGTTAGGGTTAGGGTTAGGGTTAGGGTTAGGGTTAGGGTTAGGGTTAGGGTTAGGGTTAGGGTTAGGGTTAGGGTTAGGGTTAGGGTTAGGGTTAGGGTTAGGGTTAGGGTTAGGGTTAGGGTTAGGGTTAGGGTTAGGGTTAGGGTTAGGGTTAGGGTTAGGGTTAGGGTTAGGGTTAGGGTTAGGGTTAGGGTTAGGGTTAGGGTTAGGGTTAGGGTTAGGGTTAGGGTTAGGGTTAGGGTTAGGGTTAGGGTTAGGGTTAGGGTTAGGGTTAGGGTTAGGGTTAGGGTTAGGGTTAGGGTTAGGGTTAGGGTTAGGGTTAGGGTTAGGGTTAGGGTTAGGGTTAGGGTTAGGGTTAGGGTTAGGGTTAGGGTTAGGGTTAGGGTTAGGGTTAGGGTTAGGGTTAGGGTTAGGGTTAGGGTTAGGGTTAGGGTTAGGGTTAGGGTTAGGGTTAGGGTTAGGGTTAGGGTTAGGGTTAGGGTTAGGGTTAGGGTTAGGGTTAGGGTTAGGGTTAGGGTTAGGGTTAGGGTTAGGGTTAGGGTTAGGGTTAGGGTTAGGGTTAGGGTTAGGGTTAGGGTTAGGGTTAGGGTTAGGGTTAGGGTTAGGGTTAGGGTTAGGGTTAGGGTTAGGGTTAGGGTTAGGGTTAGGGTTAGGGTTAGGGTTAGGGTTAGGGTTAGGGTTAGGGTTAGGGTTAGGGTTAGGGTTAGGGTTAGGGTTAGGGTTAGGGTTAGGGTTAGGGTTAGGGTTAGGGTTAGGGTTAGGGTTAGGGTTAGGGTTAGGGTTAGGGTTAGGGTTAGGGTTAGGGTTAGGGTTAGGGTTAGGGTTAGGGTTAGGGTTAGGGTTAGGGTTAGGGTTAGGGTTAGGGTTAGGGTTAGGGTTAGGGTTAGGGTTAGGGTTAGGGTTAGGGTTAGGGTTAGGGTTAGGGTTAGGGTTAGGGTTAGGGTTAGGGTTAGGGTTAGGGTTAGGGTTAGGGTTAGGGTTAGGGTTAGGGTTAGGGTTAGGGTTAGGGTTAGGGTTAGGGTTAGGGTTAGGGTTAGGGTTAGGGTTAGGGTTAGGGTTAGGGTTAGGGTTAGGGTTAGGGTTAGGGTTAGGGTTAGGGTTAGGGTTAGGGTTAGGGTTAGGGTTAGGGTTAGGGTTAGGGTTAGGGTTAGGGTTAGGGTTAGGGTTAGGGTTAGGGTTAGGGTTAGGGTTAGGGTTAGGGTTAGGGTTAGGGTTAGGGTTAGGGTTAGGGTTAGGGTTAGGGTTAGGGTTAGGGTTAGGGTTAGGGTTAGGGTTAGGGTTAGGGTTAGGGTTAGGGTTAGGGTTAGGGTTAGGGTTAGGGTTAGGGTTAGGGTTAGGGTTAGGGTTAGGGTTAGGGTTAGGGTTAGGGTTAGGGTTAGGGTTAGGGTTAGGGTTAGGGTTAGGGTTAGGGTTAGGGTTAGGGTTAGGGTTAGGGTTAGGGTTAGGGTTAGGGTTAGGGTTAGGGTTAGGGTTAGGGTTAGGGTTAGGGTTAGGGTTAGGGTTAGGGTTAGGGTTAGGGTTAGGGTTAGGGTTAGGGTTAGGGTTAGGGTTAGGGTTAGGGTTAGGGTTAGGGTTAGGGTTAGGGTTAGGGTTAGGGTTAGGGTTAGGGTTAGGGTTAGGGTTAGGGTTAGGGTTAGGGTTAGGGTTAGGGTTAGGGTTAGGGTTAGGGTTAGGGTTAGGGTTAGGGTTAGGGTTAGGGTTAGGGTTAGGGTTAGGGTTAGGGTTAGGGTTAGGGTTAGGGTTAGGGTTAGGGTTAGGGTTAGGGTTAGGGTTAGGGTTAGGGTTAGGGTTAGGGTTAGGGTTAGGGTTAGGGTTAGGGTTAGGGTTAGGGTTAGGGTTAGGGTTAGGGTTAGGGTTAGGGTTAGGGTTAGGGTTAGGGTTAGGGTTAGGGTTAGGGTTAGGGTTAGGGTTAGGGTTAGGGTTAGGGTTAGGGTTAGGGTTAGGGTTAGGGTTAGGGTTAGGGTTAGGGTTAGGGTTAGGGTTAGGGTTAGGGTTAGGGTTAGGGTTAGGGTTAGGGTTAGGGTTAGGGTTAGGGTTAGGGTTAGGGTTAGGGTTAGGGTTAGGGTTAGGGTTAGGGTTAGGGTTAGGGTTAGGGTTAGGGTTAGGGTTAGGGTTAGGGTTAGGGTTAGGGTTAGGGTTAGGGTTAGGGTTAGGGTTAGGGTTAGGGTTAGGGTTAGGGTTAGGGTTAGGGTTAGGGTTAGGGTTAGGGTTAGGGTTAGGGTTAGGGTTAGGGTTAGGGTTAGGGTTAGGGTTAGGGTTAGGGTTAGGGTTAGGGTTAGGGTTAGGGTTAGGGTTAGGGTTAGGGTTAGGGTTAGGGTTAGGGTTAGGGTTAGGGTTAGGGTTAGGGTTAGGGTTAGGGTTAGGGTTAGGGTTAGGGTTAGGGTTAGGGTTAGGGTTAGGGTTAGGGTTAGGGTTAGGGTTAGGGTTAGGGTTAGGGTTAGGGTTAGGGTTAGGGTTAGGGTTAGGGTTAGGGTTAGGGTTAGGGTTAGGGTTAGGGTTAGGGTTAGGGTTAGGGTTAGGGTTAGGGTTAGGGTTAGGGTTAGGGTTAGGGTTAGGGTTAGGGTTAGGGTTAGGGTTAGGGTTAGGGTTAGGGTTAGGGTTAGGGTTAGGGTTAGGGTTAGGGTTAGGGTTAGGGTTAGGGTTAGGGTTAGGGTTAGGGTTAGGGTTAGGGTTAGGGTTAGGGTTAGGGTTAGGGTTAGGGTTAGGGTTAGGGTTAGGGTTAGGGTTAGGGTTAGGGTTAGGGTTAGGGTTAGGGTTAGGGTTAGGGTTAGGGTTAGGGTTAGGGTTAGGGTTAGGGTTAGGGTTAGGGTTAGGGTTAGGGTTAGGGTTAGGGTTAGGGTTAGGGTTAGGGTTAGGGTTAGGGTTAGGGTTAGGGTTAGGGTTAGGGTTAGGGTTAGGGTTAGGGTTAGGGTTAGGGTTAGGGTTAGGGTTAGGGTTAGGGTTAGGGTTAGGGTTAGGGTTAGGGTTAGGGTTAGGGTTAGGGTTAGGGTTAGGGTTAGGGTTAGGGTTAGGGTTAGGGTTAGGGTTAGGGTTAGGGTTAGGGTTAGGGTTAGGGTTAGGGTTAGGGTTAGGGTTAGGGTTAGGGTTAGGGTTAGGGTTAGGGTTAGGGTTAGGGTTAGGGTTAGGGTTAGGGTTAGGGTTAGGGTTAGGGTTAGGGTTAGGGTTAGGGTTAGGGTTAGGGTTAGGGTTAGGGTTAGGGTTAGGGTTAGGGTTAGGGTTAGGGTTAGGGTTAGGGTTAGGGTTAGGGTTAGGGTTAGGGTTAGGGTTAGGGTTAGGGTTAGGGTTAGGGTTAGGGTTAGGGTTAGGGTTAGGGTTAGGGTTAGGGTTAGGGTTAGGGTTAGGGTTAGGGTTAGGGTTAGGGTTAGGGTTAGGGTTAGGGTTAGGGTTAGGGTTAGGGTTAGGGTTAGGGTTAGGGTTAGGGTTAGGGTTAGGGTTAGGGTTAGGGTTAGGGTTAGGGTTAGGGTTAGGGTTAGGGTTAGGGTTAGGGTTAGGGTTAGGGTTAGGGTTAGGGTTAGGGTTAGGGTTAGGGTTAGGGTTAGGGTTAGGGTTAGGGTTAGGGTTAGGGTTAGGGTTAGGGTTAGGGTTAGGGTTAGGGTTAGGGTTAGGGTTAGGGTTAGGGTTAGGGTTAGGGTTAGGGTTAGGGTTAGGGTTAGGGTTAGGGTTAGGGTTAGGGTTAGGGTTAGGGTTAGGGTTAGGGTTAGGGTTAGGGTTAGGGTTAGGGTTAGGGTTAGGGTTAGGGTTAGGGTTAGGGTTAGGGTTAGGGTTAGGGTTAGGGTTAGGGTTAGGGTTAGGGTTAGGGTTAGGGTTAGGGTTAGGGTTAGGGTTAGGGTTAGGGTTAGGGTTAGGGTTAGGGTTAGGGTTAGGGTTAGGGTTAGGGTTAGGGTTAGGGTTAGGGTTAGGGTTAGGGTTAGGGTTAGGGTTAGGGTTAGGGTTAGGGTTAGGGTTAGGGTTAGGGTTAGGGTTAGGGTTAGGGTTAGGGTTAGGGTTAGGGTTAGGGTTAGGGTTAGGGTTAGGGTTAGGGTTAGGGTTAGGGTTAGGGTTAGGGTTAGGGTTAGGGTTAGGGTTAGGGTTAGGGTTAGGGTTAGGGTTAGGGTTAGGGTTAGGGTTAGGGTTAGGGTTAGGGTTAGGGTTAGGGTTAGGGTTAGGGTTAGGGTTAGGGTTAGGGTTAGGGTTAGGGTTAGGGTTAGGGTTAGGGTTAGGGTTAGGGTTAGGGTTAGGGTTAGGGTTAGGGTTAGGGTTAGGGTTAGGGTTAGGGTTAGGGTTAGGGTTAGGGTTAGGGTTAGGGTTAGGGTTAGGGTTAGGGTTAGGGTTAGGGTTAGGGTTAGGGTTAGGGTTAGGGTTAGGGTTAGGGTTAGGGTTAGGGTTAGGGTTAGGGTTAGGGTTAGGGTTAGGGTTAGGGTTAGGGTTAGGGTTAGGGTTAGGGTTAGGGTTAGGGTTAGGGTTAGGGTTAGGGTTAGGGTTAGGGTTAGGGTTAGGGTTAGGGTTAGGGTTAGGGTTAGGGTTAGGGTTAGGGTTAGGGTTAGGGTTAGGGTTAGGGTTAGGGTTAGGGTTAGGGTTAGGGTTAGGGTTAGGGTTAGGGTTAGGGTTAGGGTTAGGGTTAGGGTTAGGGTTAGGGTTAGGGTTAGGGTTAGGGTTAGGGTTAGGGTTAGGGTTAGGGTTAGGGTTAGGGTTAGGGTTAGGGTTAGGGTTAGGGTTAGGGTTAGGGTTAGGGTTAGGGTTAGGGTTAGGGTTAGGGTTAGGGTTAGGGTTAGGGTTAGGGTTAGGGTTAGGGTTAGGGTTAGGGTTAGGGTTAGGGTTAGGGTTAGGGTTAGGGTTAGGGTTAGGGTTAGGGTTAGGGTTAGGGTTAGGGTTAGGGTTAGGGTTAGGGTTAGGGTTAGGGTTAGGGTTAGGGTTAGGGTTAGGGTTAGGGTTAGGGTTAGGGTTAGGGTTAGGGTTAGGGTTAGGGTTAGGGTTAGGGTTAGGGTTAGGGTTAGGGTTAGGGTTAGGGTTAGGGTTAGGGTTAGGGTTAGGGTTAGGGTTAGGGTTAGGGTTAGGGTTAGGGTTAGGGTTAGGGTTAGGGTTAGGGTTAGGGTTAGGGTTAGGGTTAGGGTTAGGGTTAGGGTTAGGGTTAGGGTTAGGGTTAGGGTTAGGGTTAGGGTTAGGGTTAGGGTTAGGGTTAGGGTTAGGGTTAGGGTTAGGGTTAGGGTTAGGGTTAGGGTTAGGGTTAGGGTTAGGGTTAGGGTTAGGGTTAGGGTTAGGGTTAGGGTTAGGGTTAGGGTTAGGGTTAGGGTTAGGGTTAGGGTTAGGGTTAGGGTTAGGGTTAGGGTTAGGGTTAGGGTTAGGGTTAGGGTTAGGGTTAGGGTTAGGGTTAGGGTTAGGGTTAGGGTTAGGGTTAGGGTTAGGGTTAGGGTTAGGGTTAGGGTTAGGGTTAGGGTTAGGGTTAGGGTTAGGGTTAGGGTTAGGGTTAGGGTTAGGGTTAGGGTTAGGGTTAGGGTTAGGGTTAGGGTTAGGGTTAGGGTTAGGGTTAGGGTTAGGGTTAGGGTTAGGGTTAGGGTTAGGGTTAGGGTTAGGGTTAGGGTTAGGGTTAGGGTTAGGGTTAGGGTTAGGGTTAGGGTTAGGGTTAGGGTTAGGGTTAGGGTTAGGGTTAGGGTTAGGGTTAGGGTTAGGGTTAGGGTTAGGGTTAGGGTTAGGGTTAGGGTTAGGGTTAGGGTTAGGGTTAGGGTTAGGGTTAGGGTTAGGGTTAGGGTTAGGGTTAGGGTTAGGGTTAGGGTTAGGGTTAGGGTTAGGGTTAGGGTTAGGGTTAGGGTTAGGGTTAGGGTTAGGGTTAGGGTTAGGGTTAGGGTTAGGGTTAGGGTTAGGGTTAGGGTTAGGGTTAGGGTTAGGGTTAGGGTTAGGGTTAGGGTTAGGGTTAGGGTTAGGGTTAGGGTTAGGGTTAGGGTTAGGGTTAGGGTTAGGGTTAGGGTTAGGGTTAGGGTTAGGGTTAGGGTTAGGGTTAGGGTTAGGGTTAGGGTTAGGGTTAGGGTTAGGGTTAGGGTTAGGGTTAGGGTTAGGGTTAGGGTTAGGGTTAGGGTTAGGGTTAGGGTTAGGGTTAGGGTTAGGGTTAGGGTTAGGGTTAGGGTTAGGGTTAGGGTTAGGGTTAGGGTTAGGGTTAGGGTTAGGGTTAGGGTTAGGGTTAGGGTTAGGGTTAGGGTTAGGGTTAGGGTTAGGGTTAGGGTTAGGGTTAGGGTTAGGGTTAGGGTTAGGGTTAGGGTTAGGGTTAGGGTTAGGGTTAGGGTTAGGGTTAGGGTTAGGGTTAGGGTTAGGGTTAGGGTTAGGGTTAGGGTTAGGGTTAGGGTTAGGGTTAGGGTTAGGGTTAGGGTTAGGGTTAGGGTTAGGGTTAGGGTTAGGGTTAGGGTTAGGGTTAGGGTTAGGGTTAGGGTTAGGGTTAGGGTTAGGGTTAGGGTTAGGGTTAGGGTTAGGGTTAGGGTTAGGGTTAGGGTTAGGGTTAGGGTTAGGGTTAGGGTTAGGGTTAGGGTTAGGGTTAGGGTTAGGGTTAGGGTTAGGGTTAGGGTTAGGGTTAGGGTTAGGGTTAGGGTTAGGGTTAGGGTTAGGGTTAGGGTTAGGGTTAGGGTTAGGGTTAGGGTTAGGGTTAGGGTTAGGGTTAGGGTTAGGGTTAGGGTTAGGGTTAGGGTTAGGGTTAGGGTTAGGGTTAGGGTTAGGGTTAGGGTTAGGGTTAGGGTTAGGGTTAGGGTTAGGGTTAGGGTTAGGGTTAGGGTTAGGGTTAGGGTTAGGGTTAGGGTTAGGGTTAGGGTTAGGGTTAGGGTTAGGGTTAGGGTTAGGGTTAGGGTTAGGGTTAGGGTTAGGGTTAGGGTTAGGGTTAGGGTTAGGGTTAGGGTTAGGGTTAGGGTTAGGGTTAGGGTTAGGGTTAGGGTTAGGGTTAGGGTTAGGGTTAGGGTTAGGGTTAGGGTTAGGGTTAGGGTTAGGGTTAGGGTTAGGGTTAGGGTTAGGGTTAGGGTTAGGGTTAGGGTTAGGGTTAGGGTTAGGGTTAGGGTTAGGGTTAGGGTTAGGGTTAGGGTTAGGGTTAGGGTTAGGGTTAGGGTTAGGGTTAGGGTTAGGGTTAGGGTTAGGGTTAGGGTTAGGGTTAGGGTTAGGGTTAGGGTTAGGGTTAGGGTTAGGGTTAGGGTTAGGGTTAGGGTTAGGGTTAGGGTTAGGGTTAGGGTTAGGGTTAGGGTTAGGGTTAGGGTTAGGGTTAGGGTTAGGGTTAGGGTTAGGGTTAGGGTTAGGGTTAGGGTTAGGGTTAGGGTTAGGGTTAGGGTTAGGGTTAGGGTTAGGGTTAGGGTTAGGGTTAGGGTTAGGGTTAGGGTTAGGGTTAGGGTTAGGGTTAGGGTTAGGGTTAGGGTTAGGGTTAGGGTTAGGGTTAGGGTTAGGGTTAGGGTTAGGGTTAGGGTTAGGGTTAGGGTTAGGGTTAGGGTTAGGGTTAGGGTTAGGGTTAGGGTTAGGGTTAGGGTTAGGGTTAGGGTTAGGGTTAGGGTTAGGGTTAGGGTTAGGGTTAGGGTTAGGGTTAGGGTTAGGGTTAGGGTTAGGGTTAGGGTTAGGGTTAGGGTTAGGGTTAGGGTTAGGGTTAGGGTTAGGGTTAGGGTTAGGGTTAGGGTTAGGGTTAGGGTTAGGGTTAGGGTTAGGGTTAGGGTTAGGGTTAGGGTTAGGGTTAGGGTTAGGGTTAGGGTTAGGGTTAGGGTTAGGGTTAGGGTTAGGGTTAGGGTTAGGGTTAGGGTTAGGGTTAGGGTTAGGGTTAGGGTTAGGGTTAGGGTTAGGGTTAGGGTTAGGGTTAGGGTTAGGGTTAGGGTTAGGGTTAGGGTTAGGGTTAGGGTTAGGGTTAGGGTTAGGGTTAGGGTTAGGGTTGGTTAGGGTTAGGGTTAGGGTTGGGTTAGGGTTAGGGTTAGGGTTAGGGTTAGGGTTAGGGTTAGGGTTAGGGTTAGGGTTAGGGTTAGGGTTAGGGTTAGGGTTAGGGTTAGGGTTAGGGTTAGGGTTAGGGTTAGGGTTAGGGTTAGGGTTAGGGTTAGGGTTAGGGTTAGGGTTAGGGTTAGGGTTAGGGTTAGGGTTAGGGTTAGGGTTAGGGTTAGGGTTAGGGTTAGGGTTAGGGTTAGGGTTAGGGTTAGGGTTAGGGTTAGGGTTAGGGTTAGGGTTAGGGTTAGGGTTAGGGTTAGGGTTAGGGTTAGGGTTAGGGTTAGGGTTAGGGTTAGGGTTAGGGTTAGGGTTAGGGTTAGGGTTAGGGTTAGGGTTAGGGTTAGGGTTAGGGTTAGGGTTAGGGTTAGGGTTAGGGTTAGGGTTAGGGTTAGGGTTAGGGTTAGGGTTAGGGTTAGGGTTAGGGTTAGGGTTAGGGTTAGGGTTAGGGTTAGGGTTAGGGTTAGGGTTAGGGTTAGGGTTAGGGTTAGGGTTAGGGTTAGGGTTAGGGTTAGGGTTAGGGTTAGGGTTAGGGTTAGGGTTAGGGTTAGGGTTAGGGTTAGGGTTAGGGTTAGGGTTAGGGTTAGGGTTAGGGTTAGGGTTAGGGTTAGGGTTAGGGTTAGGGTTAGGGTTAGGGTTAGGGTTAGGGTTAGGGTTAGGGTTAGGGTTAGGGTTAGGGTTAGGGTTAGGGTTAGGGTTAGGGTTAGGGTTAGGGTTAGGGTTAGGGTTAGGGTTAGGGTTAGGGTTAGGGTTAGGGTTAGGGTTAGGGTTAGGGTTAGGGTTAGGGTTAGGGTTAGGGTTAGGGTTAGGGTTAGGGTTAGGGTTAGGGTTAGGGTTAGGGTTAGGGTTAGGGTTAGGGTTAGGGTTAGGGTTAGGGTTAGGGTTAGGGTTAGGGTTAGGGTTAGGGTTAGGGTTAGGGTTAGGGTTAGGGTTAGGGTTAGGGTTAGGGTTAGGGTTAGGGTTAGGGTTAGGGTTAGGGTTAGGGTTAGGGTTAGGGTTAGGGTTAGGGTTAGGGTTAGGGTTAGGGTTAGGGTTAGGGTTAGGGTTAGGGTTAGGGTTAGGGTTAGGGTTAGGGTTAGGGTTAGGGTTAGGGTTAGGGTTAGGGTTAGGGTTAGGGTTAGGGTTAGGGTTAGGGTTAGGGTTAGGGTTAGGGTTAGGGTTAGGGTTAGGGTTAGGGTTAGGGTTAGGGTTAGGGTTAGGGTTAGGGTTAGGGTTAGGGTTAGGGTTAGGGTTAGGGTTAGGGTTAGGGTTAGGGTTAGGGTTAGGGTTAGGGTTAGGGTTAGGGTTAGGGTTAGGGTTAGGGTTAGGGTTAGGGTTAGGGTTAGGGTTAGGGTTAGGGTTAGGGTTAGGGTTAGGGTTAGGGTTAGGGTTAGGGTTAGGGTTAGGGTTAGGGTTAGGGTTAGGGTTAGGGTTAGGGTTAGGGTTAGGGTTAGGGTTAGGGTTAGGGTTAGGGTTAGGGTTAGGGTTAGGGTTAGGGTTAGGGTTAGGGTTAGGGTTAGGGTTAGGGTTAGGGTTAGGGTTAGGGTTAGGGTTAGGGTTAGGGTTAGGGTTAGGGTTAGGGTTAGGGTTAGGGTTAGGGTTAGGGTTAGGGTTAGGGTTAGGGTTAGGGTTAGGGTTAGGGTTAGGGTTAGGGTTAGGGTTAGGGTTAGGGTTAGGGTTAGGGTTAGGGTTAGGGTTAGGGTTAGGGTTAGGGTTAGGGTTAGGGTTAGGGTTAGGGTTAGGGTTAGGGTTAGGGTTAGGGTTAGGGTTAGGGTTAGGGTTAGGGTTAGGGTTAGGGTTAGGGTTAGGGTTAGGGTTAGGGTTAGGGTTAGGGTTAGGGTTAGGGTTAGGGTTAGGGTTAGGGTTAGGGTTAGGGTTAGGGTTAGGGTTAGGGTTAGGGTTAGGGTTAGGGTTAGGGTTAGGGTTAGGGTTAGGGTTAGGGTTAGGGTTAGGGTTAGGGTTAGGGTTAGGGTTAGGGTTAGGGTTAGGGTTAGGGTTAGGGTTAGGGTTAGGGTTAGGGTTAGGGTTAGGGTTAGGGTTAGGGTTAGGGTTAGGGTTAGGGTTAGGGTTAGGGTTAGGGTTAGGGTTAGGGTTAGGGTTAGGGTTAGGGTTAGGGTTAGGGTTAGGGTTAGGGTTAGGGTTAGGGTTAGGGTTAGGGTTAGGGTTAGGGTTAGGGTTAGGGTTAGGGTTAGGGTTAGGGTTAGGGTTAGGGTTAGGGTTAGGGTTAGGGTTAGGGTTAGGGTTAGGGTTAGGGTTAGGGTTAGGGTTAGGGTTAGGGTTAGGGTTAGGGTTAGGGTTAGGGTTAGGGTTAGGGTTAGGGTTAGGGTTAGGGTTAGGGTTAGGGTTAGGGTTAGGGTTAGGGTTAGGGTTAGGGTTAGGGTTAGGGTTAGGGTTAGGGTTAGGGTTAGGGTTAGGGTTAGGGTTAGGGTTAGGGTTAGGGTTAGGGTTAGGGTTAGGGTTAGGGTTAGGGTTAGGGTTAGGGTTAGGGTTAGGGTTAGGGTTAGGGTTAGGGTTAGGGTTAGGGTTAGGGTTAGGGTTAGGGTTAGGGTTAGGGTTAGGGTTAGGGTTAGGGTTAGGGTTAGGGTTAGGGTTAGGGTTAGGGTTAGGGTTAGGGTTAGGGTTAGGGTTAGGGTTAGGGTTAGGGTTAGGGTTAGGGTTAGGGTTAGGGTTAGGGTTAGGGTTAGGGTTAGGGTTAGGGTTAGGGTTAGGGTTAGGGTTAGGGTTAGGGTTAGGGTTAGGGTTAGGGTTAGGGTTAGGGTTAGGGTTAGGGTTAGGGTTAGGGTTAGGGTTAGGGTTAGGGTTAGGGTTAGGGTTAGGGTTAGGGTTAGGGTTAGGGTTAGGGTTAGGGTTAGGGTTAGGGTTAGGGTTAGGGTTAGGGTTAGGGTTAGGGTTAGGGTTAGGGTTAGGGTTAGGGTTAGGGTTAGGGTTAGGGTTAGGGTTAGGGTTAGGGTTAGGGTTAGGGTTAGGGTTAGGGTTAGGGTTAGGGTTAGGGTTAGGGTTAGGGTTAGGGTTAGGGTTAGGGTTAGGGTTAGGGTTAGGGTTAGGGTTAGGGTTAGGGTTAGGGTTAGGGTTAGGGTTAGGGTTAGGGTTAGGGTTAGGGTTAGGGTTAGGGTTAGGGTTAGGGTTAGGGTTAGGGTTAGGGTTAGGGTTAGGGTTAGGGTTAGGGTTAGGGTTAGGGTTAGGGTTAGGGTTAGGGTTAGGGTTAGGGTTAGGGTTAGGGTTAGGGTTAGGGTTAGGGTTAGGGTTAGGGTTAGGGTTAGGGTTAGGGTTAGGGTTAGGGTTAGGGTTAGGGTTAGGGTTAGGGTTAGGGTTAGGGTTAGGGTTAGGGTTAGGGTTAGGGTTAGGGTTAGGGTTAGGGTTAGGGTTAGGGTTAGGGTTAGGGTTAGGGTTAGGGTTAGGGTTAGGGTTAGGGTTAGGGTTAGGGTTAGGGTTAGGGTTAGGGTTAGGGTTAGGGTTAGGGTTAGGGTTAGGGTTAGGGTTAGGGTTAGGGTTAGGGTTAGGGTTAGGGTTAGGGTTAGGGTTAGGGTTAGGGTTAGGGTTAGGGTTAGGGTTAGGGTTAGGGTTAGGGTTAGGGTTAGGGTTAGGGTTAGGGTTAGGGTTAGGGTTAGGGTTAGGGTTAGGGTTAGGGTTAGGGTTAGGGTTAGGGTTAGGGTTAGGGTTAGGGTTAGGGTTAGGGTTAGGGTTAGGGTTAGGGTTAGGGTTAGGGTTAGGGTTAGGGTTAGGGTTAGGGTTAGGGTTAGGGTTAGGGTTAGGGTTAGGGTTAGGGTTAGGGTTAGGGTTAGGGTTAGGGTTAGGGTTAGGGTTAGGGTTAGGGTTAGGGTTAGGGTTAGGGTTAGGGTTAGGGTTAGGGTTAGGGTTAGGGTTAGGGTTAGGGTTAGGGTTAGGGTTAGGGTTAGGGTTAGGGTTAGGGTTAGGGTTAGGGTTAGGGTTAGGGTTAGGGTTAGGGTTAGGGTTAGGGTTAGGGTTAGGGTTAGGGTTAGGGTTAGGGTTAGGGTTAGGGTTAGGGTTAGGGTTAGGGTTAGGGTTAGGGTTAGGGTTAGGGTTAGGGTTAGGGTTAGGGTTAGGGTTAGGGTTAGGGTTAGGGTTAGGGTTAGGGTTAGGGTTAGGGTTAGGGTTAGGGTTAGGGTTAGGGTTAGGGTTAGGGTTAGGGTTAGGGTTAGGGTTAGGGTTAGGGTTAGGGTTAGGGTTAGGGTTAGGGTTAGGGTTAGGGTTAGGGTTAGGGTTAGGGTTAGGGTTAGGGTTAGGGTTAGGGTTAGGGTTAGGGTTAGGGTTAGGGTTAGGGTTAGGGTTAGGGTTAGGGTTAGGGTTAGGGTTAGGGTTAGGGTTAGGGTTAGGGTTAGGGTTAGGGTTAGGGTTAGGGTTAGGGTTAGGGTTAGGGTTAGGGTTAGGGTTAGGGTTAGGGTTAGGGTTAGGGTTAGGGTTAGGGTTAGGGTTAGGGTTAGGGTTAGGGTTAGGGTTAGGGTTAGGGTTAGGGTTAGGGTTAGGGTTAGGGTTAGGGTTAGGGTTAGGGTTAGGGTTAGGGTTAGGGTTAGGGTTAGGGTTAGGGTTAGGGTTAGGGTTAGGGTTAGGGTTAGGGTTAGGGTTAGGGTTAGGGTTAGGGTTAGGGTTAGGGTTAGGGTTAGGGTTAGGGTTAGGGTTAGGGTTAGGGTTAGGGTTAGGGTTAGGGTTAGGGTTAGGGTTAGGGTTAGGGTTAGGGTTAGGGTTAGGGTTAGGGTTAGGGTTAGGGTTAGGGTTAGGGTTAGGGTTAGGGTTAGGGTTAGGGTTAGGGTTAGGGTTAGGGTTAGGGTTAGGGTTAGGGTTAGGGTTAGGGTTAGGGTTAGGGTTAGGGTTAGGGTTAGGGTTAGGGTTAGGGTTAGGGTTAGGGTTAGGGTTAGGGTTAGGGTTAGGGTTAGGGTTAGGGTTAGGGTTAGGGTTAGGGTTAGGGTTAGGGTTAGGGTTAGGGTTAGGGTTAGGGTTAGGGTTAGGGTTAGGGTTAGGGTTAGGGTTAGGGTTAGGGTTAGGGTTAGGGTTAGGGTTAGGGTTAGGGTTAGGGTTAGGGTTAGGGTTAGGGTTAGGGTTAGGGTTAGGGTTAGGGTTAGGGTTAGGGTTAGGGTTAGGGTTAGGGTTAGGGTTAGGGTTAGGGTTAGGGTTAGGGTTAGGGTTAGGGTTAGGGTTAGGGTTAGGGTTAGGGTTAGGGTTAGGGTTAGGGTTAGGGTTAGGGTTAGGGTTAGGGTTAGGGTTAGGGTTAGGGTTAGGGTTAGGGTTAGGGTTAGGGTTAGGGTTAGGGTTAGGGTTAGGGTTAGGGTTAGGGTTAGGGTTAGGGTTAGGGTTAGGGTTAGGGTTAGGGTTAGGGTTAGGGTTAGGGTTAGGGTTAGGGTTAGGGTTAGGGTTAGGGTTAGGGTTAGGGTTAGGGTTAGGGTTAGGGTTAGGGTTAGGGTTAGGGTTAGGGTTAGGGTTAGGGTTAGGGTTAGGGTTAGGGTTAGGGTTAGGGTTAGGGTTAGGGTTAGGGTTAGGGTTAGGGTTAGGGTTAGGGTTAGGGTTAGGGTTAGGGTTAGGGTTAGGGTTAGGGTTAGGGTTAGGGTTAGGGTTAGGGTTAGGGTTAGGGTTAGGGTTAGGGTTAGGGTTAGGGTTAGGGTTAGGGTTAGGGTTAGGGTTAGGGTTAGGGTTAGGGTTAGGGTTAGGGTTAGGGTTAGGGTTAGGGTTAGGGTTAGGGTTAGGGTTAGGGTTAGGGTTAGGGTTAGGGTTAGGGTTAGGGTTAGGGTTAGGGTTAGGGTTAGGGTTAGGGTTAGGGTTAGGGTTAGGGTTAGGGTTAGGGTTAGGGTTAGGGTTAGGGTTAGGGTTAGGGTTAGGGTTAGGGTTAGGGTTAGGGTTAGGGTTAGGGTTAGGGTTAGGGTTAGGGTTAGGGTTAGGGTTAGGGTTAGGGTTAGGGTTAGGGTTAGGGTTAGGGTTAGGGTTAGGGTTAGGGTTAGGGTTAGGGTTAGGGTTAGGGTTAGGGTTAGGGTTAGGGTTAGGGTTAGGGTTAGGGTTAGGGTTAGGGTTAGGGTTAGGGTTAGGGTTAGGGTTAGGGTTAGGGTTAGGGTTAGGGTTAGGGTTAGGGTTAGGGTTAGGGTTAGGGTTAGGGTTAGGGTTAGGGTTAGGGTTAGGGTTAGGGTTAGGGTTAGGGTTAGGGTTAGGGTTAGGGTTAGGGTTAGGGTTAGGGTTAGGGTTAGGGTTAGGGTTAGGGTTAGGGTTAGGGTTAGGGTTAGGGTTAGGGTTAGGGTTAGGGTTAGGGTTAGGGTTAGGGTTAGGGTTAGGGTTAGGGTTAGGGTTAGGGTTAGGGTTAGGGTTAGGGTTAGGGTTAGGGTTAGGGTTAGGGTTAGGGTTAGGGTTAGGGTTAGGGTTAGGGTTAGGGTTAGGGTTAGGGTTAGGGTTAGGGTTAGGGTTAGGGTTAGGGTTAGGGTTAGGGTTAGGGTTAGGGTTAGGGTTAGGGTTAGGGTTAGGGTTAGGGTTAGGGTTAGGGTTAGGGTTAGGGTTAGGGTTAGGGTTAGGGTTAGGGTTAGGGTTAGGGTTAGGGTTAGGGTTAGGGTTAGGGTTAGGGTTAGGGTTAGGGTTAGGGTTAGGGTTAGGGTTAGGGTTAGGGTTAGGGTTAGGGTTAGGGTTAGGGTTAGGGTTAGGGTTAGGGTTAGGGTTAGGGTTAGGGTTAGGGTTAGGGTTAGGGTTAGGGTTAGGGTTAGGGTTAGGGTTAGGGTTAGGGTTAGGGTTAGGGTTAGGGTTAGGGTTAGGGTTAGGGTTAGGGTTAGGGTTAGGGTTAGGGTTAGGGTTAGGGTTAGGGTTAGGGTTAGGGTTAGGGTTAGGGTTAGGGTTAGGGTTAGGGTTAGGGTTAGGGTTAGGGTTAGGGTTAGGGTTAGGGTTAGGGTTAGGGTTAGGGTTAGGGTTAGGGTTAGGGTTAGGGTTAGGGTTAGGGTTAGGGTTAGGGTTAGGGTTAGGGTTAGGGTTAGGGTTAGGGTTAGGGTTAGGGTTAGGGTTAGGGTTAGGGTTAGGGTTAGGGTTAGGGTTAGGGTTAGGGTTAGGGTTAGGGTTAGGGTTAGGGTTAGGGTTAGGGTTAGGGTTAGGGTTAGGGTTAGGGTTAGGGTTAGGGTTAGGGTTAGGGTTAGGGTTAGGGTTAGGGTTAGGGTTAGGGTTAGGGTTAGGGTTAGGGTTAGGGTTAGGGTTAGGGTTAGGGTTAGGGTTAGGGTTAGGGTTAGGGTTAGGGTTAGGGTTAGGGTTAGGGTTAGGGTTAGGGTTAGGGTTAGGGTTAGGGTTAGGGTTAGGGTTAGGGTTAGGGTTAGGGTTAGGGTTAGGGTTAGGGTTAGGGTTAGGGTTAGGGTTAGGGTTAGGGTTAGGGTTAGGGTTAGGGTTAGGGTTAGGGTTAGGGTTAGGGTTAGGGTTAGGGTTAGGGTTAGGGTTAGGGTTAGGGTTAGGGTTAGGGTTAGGGTTAGGGTTAGGGTTAGGGTTAGGGTTAGGGTTAGGGTTAGGGTTAGGGTTAGGGTTAGGGTTAGGGTTAGGGTTAGGGTTAGGGTTAGGGTTAGGGTTAGGGTTAGGGTTAGGGTTAGGGTTAGGGTTAGGGTTAGGGTTAGGGTTAGGGTTAGGGTTAGGGTTAGGGTTAGGGTTAGGGTTAGGGTTAGGGTTAGGGTTAGGGTTAGGGTTAGGGTTAGGGTTAGGGTTAGGGTTAGGGTTAGGGTTAGGGTTAGGGTTAGGGTTAGGGTTAGGGTTAGGGTTAGGGTTAGGGTTAGGGTTAGGGTTAGGGTTAGGGTTAGGGTTAGGGTTAGGGTTAGGGTTAGGGTTAGGGTTAGGGTTAGGGTTAGGGTTAGGGTTAGGGTTAGGGTTAGGGTTAGGGTTAGGGTTAGGGTTAGGGTTAGGGTTAGGGTTAGGGTTAGGGTTAGGGTTAGGGTTAGGGTTAGGGTTAGGGTTAGGGTTAGGGTTAGGGTTAGGGTTAGGGTTAGGGTTAGGGTTAGGGTTAGGGTTAGGGTTAGGGTTAGGGTTAGGGTTAGGGTTAGGGTTAGGGTTAGGGTTAGGGTTAGGGTTAGGGTTAGGGTTAGGGTTAGGGTTAGGGTTAGGGTTAGGGTTAGGGTTAGGGTTAGGGTTAGGGTTAGGGTTAGGGTTAGGGTTAGGGTTAGGGTTAGGGTTAGGGTTAGGGTTAGGGTTAGGGTTAGGGTTAGGGTTAGGGTTAGGGTTAGGGTTAGGGTTAGGGTTAGGGTTAGGGTTAGGGTTAGGGTTAGGGTTAGGGTTAGGGTTAGGGTTAGGGTTAGGGTTAGGGTTAGGGTTAGGGTTAGGGTTAGGGTTAGGGTTAGGGTTAGGGTTAGGGTTAGGGTTAGGGTTAGGGTTAGGGTTAGGGTTAGGGTTAGGGTTAGGGTTAGGGTTAGGGTTAGGGTTAGGGTTAGGGTTAGGGTTAGGGTTAGGGTTAGGGTTAGGGTTAGGGTTAGGGTTAGGGTTAGGGTTAGGGTTAGGGTTAGGGTTAGGGTTAGGGTTAGGGTTAGGGTTAGGGTTAGGGTTAGGGTTAGGGTTAGGGTTAGGGTTAGGGTTAGGGTTAGGGTTAGGGTTAGGGTTAGGGTTAGGGTTAGGGTTAGGGTTAGGGTTAGGGTTAGGGTTAGGGTTAGGGTTAGGGTTAGGGTTAGGGTTAGGGTTAGGGTTAGGGTTAGGGTTAGGGTTAGGGTTAGGGTTAGGGTTAGGGTTAGGGTTAGGGTTAGGGTTAGGGTTAGGGTTAGGGTTAGGGTTAGGGTTAGGGTTAGGGTTAGGGTTAGGGTTAGGGTTAGGGTTAGGGTTAGGGTTAGGGTTAGGGTTAGGGTTAGGGTTAGGGTTAGGGTTAGGGTTAGGGTTAGGGTTAGGGTTAGGGTTAGGGTTAGGGTTAGGGTTAGGGTTAGGGTTAGGGTTAGGGTTAGGGTTAGGGTTAGGGTTAGGGTTAGGGTTAGGGTTAGGGTTAGGGTTAGGGTTAGGGTTAGGGTTAGGGTTAGGGTTAGGGTTAGGGTTAGGGTTAGGGTTAGGGTTAGGGTTAGGGTTAGGGTTAGGGTTAGGGTTAGGGTTAGGGTTAGGGTTAGGGTTAGGGTTAGGGTTAGGGTTAGGGTTAGGGTTAGGGTTAGGGTTAGGGTTAGGGTTAGGGTTAGGGTTAGGGTTAGGGTTAGGGTTAGGGTTAGGGTTAGGGTTAGGGTTAGGGTTAGGGTTAGGGTTAGGGTTAGGGTTAGGGTTAGGGTTAGGGTTAGGGTTAGGGTTAGGGTTAGGGTTAGGGTTAGGGTTAGGGTTAGGGTTAGGGTTAGGGTTAGGGTTAGGGTTAGGGTTAGGGTTAGGGTTAGGGTTAGGGTTAGGGTTAGGGTTAGGGTTAGGGTTAGGGTTAGGGTTAGGGTTAGGGTTAGGGTTAGGGTTAGGGTTAGGGTTAGGGTTAGGGTTAGGGTTAGGGTTAGGGTTAGGGTTAGGGTTAGGGTTAGGGTTAGGGTTAGGGTTAGGGTTAGGGTTAGGGTTAGGGTTAGGGTTAGGGTTAGGGTTAGGGTTAGGGTTAGGGTTAGGGTTAGGGTTAGGGTTAGGGTTAGGGTTAGGGTTAGGGTTAGGGTTAGGGTTAGGGTTAGGGTTAGGGTTAGGGTTAGGGTTAGGGTTAGGGTTAGGGTTAGGGTTAGGGTTAGGGTTAGGGTTAGGGTTAGGGTTAGGGTTAGGGTTAGGGTTAGGGTTAGGGTTAGGGTTAGGGTTAGGGTTAGGGTTAGGGTTAGGGTTAGGGTTAGGGTTAGGGTTAGGGTTAGGGTTAGGGTTAGGGTTAGGGTTAGGGTTAGGGTTAGGGTTAGGGTTAGGGTTAGGGTTAGGGTTAGGGTTAGGGTTAGGGTTAGGGTTAGGGTTAGGGTTAGGGTTAGGGTTAGGGTTAGGGTTAGGGTTAGGGTTAGGGTTAGGGTTAGGGTTAGGGTTAGGGTTAGGGTTAGGGTTAGGGTTAGGGTTAGGGTTAGGGTTAGGGTTAGGGTTAGGGTTAGGGTTAGGGTTAGGGTTAGGGTTAGGGTTAGGGTTAGGGTTAGGGTTAGGGTTAGGGTTAGGGTTAGGGTTAGGGTTAGGGTTAGGGTTAGGGTTAGGGTTAGGGTTAGGGTTAGGGTTAGGGTTAGGGTTAGGGTTAGGGTTAGGGTTAGGGTTAGGGTTAGGGTTAGGGTTAGGGTTAGGGTTAGGGTTAGGGTTAGGGTTAGGGTTAGGGTTAGGGTTAGGGTTAGGGTTAGGGTTAGGGTTAGGGTTAGGGTTAGGGTTAGGGTTAGGGTTAGGGTTAGGGTTAGGGTTAGGGTTAGGGTTAGGGTTAGGGTTAGGGTTAGGGTTAGGGTTAGGGTTAGGGTTAGGGTTAGGGTT